>CM036580.1:4198189-4462154 GCA_020745775.1 Theristicus caerulescens
AGAGGAGGTGAGATCTGGGGCTCTTTATGCCAGGCAGCTCTTTGCTATCTGGGTGCACGCAGGAGGGGAGGGGAGCTCTGCCTCTCCCCTCTCCTCTTTGCAGGGTCCCTGCCCTGTTCCTGCTCAGCTTCTGGGTCTCGTGGGGGAACTGCTCCGTGTTTCCTTCCCTTGGGAAGGCGCCAAGTTTGAAGGAGCCTGGAAGAGAAAGCAGGACCGCACACTGACGCTCCTCCAGAGCCGGGTGGGCAAATAGCTCCTCTCGGCCCCAAACAGCCCCGATGGCTTCCCCTGGTTTGTTTGCAGGAGGGTTTGGGGTGGGGTAGGGTGGGATGGGATGGGGATGGAGGTGGGGATGGGGTGGAGAGGGAGATGAGAATGGGGATGGGGTGGGGATGGGAATGAGAATGGGAATGGGGTGGGGATGGGAATGAGAATGGGAATGGGGTGGAGAGGGAGATGAGAATGGGGATGGGGTGGAGAGGGAGATGAGAATGGGGATGGGATGGAGAGGGAGATGAGAATGGGGATGGGATGGAGAGGGAGATGAGAATGGGGATGGGGTGGAGAGGGAGATGAGAATGGGGATGGGATGGAGAGGGAGATGAGAATGGGGATGGGGTGGAGAGGGAGATGAGAATGGGGATGGGGTGGAGAGGGAGATGAGAATGGGGATGGGGTGGAGAGGGAGATGAGAATGGGGATGGGGTGGAGAGGGAGATGAGAATGGGGATGGGGTGGAGAGGGAGATGAGAATGGGGATGGGATGGAGAGGGAGATGAGAATGGGGATGGGGTGGAGAGGGAGATGAGAATGGGGATGGGGTGGAGAGGGAGATGAGAATGGGGATGGGGTGGAGAGGGAGATGAGAATGGGGATGGGGTGGAGAGGGAGATGAGAATGGGGATGGGGTGGAGAGGGAGATGAGAATGGGGATGGGGTGGGGATGGGAATGAGAATGGGAATGGGATGAAGATTGGGATAAGAATGAGGATGAGGATGGGAATGGGATGGAGACTATGATAAGAATAGGGATGGGATGGGGATAGGCATGGGATGGAGATTGGGATAAGAATGGGGATGGGCATGGGATGGAGACTGGGATGGAGATTGGGATAAGAATGGGGATGGGCATGGGATGGAGACTGGGATGGAGATTGCGATAAGAATGGGGATGAGATGGGGATGGGCATGAGATGGAAATTGGGATAAGAATGGGGGTGGGCATGAGATGGAAATTGGGATAAGAATGGGGATGGGCATGGGATGGAGATTGGGATAAGAATGGGGATGGGCATGGGATGGAGACTGGGATGGAGACTGGGATAAGAATGGGGATGGGCATGGGATGGAGACTGGGATGGAGATTGTGATAAGAATGGGGATGAGATGGGGTTGGGCATGGGGATGGGCATTGGATGGAGACTGGGATAAGAATGGGGATGGGCATGGGATGGAGATTGGGATAAGAATGGGGATGGGCATGGGATGGAGACTGGGATGGAGACTGGGATAAGAATGGGGATGGGCATGGGATGGAGACTGGGATGGAGATTGCGATAAGAATGGGGATGAGATGGGGATGGGCATGAGATGGAAATTGGGATAAGAATGGGGATGGGCATGAGATGGAAATTGGGATAAGAATGGGGATGGGCATGGGATGGAGATTGGGATAAGAATGGGGATGAGATGGGGATGGGATGGGGATGGGCACTGGATGGAGATTGGGATAAGAATGGGGATGGGCATGGGATGGAGATTGGGATAAGAATGGGGATGGGATGGGGATGGGCATGGGATGGAGATTGGGATAAGAATGGGGATGGGCATGGGATGGAGATTGGGATAAGAATGGGGATGGGATGGGGATGGGCATGGGATGGAGACTGGGATAAGAATGGGGATGGGCTGGGACAGAGGCAGAGATGGGGATGGGATGGGGATGGGGATGAGGATGAGGAAGGAGCCGGACAGCAGAGGAAGGCGCCAGCAGCGCCCTCGCCGGGGTAGCGTGGCCGAGCGGTCTAAGGCGCTGGATTAAGGCTCCAGTCTCTTCGGGGGCGTGGGTTCGAATCCCACCGCTGCCAGCGATGCTTTTTCTCTCCATCTTCCCCTTCTCACCCCGTTATTCCGCCTTCCCTTTTCCTCCTCCTCCTCCCCAGGCAAACCAGGAGCACTTAAACTCCAGGCCACCTGCTTCCCCTCCCTCCTAGTCATCCCCCTCAGCTTTGCAGAAAATAAAAACCACTCAAAAATTTGAGGTTTTTTTTTTTTTTTTTTTTTTTCACCGCTCGAATCATTTTTAAACCAACAGGAAGAAGGGAGAAAGAAAAAAAAAAAAAGAGGTGTTTCTGCCCGGTCTCGAACCGGGGACCTTTCGCGTGTTAGGCGAACGTGATAACCACTACACTACAGAAACCCACGCAGGGGCTCCCCCGCTATAACGCTCTCCATGCTCTCCTGCACCCCAACTCCAACCGGGGGCATTGGGGGGGGTTTGAGCTGCTTTATCCACGTGTTTCCCCCCAGTTGGCCGTTTGGGGAGGGAAAACCACGTGCGTAAGCTCCCGCGCGCACACGCGGCTTGCGCGCGGACGAGCGACGCTCGGGTCTCTAAATCGAGGCCCGTAACGTCACGCCCGGTGCGGAAAAAAGGGGTTGGAAAATGAATTTTTGCTGCTCGGGATGAGAAATCAGCAGCTGGCGCAGCCAAAAAGAGCCACAGGATTTGGCTGAGCTGGGAAACTCCCTGCTGCAGGGGGTAGGGGGGGCTCAACGGGTTCACGGGGCAGAAAAAGGCTCGTTAATGTGATTTTTTGCATTATTTCTGGCCATAATTGTATTATTTCTGTGCGGTTTCCACCATCCTGCAAGGCTGCTGGTGGCGAGGGTGCGCCCACAGCCGTACACCGGCACTGGCCTGCCCTTGATTATTTTTTGTGCTTTTACTTGAGTAATTTAATATTCTTTATTATTCCCTATAGATTACTTGGGAAATAATTAATAGCATATTCCTTTTGGGCAGAAGAGAGGGTTATAATGCAGCTTGCAGTACCTCTTGCTCTCCTTCTTTGGCAAAGCTGTTAAAATGAGCCAGAGTTTTGTGTGTTTGTGGGGGGAAAAACAAATTCTTCTCTCTTATTTCTCTGGCTTCCACACCGCTTCTCCCGGCCTTGATTCACCCCAGCTCCTGAACGATTTTTATTTCTAGAGTTACGCTGCTGCTTAGTCACGGTCGCTATTAATAATTTTTTTTCCCATGGGGACGGAGCCAAGAGCAGCACGGGAGAGGTAACAGCCCAGGAGGGAAGGACCTGGAGCGTTTCTGCGTATCCACGGCCTTTCTGCGACGGCAAAGGCTGAACTGACGCCGCCGCGCACAAACCGTGAGATTTATGCAGCAGCGGAGGCCCGGGGAGGCCGCCGCCGCCATCGCCTCTTCTGCGTGTGGCTGGGGAGGGCGACGAAGGATATTCGCAGGGAAGCGCTGATTTACGAGCAACGGGGAAAGTCAGGCGCCTGCGCTGCAGAACGGCAAAAAGGAAACTGGTTTTTTTAACTCCTTGCTGCGGGTTTTCGCAGTGGGCTGAAGCTGGAATGGGACTTCAAAAAGCTGTGGAAGGAAGGGAAAAATAATTAAAATAGTTAAAATCTTTATTTAAAAATATATATATATAAAATATATAAAAAGCACTGAACCGGAAAAAGAGGAAAGGGGAAAATATGAAGTTTGGGCTCGTCCGGGATTTGAACCCGGGACCTCTCGCACCCAAAGCGAGAATCATACCCCTAGACCAACGAGCCGCGGTGGCAACCACCTTCCCGGGGCGGCTGTCGGTGCTCGGAGCGGGTCCGCCCCGGCCCCGGCCCCCGCCGCCCCCCCCGGCTCCCCCCGCTGCCGCCGTGGAGGAAAACGGTAGCGTTTTTCGGAGGAAAAAAGCAAAGAAAAGCAGCGAGGCCCCAGCGAGATTTGAACTCGCGACCCCTGGTTTACAAGACCAGTGCTCTAACCCCTGAGCTATGGAGCCGGCACAACGACCACCCCCTCGCTGATGGCCACCAGGGGGGAACCCCAAAATTGGCCGCATCGCCCCCAATTCCATCACCCCCCAACCCCTCCTGGGCGCTGAACACAAGGACAAACAGCAGCAGCGAGGAGCACGGCGCGGCCAAAAATCACCGGTGAATCGCACCCCTAAACCACCAAAAGTTGGGGTTCGGCCCCTCCACTGAAGCGCTACGGCAGTGGCGGTTCAGCCCTTGCCAACTCCAGCATCGTTATTTTCTTTTTTTAAAGAGGTTTGGCCAAAGTACAGGCAGCGAGGAAATAACCCGGGTGGCGATGCCCATTTCTCCCCTCTGAGGTTGTCTAAAGGCGAAGTTGGCTCGGTCTTTATCTTCAGCTTTTCATTGCAGCCCTGACTTGAGGAATATGCAAATGTTGGGCTTGTGTTTAACATAAACAGGTGTGGGGGAAAGAAAACACCCCATATATGTGCCTTGACCCCAATATATGTATGCCTTGACCCCAATATATGTATGCCTTGACCCCAATATATGTATGCCTTGACCCCAATATATATAATATGCCTTCACCCCAATATATGTATGCCCTCACTTAAATGCTTTCTTTAGACTTAAATACCGAGCAGCACAACCCTTCAGACCACAGCTCTGCTGTTCTCCAGCCCGGGAGCGGTTGGGAATAACGAACAGGAGAAGATGAGCGCAGGTAGCACCTTCACGTTTTATTTCCCGCACGTGGGCTCGGAGCGATCCGGGAGGTTTGAAATCCGCTCGGGTGATGCTTTTTGCTTCCTTATGTTTGCAGAAACAGCATTTCTCACGTACAAACGACAAACGCCAAGTCATGATATAAGAAATACCACATCTCCTGCTAATGCCTTTCTTATTCTTGGGGTTTTTTGTTTCTTTAGATAATTTCTACAGTGGCATAGCTTCAGCAATGGATGGAGCTTAGAAAATTCAGGCATTTTGCTCACCTGTTCACAGTTTGACCTTTATAAAAGTTGGTGCAGCTTTAAATAATGTGGATTTAAAGCCAAACTCATTAAAAAAAAAAAAATGTAGACTCTTAGGATAGGAAACAACCCATTAGCTGAAAATGGAGATGTTCATGCCCAAACCAGTCACCCCCAGCTCTTTTTATGACTAACGGCATCTTAAATTCACCTGATCCTGCATTAATACATCTGGTAGGAGACGGATTGTGCTTCATCTCCAGCACTACGCCAGATTTCCATTATTTGGGACAGAGCCAAGGGCTCAGCGGTGCACAGAGAAAACCTTCAGTGATGCACAGGGAGATAAACCTGTAAACCCGGAAAAAAAGCACCTCTTCACCGAGTTAGCAACATAAAGATGTTTTCTTATGGATTCATTCCACTTCTGGTCTCTTTGGGTGTTGGTGTCACCCTTTGCACAAGTCTTAGGTGGCCTTCGATAGACCGCACATCTTCACAACCCAGGGCACGAGCTGGCGGAGCAACCGAAGGCGTTTAGGGCAGCCACCCATCTGCACGCCCTAGGAGGGGACTACAGCGTTGTCATTTTATTCTGCTCCCGTGACATGGATTTACTGAGAAGGGGGTTAAAAACTCTAAAACGTAGGAAATGCACTTGTTCAACCCACAATTTCTCAGCGTTGGCGTTGACCAGGGGGTTGCCAGTAGGTTGGAGCACGTATGAAGATCAGCTATGCACAGAAATGTCTTTTTCTCACCTTAGAGCTGGCCGGGAAATGTTGTTCTTGCTTAAAAAAAGCTTTTTCCTTCCCCCATATTTCCTAAAGAGGTTTAACATGTTTTCTGGAAAAGGTTAAAAAGCCAACCAACAATACCCAAACCCAGAAACCATATTTTTTCATCACTTCGGACAATAATACGCTTATTATTTTTTAAAGGCTGCTTTGTTTTGGCAAAAACAACAGCGAACGAAGCAAGCCGGGTGTTAAACATTTGCTGTCTTGGCAAAGAGTGAGGACTTCCAGAAAAAGAAAACAGAAGAGGAGGGTAAATGGGTGATTTTGCTGACAACTGAGCAGGAAAGAGAGCCTGAGGAAATACGAGATTCAGCACCCGAAGTCTGCATTACTATGGGCAAAGCAGGACAACCTTGAGGGGCTGAAAACAAGATCTTCTACATAGAGGGGACCTCAGGAGGAGTTACAGAGGAGCACCAAAATTCAGAAACATGGGTCAGTAGGACAAACACACCTGAGCAACATTAACATTTGTTGCTTCACAATAAAAAAGCACCTTTCGGCCTTTTCCAGAGTAGCAGCAATACCTCCCTCCTGCCCAGAGGAGCCATGGACAGAGATCCGAAGCACAGAGCACCTACGCGAGCTGACGGAGAGGGCAACCAAAAGCCCACAGCATCTCTTCAACCCCAGCTTGACTCCAAGACAGGTCAGATCTTGGTGGCCACGTGGTTTAGATCACCTGCAACAGCTCAGACCACCACCTCAACATCACAAAAATAGCCTCTGGAGGACAATTATTATCCCGGATTGTAGGAGCACCAGCTGGAATAAGTAACCAGGCACCCACCCTTCACTGGGGACCTTTCTTCTCAGCAGGAACAAGAGGGAAAGAGCCAGGAACTCCAGCTGAGACTCTCACAACCACTCACACAGCCCAGCAGGAGGGTGTGAGCACCCTCACTGAGCATCCTGACTCACTGAAATCCAGCCGCTCTCCAGGAGCAGTTAATAAGCCTAATTACCTCCTCCTAAATCTTGGAGAAGTGAGGGCACGCGGGCAGGATTTCTACTTTTGGCACAGAGTTGTGACTACAGTTTGTTGGGAGCAAGAGCATAATAAACCAGTGGGAAAATCCCCATTAAATTTGCTTCAGGAGGAGCAAAACTTTATAATTGGATTTCACTTGATCAAATAGAAAGGAGCTTTGCCTATTCTGGCTTTGGATGGATGTCCAAAGTGCTCTGCTTGGTGTCACTCCCTTCACCTTTCCCCCCAGGATGTTTACCCACTAAACATGTCATTTTTAAGTCATTGACACTTCTTGAAGGGGTGGAGGGTCCACTCCAAAACTTCCCACCAATAGCGATCCTTAGACCCACACAAGAAAAGAAAAATACCCATCCCTTATCACTTGGAGCCACAAACCGACTACCAGTGGTTTCCTCCTCACTGAAGAGGTGAGTTGGTTCAGAGATGGGTTTAAGATGGTGACCGCAACCTTCTGGGATTGCTGATGATTTCAATAGCTGTGCTCTGTTTTAAGCTGATCTGAAGACCCCTCCTTGGGATATTTTCCCCTGACTACCTGGTTACCCATCTATCAGCTCCCTGCCTGCCTATGTACCAACGAACCAGGCTGCAAGGTTGATTTGAGAGTCTCTTGTGCTCGTCACTGCTGTCCAGGCACCATCCAGTGAAGACCATGGAGACAGGTCCTCAGCGAAGCCCACGAGAAGCCTCAGGAGCACAGTTTGATGTAGGTAACGGTGGAACACACCGAAAAGAGAGGGAACACCTTCTCCTGGAAGGCGACGTTGAAGGTGAAGATGTGCTGCATGTTGTCAGCGTTGTAGAAGGAGACTTCTTCCCCTTCGTAATCCAGGTACACCCTGACCTTATTGAGTTTCTGGCTGAGGCACAGTGGGGTGCGTTGAGGCGAGGTGACCGCCCAGTAGCGACCTCCGTTTTGCTGCACTGCCCAGATCCCTTCTTCAGGGGAAAACTGCGTCAGACCTTTCCTCCTGACGGACTCCTTGGCCACCCCGAAGGCCCAACCGTCCGAGGCCCCCACCTCCACTTCCCAGTAATGTCTTCCCGACTTGAAGCCCGTGGTAGCCAGCACCCGCGAGTTCGTGTCGAATCTCTTGGGGTTATCGGGCAGCTCCTGTTTCCTACAGCCCATCCTCACGCTCTTGAGGTCTGCAGAGAGGATGAGGAGGTGGTTTGCCGAATCAGGGTCCAGGGTCAGGTCCTCTGTTGATGACAGCAATGACAGTGATAGTAACTCAGTAAGAATTTTAACAATTGAAAGCCCAAGCTAGGGATGTTTTTATCAGTTGCTGAACCGCATCCCAACCTCAATAACTGCTCCTCTTCAGCTCCCTGGACAGCCTGTGGTGAAGGAAAGCCAAGTTCACCAAGTTCAGACATTGGTTTGGCTTTGAGGTTCTTGAGATGCCTCCTCTCACCACTGACTCTGCGGGAAGCCTGGAGGCTTGGGGCTCATTTCAAGAGAAGTAATTTTAGATGTTAACAAATGTGCTGCTTCTCTCTACCAGCACACAGGGACAAGCTACGTGTGTGAGAAAGCTGGAGGCGAGTGAGGAAGGTCCCAGTTAAAGAAGTGGGATAAGCATCTACCTCACCTTTTCACATCCTCACTAGGGGTTAAGCCCCACCAATTGAGGGTGAAGAGCAACACCACAAAGCAAATCATGGTACATTAAGGACCAAGATCTGGTTCAAGATGTCCTAGAGGGGGACCTACAACTGTGTCGTAGTCTTTGGCTCTTTGATCAGCTCATGATCCTTCAGCAACGCCACCAGCCAGCACCCCTCAAACACTGACCGCGGGGACTCATTTGTCCTCCCACATTGACACCCCAGTTCCCTTCATGGGAGGGTAAAACTGCTGCTAAGAAATGGGGTAACAACAACATAGGGCCATTAGGAGCAAAGAACACAATAAAACCACATGCAAATGATTAGCAATTATATACAGCAAAAACAGACCTTAGATCAAGACGTTTTTCCCAAAGAAATTGATATTTTTTTCTTTTTGTTTCTGGCTCATCTAATGTACAGCACACAAGATGGGGTATGCACACCCCTCAGATCATAAATTGCTGAGTATCTGTCCCCAAACTACGCCATGATGACAAGTCCTCACGGAAAGCCATGACCTAAGGGCATCTTTACGCACCAGACCACATCTGCACAGCCCAAAAGGAACATGCGTGTAGATGAAGTTTGATACTAACATCTTTTCCCCTTCCAAAATCAGGCTCAAAGGAAACAGTGAGCACGTTAGTGACCTCAAATTGTGGTTGTAGTCAGCAAAGTTGCCATGAATGAATGAGACCCTTTGGAGGAATCTAAGATGGGACCTTAGGAGCCGAAACGTGTTGGATGCAGCACCAGAGTTTATTTAGCTAAAGGTCTTTATGCTCTTTCAAAATCCATAGATTTGAGTCTGAAAAGTGCATATGGAGTCCAAAAAGACTCACAATGGGATTGAAAGCTTCATGGTGTTTCACAGGGGTCAAAAACGTGATAGCAACCACAGGAAAGGGTAGGTCCTTTTTTCCTTCAAAACTTAAGCACCAGGTTCCTCCCCAAAACTGGGAGACCGGCTTTAAAATAACATCTCCTGCATTTTGCACTATTACGTCAGACCGAAAGATAAGTGCTTTCAAAGTGTCCATTAGCAAAAGTTAGGGGAAATGGATTGGATGAGCAAATTTCCTTGATGCCCATCTTTCCTTTAAAAGGTGTTTTCCTTCCTTCCCCTTGCATCTCCAGCTGCTGGAGTCATTAGGATTTGGGTTTGAGCTTCAACTCAGCTGCAGGGGCTGTGAATGATGATTTGGCTTGATTTAAAAAAGAATACTATGACTCCAGGAGCTCAGGTGTCATATAAAAAAAATAAAAATAAGAGCATTCAAAGCTCTTGGAAAAGATGAACTAAGGCAGTCAGAGGAGTGGGATTCAATGACTGCTACGAGGTTTTGGCTGGTCCCTTCTTCGCCCCTCGATCCCCCAGCTCTCCGCAGCATAAGCTGTGGCCCAATCTGCTTTCAGAGGGTTTGCTGGTATAATGCCCCAGCCGAGCTATACCTCTACACATGCACACACACCACCATGGACATGCAGTGAGGGTCGTTTCGCCATTTTGCTTTTAAACGGTGGTCATCACCCTTTCTTCTTTTGCTTTGCCAACCCCTTGGCATTTTCCAGAGGTGCCTGGGGATGTTTGTGAGCAGATCTGGCCCCTCTGAGCTGGATGGTCCTTGGAAACGATCCAACCTGTGGCTCGTCCTCCTTTGCCTTCCCCAAGGGGTCTGCAAGCCCCATGCTGAAGCCCACCACCTTAAAAGCAAGAATAAGCCTTCTCTTCAGAAAGAAGGCTTTGCTTTGCTGGGGTAACTCTGGCTGCTCTGGGCATGGCTATGCAACCTTCCCATCACGGGAGCTGGAGGATGGGGGCAGATTTTAACAGCATCTGCCCGTGCCTTGCACCCACCGCAGTGCAAAGTCAGAGGGATCAGGCTGGTGTCAGAACCACTGCAGAGCCCAGCACCGTGGCTTCCCGGCTCACTGGCGTTCCCCTGTCCTCACCGCTGCTGGTGAAGCAAAGCAGAAGTTCATCCAGCATTGAAAGAGTCAACCTGGGCTGGTTTTGCCGGTTGCAAATTCTTGACCTCTCAGGTGAACTCGCTCCTTCGCCAAGCCAGGAGAGCTGGTGAGCAAGTCTTCTCCAGCATGGCATGATCTTGGAGCAACCGCCTGCCCGCAGCCACAATTTCAACAGCTTTCCACAGAATTTAACTCCTCTGACTTTGCACTGGAGCAGATTATGGAGCGTTCACACCCTCCATCCCAAACCCTGGTGGAAATAGGAGCCCGACCATGGGCCACAGAGCAAACTTAAAGCAGATTGGGGCTTGAAAGGGTATGAATCCATTTTTGGGTTGGAATATCTGTTCTTTCCGTTCCGCACTGTAGTTTTGTTAAGAGTAACCAGGCAGAAAGGACCTAGCTTAGCTGTCAGATCCCCGGCGTCAGCTAGAAAAATCGTCTTTTGACTCTCGAACTGAGCAGGCAGGATCTGGAAATCATCGAGAGAGAAGAAATTAAAAAAAAAAAAAGAAATCTAGAGTGTCTTTTTTCTTTTTTTCCCCCTCTCTTTGGCTTTGCAAACCAGCTTTGCAAATTACAACCACAATTTAAAGTCTTTGCTCCAGGGCGCTATGTCTTAAACATTTTCCTTTTACCTTTTTCACCTCTTCCCAGTTCATCTTGCAGGTTTTCTGAAAAGAAAAGACGGGCAAGTAAATGGCAACACCAAGAGAGCCAGAGGGAACCACAAAATCTCCTTTATGGGGACATTTACACCCACACCACATTGCCAAAGCGCCGTCTTTGCCGACACGGGACTCAACAGGCAGCAAGAGCTGAGGATGGGGCAATGCCAGCTCCCACCAGCTGTGCAATGGGGACAAGCAACAGGGGAAACTCCTGCTAATTTTTTTTTTTTAATTTTTAGCAAAAAAAGCCTTAAAAAAAAGCTTCTCAACATCAAGAGAATGCAGGATTTATTTAAATCTTATTTATCGTGCCCTGCCATATTTTGTTCTCCTCGTTGTATTATGAATTTCAAGCTTTTAGTACAACACTTTAAGCCTATCATTGCTCCAGGGCATAGTTTGCATTTAGGGATTTTTCTCTTCCAGACCTGCTTTCTGGTGCTTGCTTCCTTTCCAAATCCCTCAGCACCATCTCGTGGCTTTGCTGCATGACTGCAAAGGCTTGGTTTTTAAATGCAAAGCTTCGCTATCCCAGTCTCAAAGTATTCGAGATGTGGAAATTGCAGGCTTTATTGCACTAAAATCGATGTGCCAGATTCAGGGGTTTCCCTCTTTAAAAAAATCCTGCATCTCCTTCACTGGCAGCCTGGCAGAGCGAGTCTCCTCCTGGTCACGCACATCTCCAGAAGTCCTTTCCAACATAATTTACTCTCCTATTTCGGTACTGCTGGCCAGGCATGTGCTAAGGGACCTCGAGACATCCGCAGCATCCCCAGCACTCCTCATCCCTTCTCCCCGACGCCTGCTAAAGGCCAGGCCTATTTTAAACCCCCCGGTTTTGTTTCCACGTACCTCTGAATTTCTTTAAGACTTTCTCAAGGACGACGGTCTTGAGGGAGAAATTACAGATGTGCATTTTCATATCCGTGCATACCGGCACAGGCTTCTGGCACTTCACATCATCACTTCTGCAAAGGAAAAAGTAAAAACAATAAGAAAATCATTGCTATTTCTCTCCCCCCTTTTTTTTTTTACATTTGCAGTTGGCAGTGTGCAATGCTCCCACCCCATCCCGCTGTTGGAAAGGGTGTCTGTGCTGGGTTGCCCTCACTCAGCTGCTCCTGTTGCAGCTTAAATTTCATTTTCAGGGCTTAAGTGGTGCCTAAACCGTTGCCCTGGGTGAATTGTGTGTCAGGCAAATAAGATGACTTGGGGTTTCTGGTCTCACTTGACCTTTGAAGAAGCTGCCTAGTAGGAAAAGACTTTGTGATAATGCTAGGTTTTCCAAGAAGCTGGAAGAGACCCAGGGCTTGCGCCGAGTAGGAGGCAAGCTCCGTCTACCCCGGTGCCTCCCTGGGCATCTGGACTGCAAACACTGACCTTTAAACAGTGCTGGTGGGAGAAAAAAACATGAAAGAAGGGGAGAAGCAGCGCTCCGTACCTGCTTATGATGTTCATTACATCCTAGAAAGGAAAAAGAGAGACGGAGTGAAATCCCTGTGCAACGTGTGCTACATCTCCCCTGGCCCAGACAGCACGAGAGCAATTCCCCGTCATCAAACCCAACCAGGGCATCCATCCCTTATGGCTGCAACAAGCAGGCATGGATGCATGCCTCAAGTGTTTGCTTTCAGCTTTGGAAAGCCACAGTCCCACCAAATCCCACCCAAACGTCTGCAGCAACTGAAGACCCGCTGCTTCTGGGGGGAACCAAGCCTCCCAAATGCTCCTGTGTGCAATACTCCAGGTTTATGCCCATAGAGTCATGATGTGGTTTAGGTTGGAAGGTGCCTTTGGAGGTATCTCATCCAAGCCACTGCTCCAGGCAAGCACCATCTCCTAGGATGGTGATAACAAAAACCCTCTGTTTCCTATTCCATTATTTGACCGTTGTTGTTATGAACACAGATGTAGGCATCTGGCAGCCTTTGAGATGCTCTAAGGATCTCTCTGCTGGTCTCCCACTTCTGAGAATGTCCTATCAACCTGTCCCATGTGAAGTCTTGAGATACAGAAAGACACCTGCAAGTATCCACCTGCCTAAGAGCCAAAGGGACATCATCTACCATAACTTGGCCACCTAGAAAGCTGGCATTAAACTTGCGCATCTGTGTCTCCATGATATCTGGACTTCCACGGCCTGGTCACCACCAAGAAGAGTTCGGGGTGCCTCCAACAGGTGATTCATCCCACTCCGAGATGCATGTCCTGACAGTGGAAATTATTTGCCCTCAGGAAGGGTAAATTATGGAGGTAAATTATAGGTTAAAATACCCTCAATAACTAGTTGCTACGTGGTGAAAATTCACTGAGATGAAAGCCATGCTTAGTCCAGTCCATGCCACTATTAGTCCTTTCTGATGCCTTTAAAATAACGTAAAGAGGAGCGTAAACCGTGGCGAGTACATTGGAAGCGATCCAAAGGCAACACAAAGCCATACCCGTCTCCCGCGGAATGGAAAAGGACTCTGGAGCTGACTAAGGATTTCCAACGTGGCCTTTTAAAAAAACATCACCTATTGTTACAGGATCATTTTTGCGTGCATTGATGAGCGCTGAGCAAAGACCACGTGAAATGAGGTTTCACCCATAGCCAAGTACTGAAACCATCTGCAAATATTTACAGTGCTCTCAGTGCTGCCTGGGAGGGAATTTAACTCTGCAGATCTGTGTGCACCAGCAGCTCAATCTATTTAGTTTAATCAAAACAACGTCAATTAAAAGGTCACCCGTCTGCCATTCAGCGGGGGACAGGACTGCTTGATTTTGGGATGGGCAGCTCGGGTTTGTTTTTCAAACCTCACTTCATCTGCGAAGGAGAGTTTGGGTAACGGGGAGGGCTGGATTGGCTCCAGCTTCTTTCTTTGCAATGCAATCAATACCTGGGCTCCATCTGCTCGCTCCCTCATACTTTCCAGCTTGGTTAATAGCTCATTTTGACTTGAAAACCCAGCTCTGCTTTCGGGTCCCGGCCAAGCTTCTGCAGCCAGGACTCCGCTGCGAAAATTGGCAAGGAGCCGTATCCTGCTGAGCTCAGCTCCACGCACCTCCACGCTCAACTCCATCCCGAGCCCTCACCAACGCCTGTAAGCTGGAGGAGCGGACATCTGTGACTTGGCATGCCACAAACCTTCAGCGTTGCAAACCCATCAAGACCTGGATTTGCAAAAGGAGTTGCTTGGTTTAAGAATCTAGCCAGTGCCGCTGCGCTGGCTCTTCATGCAAGGTCTAGTTCAGCTTTGAATGCCTTGAAATAGGAATTTATGTGTGCTGGAAAGGTCCAGACAAATTAATGGAAGAAGAATTTGTCAGAGGCTATTAAATATGAAGAGCACACCTCTGTGTCAGGGTGTTCCTGAGCCAGAGAGAGTTGCTGTGTGTAATTGCTGGCGTGGCAGAGCTCAGGGCACTCAGACATGGCCAAGCACCATCTGCTCATTAAAGGTGGGGGGAAAAAAGGACATTTATCCTCAAAACACCTCTACAGGATCCAGAAACACATTAAAGAAGGATGAAGAAGGGTCATGACTCAGACCTGAAGGCTCATTTCATAGCAAACATCTCACCTTGAGGAACTCAAGCATGGGCTGCTGGATTTTCTCCTCCAGCTCCGTGATGAGCTTGTTGAGGAGCGTGATCTCCTTGGAGAGGTCGGTGATGTTCTCATTCTGCCTCTTGGCAATGTTCTTCTCCATCTTCTCTAGCTGTCCCAAGAGGATGTGCTCCTGGTCGTGCAGGAACTGCCGCAGCTTCTCGAACTCCAAGAGCAGCTTCTGCCGCTCGTTCTCAATGGTTTTCTGGGAATGAAATGCAGTAAAAAGGGTTTTAAGCTGGTGCAATGATTTTTGGGGTGGAGAGGGGCCCCCTGGTGAATTTGGAGCACCTGCCAGCGCCATTGCTGCTGCTTGCTGGCTCGCTTGTGAGACTGGGTGCCTTCAGCTGGGGATGGGCGAGGGGATATTGCGTGTGGCATGCCCGGACAAAGGCCTCGAAAAGGGGTGGGGACGGGAGAGCAAAGGCCATGGGCAGTTACTCCACAAACAGCCGTTATCTGTATTTTCCTCCACATGTCCCAACCCGGACCTGTGTCCCCACCACCCCAGAGCACCGCATTGCGGGCACGCACCAAGAGCTCCTGGGTTTTCTTATCATCGTTCACTTTAAACTCCAGTAGTTCTTGCCTCTCCTTTTTCAGGAAATCCAAGCGTCCCTGGATTTTCTCCTAGGAACAAAGAAAGAAGATATTACTGGCTTTTCTTTCTTTCTTTTGCTGCCTTGTTCTGCCGTGCACGGTTTGTTCTTGCAGCCGTGCAAAGACAAGCAGGATTGCAAGACAAATTCCAGGGCACCCTCACCGGGTGAACATGCTGGCTCAGCTCTGCCTACGCTCCCCCAGACACCCACATTTGTAACCCCCAAGGACCGCCACGAGCTCGCACGCACGCAGTGAGCACAAAGAAAGGAGACAGAGGATGCCAGAGGAGGGTACATGCACTGTTTTCATCGGCTGCTGCTACCACCTCCCCTGCCTTTGCTCTTGGCACAAGGAAAACTCAGCCTGGCTTCCAGCAACTTATATTCATCTTTGGATGCTCGCCCAGACCTAAAATAGATGTGGGTGTTTGCTCCGTCACATCTACCCTACTGATAAGGTAGGTGCCCGCAGGTAGTGTTTGCAGCATGATGCCTGCTTGGCTCAAACCCAGGGCTTTTGCAAGAGCTTGCACGGGAGAAACGGCGTCTCACAACCTCCTGTGTTTAATCCCACGCTCTCCCCAGCTGCAGAGATGACATGAATTCACGAGAGGGTTTTGTATATCCGGAGGGGGTTTTCCAGGTCTTTGGAAAGCTAGAAAGCAGCAACCAGCTCTTTGCACGGCGGCTGAGCACAAGGCTGAGCATGGGAAAGCCAGGTGACCGCGCTGGGACTTGAGCACAAACACACGGCACAACGCATATCGCCGGGAGGCAGAAAGACCGGGGGGGGTCTCAGGGTGGACAGACAGACAGACAGGTACCTTGTACTCCTCGGATGCCTCATCAATGGGTACCACGGCGTGCGGCCGGTGCTCCCGGGACCTGTCGCACACCACGCAGATGGTTCTCCGGTCGTCCTTGCAGTAGAGTTTCAGGGCTTCCCTGTGCTTCACGCAGAGCCCGTCCTCCTCGGCACCCTTGGCCCCGCGGAGGGTGAACTGGCTGATGATCTCGGACATGTTTGCCAGCTGCCGGTTGGGTCTGAAGCTCTTCTGTTGGAAGACCTCTCGGCATTGCGGGCAGGGAAAGTCCATCTCTAGGTCCTTCCAACTCTTGATGATGCACGCCCGGCAGAAGTTGTGCCCGCACTCAATGGACACAGGATCTTTGAAGAACTCCAGGCAGACGGAGCAAGTGGCTTCATCCTGGAGATTGCCAGGCAGAAACACCGCCGCCATGGCCTCTCTCCTGCGGGTGAGGACTGATTTCACCGGGGCTGAACGCGGAACATGAATGCTTGGCATCCAGCCCCAAGTGGGCGTTCCTCTTCCGGGAACGAACCCGCTGCCCGAGGTCACTTCTGCAGTGTCTGGTTTCTTTAAACTGGTAACAAAGACCTCAGCATTAGGGGACAACACATAGGTGGAAGAAAAAGCAAGCAGGAAGGTTCCTGCCCTTTGCTCCCCCACAAATCCTGGGTTCCCTGTCTTTTTTTTTTTTTTTCTTTGCAGGAGGGAGGTGGGAAAAGTGAAATCATTTGCAACATGGCCACCAGATCTGGGTCTCATTGCTTTTTGGCTGACCTGGTGCTAAATGCAAGATCTGAGTCCCCAGGCTTGTGTTTAACAGCTGCTCTAGGCTATGATCCAGGTAACCATCTGAGCTCTCGTTAAAGACCCATTTCACCCTGGAAGCTTCAGCTGGGGACTCAGATGACTTGGTTGAGCTCCAGGGCTCAACAGGGGCCATAAAAAGCAATGGGAGAAAGGGAATACACATGGATGCAAAGTCCATATCAAGATCTGGGGGATGAGTTTCCCAAATCCATAAAGATTAGCCTCTGGATTGGGGTCCTGCATCTCAAAACCACTTTTTGCCTTCCAAGAACATTTTGTGCAGCTTTGGAGGTCTTGCATTAAATAGGAATGATAATTAATATATGAGGACTTTCCTTGGCTCGGGGTTTGTCTAGAATATGATTGTCTCCACCTGAGCAGCTCACCAAAGCTCTTGGTATGGAGAACAGAGATAAAAGTGAGTGACAGTCATCTAGTGACTTGGGAGGGGGGTCACATTACCATCGACAGAGAAATGTAGGCACTTCTGGAGAGTGATTCATCTCCTCCTAATGAGGACTTGAAAACAGATCAAGTGATCCTATCCATAAATGCCCAGTTGATCTGACATCCCCAGGTTGAGATTTTTCCCTTGGAGACATCTGGAGCTAAGAGGAGACAAATCCCAACCCCAGAGGTTGTACTGGAGGAGCTATATTAGCAAAACAGTCCTGGTGTCCTGATACCAGGGGTCTGCAAAGGGTTTCTGATTTGTGGCAGGGGTTGTGTTCATCCTGATCCCTTTGCAGGTGGGGAAGAGACTGGGGAGGGGGATCCATCCTCCACTTGAACCTCTCTTGTAACTTTAAAACTTTTCTGGCATTTGCATTTTCTAGCATCTGCTAAACAGGAGCATCAGACTTCTGGATTAGCAGAAAATGCATGCCTGACTTGCTGATTTGGGACTAGAAATAAGCTTCTTCAGGTCGGTTTAAATACAGTTCTGGGCTTGGAAAGGAATCCCTCATCTTCTCACAGGAAAATAAAATCTGAATGCCAGTGCTTGCTATGACCCACATTAGTTCACATTAGTGAACAGAAATAACGCAGAACAAATGACTCAGGCAAATAGCAGAATATATATATATATTTATATATATATTCACACACAGACTCATATATAGGTGCATATATATGCACACACATATATCCCTATATATGCACAAACATATATCCCTATATATGCAATATATATCCATTTATATGTACGCAGTTCCCTACAGAAAAGGAATTTTTCTGCAGACCACCATTTCCACATCTGCATTTTTATCTACCTACCCCTGCTCGTATACATTGAGATATATATATACACACACACCATGGCCTATGGAAGGGAAATTGTTTTCTCTTCCACTTTCTATTTCTCTTGATCTGTAAACAAACACAAACTATTCCTATGTTGTGCATACATTTTTCATCACATCTCTGCAGAAAGGAAGAAGTGGTGGCCTATGAACTGAGAGAAACCCACACGCTGTCCAGAGATGCATAAATAGCAAAGAAAAAAAGCGTGAGACACCTCAACAGAACCAATGGGCAGCCCAGTGGGAAAGAGCAGGAGAACAAGGTGGGTAGAGGAAAAAATAAGACAGACGACCTCTGGACAGATGGACAAGAGCATCCCACTGCCCTCCCTCTGCCCCCAGCTGACCCCGCGTACCTCGGAGCAGAGGTGTAGGAAAGGGACATCCTCCCAAATCGCCCGACCTTTTGCATCGGGAGGGTGCTAGCGGGGGCCAGGTGGGGGCCGAGCCTGGGGGCCGAGGGGTCGAAGCGGGAGGCAGCCCGCGGCAGTCGCTCCACCATGCTCTGACGAAGGAGACCAGCTCGAAGCCTGGATGCCTCTGACATTTCGGTGCCGCTCAAGCTCCTGCTCCTTCCCAGCCCTTGGTTGCCCCATTTGTCCCCTCTGTCACCCCCCGCCCCATCTCACCATTCCTTCCCCTCCCCCATTGCATCTATCCTGGGCACCCACCGATCTCCTTCCCTCCTCCTCCTCCCGAGCCGCTCTGGCTCTGCTCTCCTTCTCTGTGCCAAAGCTCTTTTCCCTGCCCAGAGCCAGGATCACATTTCCAGCACCTCCCTCCACCTGTCTCCCAGCCCAGACCTTCTCCACAGGGTCTCTGCAGCCCTTTAACCCTCTCCAATGCCCCATCTTTCCCTCCAGAGGAGCAGGGGCTCAGGAAGGAGTGAAGCTTTTCATCCCTCCTCCAAAGCCATCAATGAATGATTCATCTCCCAGCTCATATTTGGGGCAGCACCATGCAAAGAAGGGCAGAAACATCTCCTGCAGGAGGTCTCCCACCTACCTGGCTTGTTCAGGTGAGGAGAGGTTGGGACATCCAAAACAGGGAAGAGGGAAAAACAAAAATTCAACCCCAATAACATGGTTTCCTGCAGAACTGGCTTTAGGTACCAAACCATCCTGGGGTTGATCGTCCTTTGAAGTTTTGTCCTCTGTTAGGTGAGTCCAACCATGTTCAGGCTCTCCTGCCTGCGTTTCCAGGTAGGACATGTGCAAGCAATCACTGTCCTGGAGTTCCCCCTGCTTACCCCAAAACTGGACCCGGCTACAGGGCTGGATGGTCAGAGATTTGGGCTCAGTCCAAGGCTGGAAGGGGTCTCCTCCAAGCTTCTCATTCCAGAAACAGGTTGGAAGTTGAACCTGGCTCCAGAAGACACCTGTATCCACACAAGGAGGAAGCCCCCACAGCCCCAAGCCACATAGGAATCTCTGCAGCCATCAGCTTATCTGCAAAACAAACTCCTCAGGGGTAATAATCAAAAGGAATATCCCTCTGCTGCCCAGTGCAGCAGACAGGATTTTATCCTCATTAGCCAAATGACAGATCATATTTTTTTAAAATAACTTCTTGCAGCACTGAGCTTCCCAACTACAAATGCCCAGACAAAATAAACCCTCTTTTCCTTATGCTGCAATAAGACAGAAAAAGTCCAAAATACCCATGTTCCCTAGACCACAGAGTGACAACAGCCGAATCTCCACCTCTACGTGATCCCCACACTTTATGCTCATGGTTTCTCCTCCCACCATAGATGTTTTGCCCTCAAAGACATGGGTGAGGCTTAAAAAAAAGCTCATTTATCTTAAAATTGCCTATAATGAATTGCCCTCTCCTCTTCAGGGCCTTTGGGCTGCAGGCAGCAACTACAGGCGTCCTGAACTGATCAAGTTGTTCCTTTAGGTTTCATCTGAAGTCAACAGCAGGAGTTTGGTACCTCCCGAAGGACCATTTATTGTCAACATTAGATGGATGACTCAACTTCTGTTGACTAGTAAGGGAATTTGGGGTGAGCACAGGTGAAATAAACACCTAATATCTGTTAGATACACGTCCTTTATTTCTCTTGGCTTCCAGCAGCTCCCCAATGCTCTCCTTTGCAACCCTTGGTGAAAAGTTCCCAGCAAAAAAAGTTCCTAGCCCTGCACTGTAGGAAAAAATGGGATGCAACCAGGGGAAAGCACCTTGGCTTGCCCTTGGGGTTTTAGTAGCAGGATTATGTTCAGGGCCACAAGCTGCTTCCAGACCCCCAGGAATGCTGAGTCTGAAGAGCTGTTAATAGGAGCGTCTGTCTGGAGAAGGAAAACACACACACAAGCCAAATTCAGCTGCCAGTTATAAGCCTGCAGGTTTATTGCTAGAGCTGAAACAAAATCAGGCCAGATGGGGAGCCCTGCAGACAGAGTGGGTCCAGCCATCCTAATTTAAGGTGATAATTGTTCAAGATTAAATTTAGGACTCATAGCATTGAAATGGCTGGACCGCATCCGTAGCCCTGATCCTGCCCCCGCTGCAGGCTAGTCTGTGGGGTCCTCAGCCCACTCCTCATTGCAGAGGTCCGTCTCGCAGCAGGAATACCGGGACGTCAGGCGGGACTCTGCGTCGGATGCCCGTTCTCGGCCGCAGTTCATCACGGAGGTGCAGCCTTGCTGGTAATAGAGGGTCACCTTCCCTGCGGGGGTGGTGGGCAGAGAGGGGGCATGGTTAGAAGAAAGCAGCACTAAACCAATAAAAATCAGTGGTGGACTTTGAAGTTACCAGGTGAGAAACCAGCCCCTTAAATAGCACACCCAAATGAAGTCACACCTTGCTTGTTTTAATTAGGAGAAAGAGCTAAGTGAGGCATGTGCACACAGACAAAACTCACAGGGCTTCCTCGGGAGACAGAGTCTCCCCTTTGCCTAAAAGGGACTTTTTTTAACCATACTTTGGGCAACCTCCATCAAGAGAATTAATTTGGCCCCTTGCGTTAGCCCTTTCCCACATCAGGTTCATCATTCCATCCTCATTCATTCTGCAAACCAATTTGGTTTTCCAAAGACAAGGACAGCCCCCACTGAGCCAAAGGAAACACATGGGTTTGACCCCCCCAACTCCGTACCCAGGGAAGTTTTAATGATGGCACATTTCTCTCTCCGCTCACAAGTCGTTTCATTCGCTCCCCGGAAACAGCCGACGAAGGGGATCTTGTACTTGCAGACTTTGCATTGAAGAGCCTCAACTGCAGCAGACAGAGAAGCAGCAATGAACTTGGGGCTCCGTTCTGCAGAGCCATGGGGAGTTTTGCTTCCAGTGTCCCCACGACAAGATGGGGTGATCCCAGAGAAGATGCGGGGTCCACCAGGGAAGGGACCAAGCGTCACCTTCACTTACAGACCTGGTAATGAGAGCCCTCATCTGTAGGGGAGAGGCAGATGATGCCTATGGACACTTCACCCTTCTCAGCAGAGCTTTGCAGACAGACGTGGCCTTAGGTGAACAAACCAAACTACAGACCCACAGAGAATAAACGTGGATGTGGGGTTCATCCAGCTGAAATGAATGGGGTTCATCCACAGCAAGACCATCACAACAGCTCTCTGGACAGAGCAGGTGCACATCTAGCCCAGGATCCAGCAGCCTACAGCGAAGCTCCTGGCCCAGAGGAGGTCTCCGTGGATTTAATAGCTCCCTTGGGAAGTGAGTGGAGAGCAAATCATTTTCATTCAAGCAGTGATGAAAACAGCTGCCGAGATTTCTCTCCACTGACTGTAGACTCAGAGCAGATGACACCCAGCTCACGCTGCAGACATCAGGAGCTTGGCAAGACCCATCCAACCACCATCAGATATTCCCCTGCCCTTTAATAAATCCCATTTAACTGCGACCCTCCACTTACCGACTCCGACGCACAAGACAAAGGTCAGCCCCACAAAGAGCACCTTCATCTTGGGAAAGGGGACAGATCCTGACCTCCCAGCTGCACCTCAGCCCAGCGCAGGGTTACCTATGAAAGAGGATGGCTCAGGCAGTTTATTAATCCCTGTAACGAGTTTCCTCAGTGATCAGCCTTCTAGCAGGGGGAAAACCAATCAATCAGGCAAAAACCTCACAGTACAGATATTTGTGAAGTCCCTTTTGGGGCAAAACAAGTAGAGAAATTTGAAGCACATTATTAGACAATCCTCCAGCACCTTAAAAAGCTGAAATACAGGCAATTCCACCTTTCTGCTCTATTAATTTTAATAGCCGTGCTTTCGAGGCAGAAATCTCCCAAGTGAATAAAATGATCTTATGAGGGGAAAAAAACCCCACATTTCTTTATTTCCTAAGATGCTTCCACCTCTTGCTTAGCCATAGCATGGGCAATTGTCTGTACCAGAAGCAGGCAGGTTTGGGCAAAGGGGAAAAAATTTGGGCGCCCAACGTGGGGCTCGAACCCACGACCCTGAGATTAAGAGTCTCATGCTCTACCGACTGAGCTAGCCGGGCTGCCAAAATGGGTTAATTTCCACTATTTTTCTCACCGAAAGTGTAAATTTGATGCCAATTTAGAAAAATGCCCAATTTTATGAGTAGAAAAATTAGGGTTCTCAAATAAGTGGAAGTTCTTCCCTGGGAGATTTAAGAGGGTGTGTTGGGATGGTGGCAGCGGACACAAAACACAGAAGGAAGACACAGAAGAGTCCCAAAGCAAAACCCCAAGAGAGGGTCCCTTACCAGACTCTGCTTTCCCCTCCGAGGTCCGAGCATCCCCCGGCCACGCGTCCCGCTGCCTTTATTCCTCTCCTGAGCTTGGGCTGACCCAGGACCTGAACGACCTCGGAGCCGATGGGGGATATTGTTCATCGGGAACAATGCTCCTGCTCGCACCTGGGCAAACACAGCTCCTCACCCAGCCTGGACAGACCTTCCAGGGCACGGAGTCATTCATTACATGGGTGAGTCTACAGGCTCTCAGGCCCTTTAATCTCTCTTTGTGCAGAGAAACACCCCCAGCTCCCAACTTTGAAGTCAACCCAGGGTTAACTCTGCAGGAAAGGCCCAAAGAGGCAGAGTTTATAGAGCTACAAGTAAGCCCATAGCCCTTCTCTGCTTGCGAGGGCAGCACCTTCACAAGTCCCCTTTTGAGACCAGCTGATTTGGGGGTTCCTCCACAAATAGCACCAATAGCGGGTAGAAGGATGTGCCTCATCCCATCTGGGGCTCCTGCCAAAAAGCGAACCCTCCCTTCTCTATCCCCCTCCCTGTTCAGCATCATGTTTAATCACGCTGATTTATCCCACTGGGTGCAGTTTTTCATGGAGCAGAGAAGAGAATAAAAAAAACAAGGGGTGGGAAACATTCGCCTGATCCCGGAGCCCATTTCTCCTAAGCTTGCAAGTAGGACCTTGCATAAGAGAAAAGAGTTTCAGCACTTCCCATTCTCTCCCCTCCTTGCCTGTATTTTTCTTGCTTTGATTTTTTTATCCAGCCTTTCCCTCAGCTGAGCTACTCCATGCGTGGGACCTGGAACAGCCCAAAGATGCTCTTCCCTTACCCCTTCAAGGCAAAGGCTCCTGCGGACCTGGGTTGTTGGCTTCCTTTAAAACACATGGATGGCAGAGCTGCGTGAGCCGCTCCGTTACTCCATAGGGAGCAAACAAGCTGGTGCCATGGCCTTGATGGGACACACGTAGCTGAGAGCCGGTTGACAACCCCTGTGGACGGATGCTTGCTTAATACAACAAGAAGTGCTCCAAGAACCAACACAACTCATTGACCACACGTTCTTGGGAAATACGGCTCATAACAGCACCGATGCTGGTGTCCACAGTCAGATCTCTTTTCTGGAGGGTTTAAGCCGCATGGTTATGGCTTTAAGTAATGACATGTTTAATTACGACATGATTCCAAGAAACCTGCCTAACTGCTTCACGTTATTTCCAAGTCCTTTGGCTTCACCTGCACCAACCCAATGTTTATGCAGCTGTTCTCGTGCTGGCAGCACAAACACAGACGATACCCGCATTTTCTCAAGCATGAAGCCAAGCTCAACTCCTCCAGACAGCCAGAGCCAAAGAGCAAACGGATGAAGTTCCCAGAGGGTTGGGTCCTTGCATGGGTCCAACGCATACCCTGGTCCAGACAAGTCTGGAGAGAAGCGTGATGCAACACTTCCCCAGGCCGAAGCTCAACTTGTTTTCATCTCTGCTGTGCACCGCTGTTTGCCCTGCTCTTACTCGTGGTGCATCCTCTGCTGTTGAGCAAAAGGCTTTGGTCTAAATCAAAAGGGATGCTGTCAGTCTATGGCATTAAATACAAGAAAATAGGTTATGAAATATTTTTTCTGTGTTTAGAAGCATTGTGCTGTAAACTGAAGAATGTGGATTTCCCGGGATTTATCAGGCACTTTGAGAGCATTTTGGTACAGCAGGTAACACCCTGCTGTTCACCCGGGGTTGGATTTGCTCCTATTTATTACCCAGCTCCAATCTGGAGAGGTTTACATGCCTCAAAGACTGCATAAAGCAGTAATAAATAACATAATGTTAAGGCTTGAGATGAGAGCAAGTAGGAATCACTCTGCAATACTGGAGGTTGAAGGAGAATTTAAAGCAGAGACGAATGATGGAAAGGGTGAGAAAGAATGCAGATAAGACGACATTTTTTCCTCCTTTCAGAGAAAGGGAAGGCCCCCCTGACTCCCTGCTCCATCCTGCCCTGAAATTTTTGCTAGGAGGAAGGGGGAAAAAGTGAAACTAAAGGAAACGCCCAACGTGGGGCTCGAACCCACGACCCTGAGATTAAGAGTCTCATGCTCTACCGACTGAGCTAGCCGGGCGCCGCCAGAAAAGGGGATGGTGCAGCCTGTGAGCATTAGCCTAGATGCAGGCGGTGCAATGGATGGGGGGGGATTTGGGTGGGAGGATTTGGGCGGGGGGGGAGGAGAATACAGCAGGCAAAGCTTCAGACTGGCAGCTTTGGTTTGTTTCTCCTCCTGGGGCTGGTGGAGTGCCAAGCCCCCTTTGCTCTGCAGCCACCCCCGGGGAGGGCTGGGCCACCGGGGGAGGGCGGGCGGGGGGCGGGATGCTCCGCACTGCGCGGCTCCTTCCGCTAAATTTAAAGAAAAAAAAAAAAGTAAAGATGACTCTTCCCTGACCGGGAATCGAACCCGGGCCGCGGCGGTGAGAGCGCCGAATCCTAACCACTAGACCACCAGGGAGCTGTAAGAAACCCTTTTCCCCCGGCTATAACGCCAGATATGGGGACACAAAGGGTTTGGGTCACACTTGATGCATAGGAGGGTCTCTGTGTGTTTTCCTCCTTCTTTTAGCAGCTAAATGGCAAAATCCTCCCAAGCCAACAGGTCCTTGGGCTTACCTTCTGCTGCCATCCAGCGGTCGGCCCTTCTCAGTGCCTTCTCCAACACCTGGGGGCCCAGAAGTTGGCCCAGAAGTTGGCCCAGAAGTTGGCCCAGAAGTTGGCCCAGAAGTTGGCCCAGAAGTTGGCCCAGAAGTTGGCCCAGAAGTTGGCCCAGAAGGGTCTTGCAGCCGCTAAATGACTTCTTTCCCCTCCTCCTGGAGACACCCTGTCCCCAAACACATGGCATTTCTGTCTGCTCCCATCAGAACGGGAAGGTCTTCCCAACTTTCCAGCTCCTGGATTCATCTCAGTGCATTCAACTGGGTGGAAAACGCCCCAGAAGCCACAAGTTCCTACATTTCTTGGGTGCAATGTAAGGGTGAAAAAGAGCAGGTTACTGGCATCTCGGGAGCTCTAGAAAAAGTCTGCAGAGCTGTGGATGATGATGTTGCTGCAAGGGGATCAGCCTGATCCTTGGGATTCATGCGAATTTCAGATCACTTGCTGTTTTTTCCTGATTTTTAGGCATCTTTCCCATGTTTGAACACAGTTTAATCATTACACAGGCCTCTTTCTCCAACTACTGCACACAGATCTCCTAATTTTACAGGGAAGTCTCCATTTTCAGAAGAGATTCACTTCAACTCCTAACATGCCACGCTACAGGTAACACTATATTGGCACATATCGGCGAGCAGAATAGAAACAGGACTGGAGGAGGATGAAAACAGTTCAGCAGAGAAAGTGCTGCAGTTTCCTTTGCCGGGCTTTTTATATCCGAGTTTTTGGAAGAATGGAAATATGAACAGCAAAGAGCTTTAACAAAAGCTCCACGGCGATGTAGGTCAGCAGAGATGCAGCAAGGAGGGGAAAGCCCAGATTTAACGACAGCAGGTTGTGCTCCAGAGAGTTAATTGGATGTGGAGCCTGAGATTTTGGCTGCTATTCTAGGTCATGTCCCAAGAACAAATAATTCCAGCCAGAAGCAGGAATGCATGACTGCAGTCTCCCCCTCCACACAGACTTATTTTTTCAGCTCATTCGTGGGATGAATGAATGCAAAATGTTTGGGGGGGAAGGAAGAAAACTCATTGCTTGGTTTTGAGCGTAGCAGAATCATCTCTTTAGGTACAAAGTCCAGGAATGGAGCTGAGCCATGAGACAAGCATGGGAAGAAACTCAACCTGGACAAGTGAGAAGCTGGATGGGAAAGTAAAGATGCAAGAGGAAGAGCTAAGAAATATTTAAGTAATATTTAAGTCAAAGAAAGAGCAGCGTCCCAGGAACGAAACCAATGTCATGCAGGGACAGCACCAAGTTGTTCATCAGCATGCAGCAGAAAAACTCTACCCCCTTGGCATATAACCCCCAACGCTGGATAATTCCCACCCGGGGCTCTCTATTCAGAGTCTGCCCCATGGTACCTGAGCGAGGGCAGCTGGGAAGTCTGGGGGCAGACTGAAGGCAAGCTGGGAATGCAGCCCACAGGGCGGATCAGCAGTGTCCATGGCCATGCATCAATGCTTCTCCAAGGCAGCTTGCAAAAGCATGAAATACCCCAGGACTGAGCTTAAATAGAGCCCCTGGACCATGAGCAGGGGGTGGGGGGTCCCAGGTGGGGCCGTTCAGGGCCGTTAATGTTCATTAGTGCCCTCAGCTGGGCAGTTGGTCTGTCCACTTTAGGAAGAGGAGCTGCTGGTCCCTATGGGCACAGCTGTATCCCTCTGTGTGAGCTCAGGATATGACAGCACAGAGTCTTCTTTATCTCTATCTAAATGGGTGATGGAAAAAGATGAGATCTGACGAAGCAGCAGGGTGTAAATGCAAATTATTCCTCTCTATCCATGTGGAAAGCAAATGCTGAAAATTATGGATGTAAAAAAAGTGCTGGGATGAAGCAGGCATCCCACTCCCTCCATATGCAAGTGGTCTCAGGTTCAAAACCACCCCACACTAACCAGTAAGTTAAATCTCAAAGAGCACATGGGTGTCCTGTATAAGTGCATTGGAGGGGGTGGAAAAGGGTAGAGGAGGGAGGAAAAAAATCCTAAAAACAATGTTTCTGCCTGGTTTCGAACCAGGGACCTTTCGCGTGTTAGGCGAACGTGATGACCACTACACTACAGAAACGGGGTGAAGCTGGGATTTTGTGCCACATCTGGAATAGGGGGAACCCCCTTTTCCTCCTCAGAGTGAAAAAGGAAGGAGACGCTCAAAAACCAACCCAAAAAAGGCCAAAAGGGGTGTTTCTGCCTGGTTTCGAACCAGGGACCTTTCGCGTGTGAGGCGAACGTGATGACCACTACACTACAGAAACGGGGTGAAGCTCAGATTTTGCGCCACATCTGGAATAGGGGGAACCCCCTTTTCCTCACTGCCTGCTCCCAACCACAACAGAATCCTCTGGAAAACGCACCCTTCTCCCACGTTGCTCCCCCCAGACCACATCCCAAAACTTCTTCATTTTGGACCATTTTCTCTGCTCATTGGAGACGTCCAATGGGCGTTTGGAGGCAACGTTTTGGTGAAGGGCGTGAAGGGGTGAAAAAGGAAGGAGATGCTTGAAAACCACCCAAAAAAAGCCCAAAAGAGGTGTTTCTGCCTGGTTTTGAACCAGGGACCTTTCGCGTGTGAGGCGAACGTGATGACCACTACACTACAGAAACCTCAAAAGGGGCCTCCCGCCTCTCCCATTCCCTCCCAATTCACAACAAACCTTCCTTCACCCAACTTTACACATGCCCAGTCATGCTCCACACACACCTTTCACCCTTTTTGCCTTACGCTCACTCTTCTTTTCCTTCACTCATCTTCCAACAACACCAAACACAAAAACGCCTCCCTCACCCTTGCACAACACCCATCTGGGCCACCCTTCTTCAGGACTCTGCAGCCTGGTCCAAGCAATGCACACAAACAAGGCAATCCCAAGACAGGCCAACGCCCCTGCTCCCCTTGGCCAAACCAGACATAAAGGACACTCCCCTGGCACCGTCCCCCCACAGAATGACCCAACAACTTCCAGATCTGCAAGACCCAGGGAAGGAAAAACCATGAAAAGGGTGTTTCTGCCTGGTTTTGAACCAGGGACCTTTCGCGTGTGAGGCGAACGTGATGACCACTACACTACAGAAACGGGGTGAAGCTGGGATTTTGCGCCACATCTGGAATAGGGGGAACCCCCTTTTCCTCCTCAGAGTGAAAAAGGAAGGAGACGCACAAAAACCATCCAAAAAAGGCCAAAAGAGGTGTTTCTGCCTGGTTTCGAACCAGGGACCTTTCGCGTGTTAGGCGAACGTGATGACCACTACACTACAGAAACGGGGTGAAGCTGGGATTTTGCGCCACATCTGGCATAGGGGGAACCCCCTTTTCCTCCTCAGAGTGAAAAAGGAAGGAGATGCTCAAAGACCACCCAAAAAAGGCCAAAAGAGGTGTTTCTGCCTGGTTTCGAACCAGGGACCTTTCGCGTGTGAGGCGAACGTGATAACCACTACACTACAGAAACGGGGTGAAGCTGGGATTTTGCGCCACATCTGGAATAGGGGGAACCCCCTTTTCCTCACCGCCTGCTCCCAACCACAACAGAACCCTCTGGAAAACGCACCCCTCTCCCACGTTGCTCCCCCCAGACCAGACCACAAAACTTCTTCATTTTGGAACATCTTCTCTGCTCATTGGAGATGTCCAATGGGCGTTTGGAGGCAACGTTTTGGTGAAGGGCGTGAATGGACGAAAAAGGAAAGAGATGCTTAAAAAACACCCAAAAAAGCCCAAAAGAGGTGTTTCTGCCTGGTTTCGAACAGGGACCTTTCGCGTGTGAGGCGAACGTGATGACCACTACACTACAGAAACCTCAAAAGGGGCCTCCCGCCTCTCCCATTCCCTCCCAATTCACAACAAACCTTCCTTCACCCAACTTTACACATGCCCAGTCATGCTCCACACACACCTTTCACCCTTTTTGCCCTACTCTCACTCTTCTTCTCTTTCATTCATCTTCCAACAACACCAAACACAAAAACGCCTCCCTCACCCTTGCACAACACCCATCCAGGCCATCACCCATCTGGGCTTCTTCACGACCTCTGCAGCCTGGGCAGAGCAATGCACACAAACAAGGCAATCCCAAGACAGGCCAATGCTCCTTCTCCCCTTGGCCAAACCACAGGTAAAGGACCCCCCCTGGCACCGTCCCCCCCACAGAATGACCCAACAACTTCCAGATCTGCAAGACCCAGGGAAGGAAAAACCATGAAAAGGGTGTTTCTGCCTGGTTTCGAACCAGGGACCTTTCGCGTGTGAGGCGAACGTGATGACCACTACACTACAGAAACGGGGTGAAACTGGGATTTTGCGCCAGATCTGGCATAGGGGGAACCCCCTTTTCCTCCTCAGAGTGAAAAACGAAGGAGATGCTCGAAAACCAACCAAAAAAAGCCCAAAAGAGGTGTTTCTGCCTGGTTTCGAACCAGGGACCTTTCGCGTGTGAGGCGAACGTGATGACCACTACACTACAGAAACGGGGTGAAGCTGGGGTTTTGCGCCACATCTGGAATGGGGGAACCCCCTTTTCCTCACTGCCTGCTCCCAACCACAACAGAACCCTCTGGAAAACGCACCCCTCTCCCACGTTGCTCCCCCCAGACCACATCCCAAAACTTCTTCATTTTGGAACATCTTCTGCTCATTGGAGACGTCCAATGGGCGTTTGGAGGCAACGTTTTGGTGAAGGGCGTGAATGGACGAAAAAGGAAAGAGATGCTTAAAAAACACCCAAAAAAGCCCAAAAGAAGTGTTTCTGCCTGGTTTCGAACCAGGGACCTTTCGCGTGTGAGGCGAACGTGATGACCACTACACTACAGAAACCTCAAAAGGGGCCTCCCGCCTCTCCCATTCCCTCCCAATTCACAACAAACCTTCCTTCACCCAACTTTACACATGCCCAGTCATGCTCCACACACACCTTTCACCCTTTTTGCCTTACGCTCACTCTTCTTCTCTTTCACTCATCTCCCAACAACACCAAACACAAAAACGCCTCCCTCACCCTTGCACAACACCTTGATCCACCCACCCTTCTTCAGGACTCTTCAGCCTGGTCCGAGCAATGCACACAAACAAGGCAATCCCAAGACAGGCCAACGCCCCTGCTCCCCTTGGCCAAACCAGACGTAAAGGACACTCCCCTGGCACCGTCCCCCCACAGAATGACCCAACAGCTTCCAGATCTGCAAGACTTAGGGAAGGAAAAACCATGAAAAGGGTGTTTCTGCCTGGTTTCGAACCAGGGACCTTTCGCGTGTTAGGCGAACGTGATGACCACTACACTACAGAAACGGGGTGAAGCTGGGATTTTGCGCCACATCTGGAATAGGGGGAACCCCCTTTTCCTCCTCAGAGTGAAAAAGGAAGGAGATGCTCAAAGACCACCCAAAAAAGGCCAAAAGAGGTGTTTCTGCCTGGTTTCGAACCAGGGACCTTTCGCGTGTGAGGCGAACGTGATAACCACTACACTACAGAAACGGGGTGAAGCTGGGATTTTGCGCCACATCTGGAATAGGGGGAACCCCCTTTTCCTCACCGCCTGCTCCCAACCACAACAGAACCCTCTGGAAAACGCACCCTTCTCCCACGTTGCTCCCCCCAGACCACATCCCAAAACTTCTTCATTTTGGACCATTTTCTCTGCTCATTGGAGACGTCCAATGGGCGTTTGGAGGCAACGTTTTGGTGAAGGGCGTGAAGGGGTGAAAAAGGAAGGAGATGCTTGAAAACCACCCAAAAAAAGCCCAAAAGAGGTGTTTCTGCCTGGTTTTGAACCAGGGACCTTTCGCGTGTGAGGCGAACGTGATGACCACTACACTACAGAAACCTCAAAAGGGGCCTCCCGCCTCTCCCATTCCCTCCCAATTCACAACAAACCTTCCTTCACCCAACTTTACACATGCCCAGTCATGCTCCACACACACCTTTCACCCTTTTTGCCTTACGCTCACTCTTCTTCTCTTTCACTCATCTCCCAACAACACCAAACACAAAAACGCCTCCCTCACCCTTGCACAACACCCATCCAGGCCATCACCCATCTGGGCTTCTTCACGACCTCTGCAGCCTGGGCAGAGCAATGCACACAAACAAGGCAATCCCAAGACAGGCCAATGCTCCTTCTCCCCTTGGCCAAACCACAGGTAAAGGACCCCCCCTGGCACCGTCCCCCCACAGAATGACCCAACAACTTCCAGATCTGCAAGACCCAGGGAAGGAAAAACCATGAAAAGGGTGTTTCTGCCTGGTTTCGAACCAGGGACCTTTCGCGTGTGAGGCGAACGTGATGACCACTACACTACAGAAACGGGGTGAAACTGGGATTTTGCGCCAGATCTGGCATAGGGGGAACCCCCTTTTCCTCCTCAGAGTGAAAAACGAAGGAGATGCTCGAAAACCAACCAAAAAAAGCCCAAAAGAGGTGTTTCTGCCTGGTTTCGAACCAGGGACCTTTCGCGTGTGAGGCGAACGTGATGACCACTACACTACAGAAACGGGGTGAAGCTGGGGTTTTGCGCCACATCTGGAATGGGGGAACCCCCTTTTCCTCACTGCCTGCTCCCAACCACAACAGAACCCTCTGGAAAACGCACCCCTCTCCCACGTTGCTCCCCCCAGACCACATCCCAAAACTTCTTCATTTAACACCATCTTCTCTGCTCATTGGAGACGTCCAATGGGCGTTTGGAGGCAACGTTTTGGTGAAGGGCGTGAATGGACGAAAAAGGAAAGAGATGCTTAAAAAACACCCAAAAAAAGCCCAAAAGAGGTGTTTCTGCCTGGTTTCGAACCAGGGACCTTTCGCGTGTGAGGCGAACATGATGACCACTACACTACAGAAACCTCAAAAGGGGCCTCCCGCCTCTCCCATTCCCTCCCAATTCACAACAAACCTTCCTTCACCCAACTTTACACATGCCCAATCATGCTCCGCACACACCTTTCACCCTTTTTGCCCTACTCTCACTCTTCTTCTCTTTCACTCATCTTCCAATAATACCAAACACAAAAACGCCTCCCTCACCCTTGCACAACACCCATCCGGGCCATCACCCATCTGGGCTTCTTCATGACCTCTGCAGCCTGGTCCGAGCAATGCACACCAACAAGGCAATCCCAAGACAGGCCAATGCTCCTTCTCCCCTTGGCCAAACCAGACGTAAAGGACACTCCCCTGGCACCGTCCCCCCACAGAATGACCCAACAGCTTCCAGATCTGCAAGACTTAGGGAAGGAAAAACCATGAAAAGGGTGTTTCTGCCTGGTTTCGAACCAGGGACCTTTCGCGTGTTAGGCGAACGTGATGACCACTACACTACAGAAACGGGGTGAAACTGGGATTTTGCGCCAGATCTGGCATAGGGGGAACCCCCTTTTCCTCCTCAGAGTGAAAAACGAAGGAGATGCTCGAAAACCAACCAAAAAAAGCCCAAAAGAGGTGTTTCTGCCTGGTTTCGAACCAGGGACCTTTCGCGTGTGAGGCGAACGTGATGACCACTACACTACAGAAACCTCAAAAGGGGCCTCCCGCCTCTCCCATTCCCTCCCAATTCACAACAAACCTTCCTTCACCCAACTTTACACATGCCCAATCATGCTCCACACACACCTTTCACCCTTTTTGCCTTACGCTCACTCTTCTTCTCTTTCACTCATCTTCCAACAACACCAAACACAAAAACGCCTCCCTCACCCTTGCACAACACCCATCCAGGCCATCACCCATCTGGGCTTCTTCACGACCTCTGCAGCCTGGTCCGAGCAATGCACACCAACAAGGCAAACCCAACACCCCATACTTTGGAAAGAAAGAGCCAATTCCCCAAGTAAAACTCCTTTGGAAGGGACAAAACGCACCGCCAAGATGCCTGCCCCAGAGATCCCCCACAAAGGAGCACCAGTCCACAGCCATCGCTTTGCAAGGGGCAGGGCCAACGCCCCAGCTCCCCTTGGCCAAACCACAGGTAAAGGACCCCCCCTGGCACCGTCCCCCCACAGAATGACCCAACAGCTTCCAGATCTGCAAGACCCAGGGAAGGAAAAACCATGAAAAGGATGTTTCTGCCTGGTTTCGAACCAGGGACCTTTCGCGTGTTAGGCGAACGTGATGACCACTACACTACAGAAACGGGGTGAAGCTGGGATTTTGCGCCACATCTGGAATACAGGGAACCCCCTTTTCCTCACCGCCTGCTCCCAACCACAACAGAACCCTCTGGAAAACGCACCCTTCTCCCACGTTGCTCCCCCCAGACCAGACCACAAAACTTCTTCATTTTGGAACATCTTCTCTGCTCATTGGAGACGTCCAATGGGCGTTTGGAGGCAACGTTTTGGTGAAGGGCGTGAATGGACGAAAAAGGAAAGAGATGCTTAAAAAACACCCAAAAAAGCTCAAAAGAGGTGTTTCTGCCTGGTTTCGAACAGGGACCTTTCGCGTGTGAGGCGAACGTGATGACCACTACACTACAGAAACGGGGTGAAGCTGGGATTTTGTGCCACATCTGGAATAGGGGGAACCCCCTTTTCCTCACTGCCTGCTCCCAACCACAACAGAACCCTCTGGAAAACGCACCCTTCTCCCACGTTGCTCCCCCCAGACCACATCCGAAAACTTCTTCATTTAAGACAATTTTCTCTTCTCTTTGGAAGTGTCCAATGGCCGTTTGGAGGCAACATTTTGGTGAAGGGCGTGAAGGGGTGAAAAAGGAAGGAGATGCTCGAAAACCAACCAAAAAAAGCCCAAAAGAAGTGTTTCTGCCTGGTTTCGAACCAGGGACCTTTCGCGTGTGAGGCGAACGTGATGACCACTACACTACAGAAACCTCAAAAGGGGCCTCCCGCCTCTCCCATTCCCTCCCAATTCACAACAAACCTTCCTTCACCCAACTTTACACATGCCCAATCATGCTCCGCACACACCTTTCACCCTTTTTGCCCTACTCTCACTCTTCTTCTCTTTCACTCATCTTCCAACAACACCAAACACAAAAACGCCTCCCTCACCCTTGCACAACACCCATCCAGGCCATCACCCATCTGGGCTTCTTCACGACCTCTGCAGCCTGGTCCGAGCAATGCACACCAACAAGGCAAACCCAACACCCCATACTTTGGAAAGAAAGAGCCAATTCCCCAAGTAAAACTCCTTTGGAAGGGACAAAACGCACCGCCAAGATGCCTGCCCCAGAGATCCCCCACAAAGGAGCACCAGTCTACAGCCATCGCTTTGCAAGGGGCAGGGCCAACGCCCCAGCTCCCCTTGGCCAAACCACAGGTAAAGGACACTCCCCTGGCACCGTCCCCCCACAGAATGACCCAACAACTTCCAGATCTGCAAGACTTAGGGAAGGAAAACCCATGAAAAGGGTGTTTCTGCCTGGTTTCGAACCAGGGACCTTTCGCGTGTTAGGCGAACGTGATGACCACTACACTACAGAAACGGGGTGAAGCTGGGATTTTGCGCCACATCTGGCATAGGGGGAACCCCCTTTTCCTCCTCAGAGTGAAAAAGGAAGGAGACGCTCAAAAACCACCCAAGAAAGCCCAAAAGAGGTGTTTCTGCCTGGTTTCGAACCAGGGACCTTTCGCGTGTGAGGCGAACGTGATGACCACTACACTACAAAAACGCGATGTAGGTTGTGGGGGGTGACCCAGTTGTGACAGGATGGACCCGAGTCTCCACCTTCTCCCTTTTTCACCGAAATTCTCCTCAAATTCACTGTTAGCATTAGAAAATGAACGTTTTTTGTAGCCATCCACAGTCGGGGGATGAGTAAGAGGTTTTATTTGGGAGAGGATGGGGTCGCTGCCAACACCGACGTGCAGAGGAATCCTGCGGCACCGCCCTGGGTGGAAAAATAGCGATTTTTAATGAATTTGCCCTTTTTCTACAGAGGAACTTTCCCTGACCGGGAATCGAACCCGGGCCACGGCGGTGAAAGCGCCGGATCCTAGCCACTAGACCACCAGGGAGAGCTGTTTAACTAAACACCAATGGTTTTCATTAATTTAGCTATTTTTTACAATTATTTTGTTATTTTTATTTAATTTTTTATTATTATTAATTCCGGGAGCCGGAGCAAAGCAGCTCCTGTTGGGCTGATGCGAGGCAGCAACTTTGGGGCGAAATGCGCCGAGATAAAAGATGAGATTGGTAAAATTTGGGCGAAAACCAGCTCCCTGGTGGTCTAGTGGCTAGGATTCGGCGCTTTCACCGCCGCGGCCCGGGTTCGATTCCCGGTCAGGGAAAAGCAGGTTAAATATTTTCTAAAATTAAGCTGATTTTATAAATTCCCTCCCATCTCTGCTGGATTTCTGCCTTTCTCTAGACAGAAACAGGCAACTCCAAATTCATGGAAGATTAAAGCAATTGAGCTGTTTCTATAAGAATAATATGCCGATGGTCTGGTGGGACTGAATTTGGGAGAGCGTTTGCTCCCCTTCCCCGTATCGGGGGGCTATGGGGGACAGAGATGTTTTCACGGATTCCTGCACATTCCTACCCAAAAAGGACGCTTTTCCCCAGCGCAGGGGGATGCATCCATGATGGGGCGAGGCTCCATGCTGCGCTGAACCCGCTGCCCCGCTTGCCACCGTGTCCCCCGGGGAAATATTAACACAGAGACTGAAATAACCCCCACCTGCAACTCGTAGCGTAAATAGATATTTTCCAACCGCCGCCATTCTAGAGTTTGGAGGGATATTGATCCGCAGAGTTCATGAAAAGGAGTAAAAATGGAAATATTTAGGCCTGTTTCTGCCCGGTTTCGAGCCGGGGACCTTTCGCGTGTGAGGCGAACGTGATAACGCTACAGAACCCCCCCGCAGCCCCTTTTTGGGCTCCCTCTGCCCTCGCCTGTGTCCCCATCCTCACCCCCACTTTGGTACCCACACACGTGTGGAAAAAAGGGCCTTTTCCACAGAATTCCCGCAGAACACCGCCTTCCTGCTGCTGGAAAACGGAAATCCCGGGGTTTAATCGCAGGACCAAAAATAGCATAAATTTACATCGATGCCCAAATTGATGGGGGTGGGTGGGGAGATTTTCCAGCCTTTCCAACCAATTCCCCTGCTGGGGGGTTTCGCCCTGCACGGGGAGGAGAGAAGGGCTGAAACCACCAGTGCCCCTGTATTCGGCACTGGTGAGGCCGCACCTCGAATCCTGTGTCCAGTTTTGGGCCCCTCACTTCAAGAAGGACATCGAGGTGCTGGAGCGTGGCCAGAGAAGGGCAATGAGGCTGGGGAAGGGTCTAGAGCACAAGTCTTATGAGGAGCGGCTGAGGGAGCTGGGGTTGTTTAGTTTGGAGAAGAGGAGGCTGAGGGGAGACCTTATTGCCCTCTACAACTGCCTGAAAGGAGGTTGTAGAGAGGTGGGGGTCGGTCTCTTCACCCCAGTAACAAGCGATAGGATGAGAGGGAACGGCCTCAAGCTGCGCCAGGGCAGGGTTAGGTTGGATATTAGGAAAAACTTCTTTACTGAAAGAGTGGTCAGGCCCTGGCACAGGCTGCCCAGGGAAGTGGTTGAGTCCCCATCCCTGGAGGTATTTAAAAGCCGGGGAGATGCGGTGCTTGAGGACATGGGTTAGTGGCGGACTTGGCGGTGGTAGGTTAACGGTTGGACCTGATGATCCTAAGGGTCTTTTCCAACCTTAACAATTCTATGATTGTATGAATCCCGCCCCAAAATGAGGCAGAAAGGGGTTTTTGGGCAGCCCGGCTAGCTCAGTCGGTAGAGCATGAGACTCTTAATCTCAGGGTCGTGGGTTCGAGCCCCACGTTGGGCGCTGGCTTTTTTCCCACGCTATCACGACTCAGCTGGGAATAACCCCCGCTCTTTCAGCGCTCCCCGCGCTGATAATCACCATCAACCACCCCTAAAAAATTTAAAAAAATTAAAACCTTACTGTTTAGCGTGGCTGTATTCCCTTTTCCGGCCCAAACCCCCACCGTCAGGATGGCCGAGTGGTCTAAGGCGCCAGACTCAAGGCTCTGCCTTCCCGCAGCCGGGAATTCTGGTCTCCGTGTGGAGGCGTGGGTTCAAATCCCACTCCTGACAGGTCCCTTTTTTTCCCTCATTCCTACAAAAAACCCTCATTTTCCCCCTTTGCTCCTCCCCCTCCGGCCGCACCCCCCCCCAGCGCTGTGGGATTATATCGCCAAAATTTATTAACCCCCTGTTTTGTCCCAGCGTGGAGTGGGAAGGGCGGGATTCGCTTTTTTTTAACCGAATTCAGGCTTTTTTTGGCGCTCCTCAGTGGTGAAACCTGCTTCTTTGCTTGAAATCAGCCGAACGACCCCAAAAATAAGGCGGGTTTTGGAGCAGCCCTTGAAGAGGCTCGGAGGGCTCGGGGCCGACTTGGGCAGGGCGGAGGGCGCAGGCAGGGCGCAGGCAGGGCGCGGGCAGGGCGCGGGCAGGCAGGAAAACGCAGGCAGCAGCGTTTCTGTAGTGTAGTGGTTATCACGTTCGCCTCACACGCGAAAGGTCCCCGGTTCGAAACCGGGCAGAAACACTCCTTTTTCCCTTTTTTCCTTGCTTGTTTTGGGGATTTTCTTTAATTTTTTTTTTATTCTTTTTTTTTTTCCCCAAAAATACCACCTTTCCCATTTCTCCCGGGTTTTTGCACCGTTTGGATAAATATTTCTCGCTTCTACCCATATGAAATAAAATTTCTAAATAGTAAATAACACCGATTAAAAAAATAAATAATATCTATTGCTAAATAAAAGAGGGGAGGCTGGGCTGCAGCCCGGCTGCTGCGGCAGGTTGGAGGGGACACCCTGCCCAGGCAGGTGCGCAGGCGTGGGAAGGTAGAGGAACGAGAAGAGGTAAGGAATGTTTTTAGGGGGGCGTCTTGGTATAATATGGGAGGGGTTTTCCCAAAAAAAGGGGCTTTGAGAGGAGGAAAAAAGAAAAAAAAAAAAAATGTTCCCTGACCGGGAATCGAACCCGGGCCGCGGCGGTGAGAGCGCCGAATCCTAACCACTAGACCACCAGGGAGGCCGTGTGCAGCCCTTTGCACGCTGCTGCATCGCAGCCAGCACCGATTATTGCATTTCTTTGACCTGTTTCTCACTTATTTTCCGTCCTTTTCCCCTGTCTTCCCCCCACCTCATCCCCTCATCGCTGCAGCTCAAGCAGAAAGGTCATCCCAGCAGCCAGCCCATAGCTTTCCTCTGGGAAACAGCGCCTTTCCTGGCCGCCCGGTGATCAGATTTATCCATATCCAGGTGATTCTTGGAGGGAAAGGACACCCCGCGGCACGGCACAACATCAAGGGCCACCCCTCGCTCCCCTTGCACGCAGCTCATTACTGGGAACCAGTTTGGAGCTGCTCATCCCGGACGTGCTCTCCCTGGGGCGCACGGCCTCGCTGTTGCATGACGAGAAGCGCCGGCTGCGCTGCTCGTGCTGTGAATTCTCCTGCGTATGCAAACCAAACAAGCAGGACTGTTCTCTGCATGCAAAAAAAAATTAATTGTGGGGCGGGCGGCAGCTTCCAGAAGGGTTTTGCATAGACCTGGGTGTGTGGAGCCTGCGAGAACATCCTCAATCACCTCCTGCTGCTTAGGGCCAAGCTCCTGAAATGCATTTTGGCTCCTAACTATGACTTAAGGACTTTTTCAGTCCTTAAACTCCTTCAGGAGTTTAAGCAGAAGCACCATAGCATGATGCAGGAGTGGTTATCGCTACCGTAAGACCTTGCCCTGCCCGGCTGGGGATTTCGCAGAGGTTCCCATTCGCTGCCCTTGAAGTGCCAGGACAAAATAACCACAAGACCAGGCTGCAAAGGAGGCAATTTCTTATTCTCTTTTCCATAGTTTGCATTCAGCAGCTGAGGCAAACAAAGCTTTTCAAACGAGCAAAGCAATACAATCGGTTTGGATATCTGGAAACGCTGACTCCATCCACTGGGAAATGCTCCCGTGAGCACCCTCCGTCCCTCCTGGGTTCCTCCTTGCCCCCCCCAAATATCCATTAGGCAACAGCTCAGCCCGAGGCTGTTGCTCAAGAGGTTAAAGCCAACTCTGCTTTGGGAAGGATTTATTTCTCTTGGTTTTAGGCATCTACAGGAGACACGTCTCCGTGCCGTCTGATCAATCTGGGCTCCCTCTGTGAGGAGAGGAGTAAATACTCCCGCACGTGCTTGTCGAGCCATTTCTAGGTGAGATAAACTACATTTGCCACCGTTCTCCGCTGACCCTGGAGGGACCGCAGCCTGAATGGCTGCACATGGAGAGGTGACGCCTTTCAGTGTCCCAAGCTGTGGACATCACACAGCACCAAGCACCGACCCAACACAAACTCACACCAGGGATGCAGGTACTTTTGGTGATTTAAAGTACCCTTCCACCAGAGCAGGTCTTGCCTATTCACCCTTGGATTAAATCATTACCACCTTGATCGCATAAAACTTGAAGCCATCATGAAGTCCTCCAGGCTTTTGCGTCGTCGCCCACAGCATCTATGCTCAGTCGCGCAGCCGAAAGCTCGGTGAGCCAAAAAAAGGGTCCAGCAAACAGCAGGGATGCGTGATCAGTCGGAGAGGGTGGAGGGAGAGAAACTGGGAACTGGCTCAGCGCGTGTTCGGCTCTGCTCCATCCCTGTCCTCCAACAGAGAGGTTTTTGGAAGGGGTTTATGGGCATGGATGCACCAAGCCACCCGATGACAGAGCAATGCAGTATTTTGGGGGACAACAAGGCAACCCCCCTCCTCTACAAGCTCTGAACCAACCAATGCTTCTTGCTGACATAAATGATTGGAAAAAGAGACTTTTCCATCCCAGACAACGCATTCTTCACGCTCCCAAAAGCCATCTCTGGGGTGACGAGCCCCTGCGGTCTCCCCAGACCCCGGCGAGTGAGACTCGAGCGGATGCTGTCCCATGGGGGGGTCAGGGGGAGAGCGTGAACTGGCACCCCCTCCCCAGGCAGAGCAGGGGAAGGATTTGCTCCCCTGCAAAGGATGTCGGGGGGTAGGTGAAGATCGGTGCCTCGTTATTGGAGTCGAAAAATGCCACTCGCCCCGCCTCATAGTCCAGGTAAATCCCAATCACTTTGGGGGCAGCGAGCAGGGAGATGGGGATGGTAGGAGAGGTGAGAGCCTGGTACTGGCTCCCACACTGCCCCACCGCCCAGATCCCCACCTCGGGGTTGACGCTGATCCGTCCCTTCCTTCTCACCGACTCCTTGGCCACCCCGACAGCCCAGGCTTCTCCATCGCCCACCTCCACCTCCCAGTAATGCCTCCCCGTGCTGAAACCCTCGCAGCCCAGGACGCAGCGAGACGAATCGAAACGCTTGGGGTTGTCGGGTACGGGGTGGCGGGTGTCTTCCCATCTCACGCTCTTGCGATCCTCGGATAGGACGAGCCGGGGATGCGCCGTCTCTGGATCCAGCGTCAAGCTTACTGGGGACAGAGGGAAGATGAGCATCACGGGCACAGCTCGCCCCTCAAGGGCATTAGGGTCATGTTTTCCTCATCTTCCCCCAGTTTGCCCTTGGGATGCTCCAGCTCCTAGTCCCTGTTTGCTGGAGCAGAGCAGGAATGGTTTTATGCCCACGAGCAAGATCAGAAGAGTAGAAAAGACTGCTGCATGAAGGGAGCTTGATCTAGAGTAAAAGAAAAGCTTTGAAGTGTGGCTATTTTTGCCGGGAGTCTCCGGGCCATTGAAAAGAGGAAAGGAAGCCTCGGGTATCCCACGACTTTCCTTTTTTAAGTTCCCATGTGGAAATATTTGCAATTTTCACCTTTGGTCTCATTCAGAGAGGTGACTTCCAAAGGTGACGTTGACCCTCCGTGAGGTCCCACAGCACCCCAACACTTACCCTGCTCCCCGAGCTCTGCCAGGAGGCAAACTCGCCCTCTCTCATGTCATCAGCTAGAGTAATTTCTTCTTGCTGTGCTAATATGGCTACAGCTCTGCAGGGCACGTTGGACGTATCTCTGCATTTCACCAGGACTTCTCCTACCTAGCTGAGATCTCCTTCCTTAGATCTGCTGCAGACAGACCCAGCACGACCTCAACCCCTCTCCTCCCCAGTTTCTCTGTACCTTGAAATTTCATCAGCATCTCTTTGAGGGCAATATTTTTCTGAGGAAGACCGGTGGGTTTCTCTCCCAGCTCAGGCGATGTCTCCGCTGCCTTCTGGGCACTGTCCTTCTCAAGCCTGGAAGGAAGGAAGACCTTTCTAATAATACTTCCTTCACTCATAATTGTCATTATGCACTGACCGATTTTCAACTGGGATTTCTTATAAAGAAATAAGTAATAGTGCGACTAGAGCAAAGGCTTGGTCCAAGGGCACTCATTAATAAGCTCCCAGAGAAGGGTTTGCTGACCCAGCGTACGTATCTATTTTGTTCCCAAACACCAGTGAAGAGTCCCTGGATGGTAAAGGCTTTCTGCCATGACCGGTAACGCTCTACATCAAGGGAAATGCAGGCAATAAAAAATGCCTTTCCTTGCCCGCTTTTGTCTTTCCAATAACCCACCTTCTCGATCCATGTCCAAAGAGGACACGAAGAGGTCTGTTATAGGGGTGGAAGTTCATACCGGATTCCCTTCCACCTGGATGCACTCCTTAGTGTTTAAACATCTGCTGGCTTGCTATTTTTGACAAGGGCAGGGAGTGAAAGCTCAGCCCTCCAGGAATAGGTAGTTTTGGATGGACTATAGAGAAGTTGCAGCAGAGCTGGAGGTACCATCATCCCATCTGATACCTTTCCCGGGTCTTCAGCATCCTACTTGGACCTTTTGCGGTGTCCTGGTTTTCTCCTATATGTCTATACAGTCCCTAGCATACGGGGATCATAAGTGGCTGGGGTTTTGGAGTCCATCAGTGTCACCACCGTAGAGATTACAACATTAACACCGCAAGAACACGTGAAAGGAGCCGCAAACCTGCTCAAGATGCTTCTGCTGTCCTACAAGGGAAAGATGAGAGAAGGAGCATTAGGTCAGAGCAAAGTCAGCCTCGTAGGAAACAACAAGCAGCTACCGCAGGGCTGTGGGGTGACCTCGGGCAACTCAAGGCACTGCTCTGTCTAAATTATGGGTCTGAAATGAGTCCCTTAATACTGATCTGCCTGCACAGCGTTTGCAGATCTGCTGGGGAGTTAGGTGAGGTCATGGAAACATCACTTAATGAGCAGCTCGCTGTAGTTATCTGCCATCACCTACCACCTTTCATGTCCCTGCTCTTCCTGTACGGGCGTTATTGCTGCTAATGCACACCACTGCTTCAGCATATTTGAGCGTTTGAAATCAGGGGTTAACCAGAGCCTGGAGCTGGGCTCAGCCGGTGGGTTTGGATGACTACTCAAAGACAAGATGAGTGCCTGTTGTTTCTCCACTGCGTACGAAGGAACTTGGACAGTTGTTTTGGATGTAGACATGTACGACCAGATGGATGAATCCCATACCCGTGTAAATAGACAGTGATTTAAACAGACTGTGGGTGATTTAAAAGATTTAAGTGGACAGTTGGGCCATGCTTGTGATCACTGAAGAAAATAATTAAAAAAAAAAGCTTTGAAAGATACATTTTAAAAGGAGTATTGAGAATTAATTTGACTCCTGGACTGGTGACACCAGTGGTGTTCAAGGCCAGCGGTCTTCAGAGGGGCCTGAGGTCTCACCTGCAGGAATTCGCACGCTGGCTGCTGACACTTCTCCTCCAGTTCACGGATCTGCTCGCCGACGGAGGAGATCTCCTCCAAGAGCCTGTTGATGTTCTCCTCCTGTCTCCTCATGATCTCCTGGTCCAGCTTTGCCAGCCGCTCCAAGAGGAGACGTTCCTGTCCCTCCACGAACTGGTGCAGCTCCTTGACTTCAGACACAACCTTCTGCCTCTCCGTTTCCACTTGTTCCTGCAACGAGAACCGACGCACGCAAGGGAGAGGCAGGGCTGGGGACAGAAATGGTCGAGAAAAATTGCAACGGAGCTGATTTAACGTGATGACTTATAACACAGCCATAAATCCCAGTGCCCATTGCAGAGCAGAGGAATAATTAAGACAATTTTTTTTTTTCCATTTCTAGGTTGAAGTTGCTGGCAAAGGGCATTTCCCATGGACTGTAATCTTTGTACCCGAAATGCTCCAGACCTTTGAACAACAAGGGAAGATAAAAATAAAACTATAAACAGATTAGTCAGCAAAAGAGGTCGGGAAAAGGGAAAATAAGGCAAGAAAGAAGCAGTTGGGTGATTCCCATTTTCTGTATGTCTTATTACGGGGAAGCTGGGAATATGCCCCACTTGTGAGCAAACTGAGGAAGAAAAAGATCAGCAATAACCTGGCAAAATCCAACACGTGCTCCCAGCCTGCTAAGATGTACAAGGAGCAGGAGACATGGGGCAAATGGGAGTATCTTTCGCTGTCACGACTGCCCAGACCTTATTACAATGGAGAGGACATTCCCCTGCACGTGCAAGGGACCGCGAAGATGTGATCTTTGGCCGTGGCACATCTCACGCCTCCACATCCATCGCCATGGCCGGAGGGACAGCCAAAAGGAAAGGGAGAAAGCCATTGCCACCCAGGGACAGACACTTACGAGGAAGTTCAAGCTTTTCCCTTCCTCGGCTGTTTTCAGCCCCAGCAGCTTTTCTCTCCTGTCCTTCAGGATCTGCACATGAGCCTGGAATTTCTCCTGAGTGGAAAAGAAAGACGTTGTTGGTGTATTTTCTTCCCCTAGCCGGTCCATCCCTCTACCCTCATCCCACCTATCCAGGTTTATCTCCTACAAACTCAGGTTCTTCCCTGCTTAACAACACCATAATCTGGCTCTGGGAATTCATAAACCCTGATTTCTGGGAGAGCAGGGCAGCCAGAACTGGTTGCTTTCTCCAACAACCAGGGTGAAATTCATGGCATAGATTGGAAAAGACTCAGGCAAAGGACCAAATCAACGGAAAAGGAGCTTTAAATGATTGGGGAGACCCTGCTGGCATCCGCTCAGGTTCAGCCTGTGCTCAGTGCTGACCCAAAACTTATAAGCTCGGGCTGTTTGCCCAGTTCAGCTGCCAAGGAACGTGCTTTTGGTCGCAACCTCGAAGTCTGGATGGGGCATTCAAGCCAGTTTATGGCAGGGAGACCATACCCTCCATCACCCTTGTGTGGTGAGACCAGGGCTACATCACACATCTGCGGTGAGAGCAAATTTTTCTTCCCATCTTCAGCAAAATCAGTTTTCACCACAACCAGCACATGCACACAGTGAAACTGGAGCCCGGACCATTAACGTGCTGGAAAACCCAACCCTGCCTTGCACACCAGCACCGTAAGACCAGATTCTGTCCTGTACATCTACATGCAGCATCTCCTGCACCCCAAATGTCCGAGACAGCATAGCTGCCCCTGCTTTGAGCAGAAGGTTGGATTAGATGATCTCATGGGCTCCTTTCCAGCATGATTTATATGAGGACACCATGATGATATGGAAATGACAGCTTCAAGACAGTCAGGGTGACCAGCAATGTAAGCGAGGGCGAGCACAGAGCAGGCAGGGTGGGGGTGGCTGTTATCCAGTGCTCATGGCACGATGGAGAAAGCAGATTGAAAGGGGTAGAAATCCAGATGTCTGCAAGCAGAGCAACCCACGGGGCAGCTCTCTGACACGGCCCCCTCCTCCTCCCTCATCCCCACGCCACCAACGGAGAACCTCCCACCTTGTGCTCCTCCGCAGCCTCCTCGATGGGGACCACGGCGTGGACGCGGTGAGCCTGGGACTCTCGGCAAACCAGGCAGATGGGGGTCTGATCCTCCTCGCAGAAGAGTTTCAGAGCTTCCTGGTGCTTCTCACACAGCCTCTCCCCCCCTGCCCCTCCTTTGGCTGCCTGCAAGCTCAGCCGCTTGGCTATCTCGATGATTTTTGCCAGCTCCCGGTTGGGTCTCAGGTTTCTCTCCGGGGCCGTCTCTTTGCACTGAGGGCAGGCAAAATTCTCCTCGGTTTCCTCCCAGCAACGGGTGATGCACACCCGGCAGAAGTTGTGACCGCAATGGATGGAGACGGGGTCCTGGAAGAAGCCCAGGCAGATGGAGCAGGAGGCTTCATCGCGGAAACTTTCGGCTGGGCTGTCTGCAGCCATGGTCTTGGTGGCGAGGATGACGGGACAGCTTTCGTTTTCCGCCCCGGCTGGTCTTGCCCGTTGGCTGCTCCCCTTCCTGCAGGTGGCTCGGGCCCCGAGGGAGGTGAAAGCAAGCGGCAGAGGAGTTTCGCTGCTGAGATGCACCAGGTTTTCTCCGGGTTGCTCGACCGCTGCCGAGCAAAATGCTGCGCTGAGCAGCTGCAGAGGGGAAGGGAGAATCCCCCTTTCCCCAGGGACCCTGGTGGGTTGAAAAGAGATGAAATGGAAAATAAACATCCTTCATAATTTCCTGGCATGTTAGAGATCCACCTGCAGCTTCTGTATAACACCCCCTCCCCCAAAAATACCCAGGCAAATGGAGGGGTAGCCCCTGCCCCAAGCCTCCCCATGGGGTCTGGCACCCAGAAACCATCCTGGTTTCACTGTTCATTAATAAATGCACTTTTAATTTATTAATTGAAGGGCACAGCCGTGAGGATAGAGCTTAAGCAAGTCTCCTGCTGCAGTTAAGTCTCCCTTCTTCAAGTTAAACCACCGAGACACTTCCTTTGTTGCTCATTTCAGCTCTTTATTATTTATCATACCTAACTGCCAGCTTCACCACCATCCTGTCAGCGTCCTCATTTCTGCGTGTGTACGTGCAGCTATAAATACTTTTATTGTTGCTTTCGATTCTCCTTTTAAACACGATGCCATTTCTTTCATGGTTCAGGGCTGAGCCTGGAGTCAAGCAGCAGCCGCTTACCACTCACCCTCTTATCTTTAATTTTCCTTTTCTTCCAAGCTTGCCTTCAATTAAGGAAGGGAGGGGATTTTCTTCCACCCTGTAAATGAAATAACTCCACAACCGGCCGTACCCCTCACTCAATCTGCTCAGAAATGGGTTCTCCTTCACCCAAGATCCCACCGCGCTGCAGGAGAGCTTCCTTCAGCCCTCAGCCACCATGTTTTGGGGGAAAAAAAGGTGATATTTCAGGAACGACCTTCCAGCAATGGAAATCTCTCCTCCCACAGCTGCTTTTCGATATGCAATGTCATTTTACTCCAGCTCCACTGACCTTGCACGGTCGGTTGGGTGCCTGCCTGCATAAACGTGCCTGCCCCTGCTTTTTGTGTCTCAGTTTTTAAAAGCCTCGGCATCCCTGGTTTTTCTGCAAAGTCCCTCACCTCAGGCTGTAGCAATGAGCCCCCAAATCCACCTAGACCTCATCCCAAACTGGGTTTCATAACACCAAAGTCCCAAATGTAGCAAATCTCCTCCCCTCCATCCCTCTGTGGCTCTCCTGGAGGGACAGCAACGTCGTTCTTCCTCTTAAGACAAGAAACCCCCAATTCACCCAATCCCATGGACCTGTAGCATGTGGAAGAACCGCTCCCTATCCAAAGCCCTTCGCGTGCCGAAGCGAACAGGGTTGATTTGCATTGGGCTGAGGCTGGGTAACGAAGTGACACATTTTCTGAGAACATCAGTAAATAACGCATCCGCCGTTATTTGTTTGCAAGTGTTTTCGGGGGTCACGATGTTCCGGTGCAGCAGTCTGCGCACACGAACACTCAGACTGAAACCTGTGGTACGGTTGCATACTCAGGACACTTTTTTTTTTTTTTTTTTTTTGTTAATGCGGAGTTAAGGGTTGATTTAGTGGGGAATGAGATGTGCAGCGAGACTGGTGTTGGGATGGACAGCCCTGAGGGATTGCTCGACTTTGACTTTTGCATTTAGGACAATGCTTTCTCTCCAGCATCATCACCTCAGCACCAAAAGCCACGTTTCCTCCCCAATTACCTACATGAGTCACATAATCAGAATAATCTCCCAGCGATTGCCTGCAGCGGCTTTGCTCTTTGCTGTGCCTCTTTTGGGCTTGATGTGCCTGGAAAAACATCTCGGTTTCTCCAAACCCAGCAATGGCAGCTGATTTTGCCAAGCCCTGGGGGCACTGATGAGCATTAACAGCCCTAAGCAGCTCCAGGTGGGACCCTCCACCCCCTGCCCATGGACCTGGGGCTCTATTTAAGCTCAGTCCTGGGGTGTGGTCCTTTTGCAAGCTGCCTTGGAGGAGCACCCATGCATGGCTGTGGATTCTGCTGATGCATCCTTTCATGCTTTATTACTGCAGTGCCCTCAGTAAGAGAATTTTACCCCCTGAAAAAGTTCAGCAGAGTTTTGGTGCTGCCTCTCCCAGGATGGAGAAACTATGGGTGTTGGGGGGGGGGGTTTGATCCCATCGTTGGTGTGGGAGAGATCTGGGTGAGGGATGCGTATGCTAAGGGAGAGACAGAGAAGTGGGTAAAGCATCACTTGCCGTGTCTAGATGATGCTGAACTTGATCTTAAATAGCAACAAGTCATAGAGAAGGGAACCATGGGGTACTTACGTGTATCCACCTCCCTCGATATCAAACCTAAACCTTAGGGCAAAACTCACTAAAGGCTTGATTTGACTTTGTGGATAACCTGGCTCAGCTTCTAAAGGTGGGTTTGGTGCGGTTTTTTACAACTAAAGCTTTGCATTACAGCTGTCTATGCAGTAAAATGGGTTGGGCATGAGACAGACTACAAATAATGACACTCCTCTCCAAACGAGCCCTTAATTGGCTGTGTGTAAGCAACAGGAACTGTTAGTGAGTGTGGTCTCAAGAGGGAGCTGGAGGCTCTGTTTTGAAGGCGAGGAAGACATTTGCTCAATGTCTCTGTGCAAGAGGAAAAAGAAAATTTGTAATCAAAGGTTTTCTGTGGGATTCTGCTTAATTGCTTGAAGTCATAGACGCGGGGCTGGGGGCAACCACAATTAACCATTAGGCACAAACCACCCTGCCTGTTTTCTCCTTTCTTTGCATTGCGTGGTTTTGCTCCTGCCTCCTCTTCCCACAGTTTCAGGGTTAAATCTAAACACAGACCAGGGAAAGGGGTGCTTTTTCCTGTAGATCTTGCTTTCAGGGGATCAGCCAGATGAGAGAACTGCTTGGGCGGAAAAATAGGTCCATTGGGAAATGAATTATTTGTTTTCAGCCTGGTAGATGCCTGGCTGTGCTGAGATGGAGAGGACAGGATGATGATGGCCAAAGCTACAAATGGGTCAGCTCAAAAGGATAGTTCAAATGCTAAAGAGGTTCAAATCCCCCCTGGTGCAGACAAGACTTTCCCAGGGGGATGTAAGGACTAAGTGTTGCTCTTCCCAGCAGGGAGCAAGGGGAGGAGGTTGCTCTTGGCTGGGGCATCCAGCCCCTTTTGTGCTGGAAATGGGATCCCTGGGGTGCTGGCATCTAGCAGTACCTGGAGAAATACTATGCTAATAAACCAGGGCTTGGGGATTGATCCTGATTTGCAACACAGAAGATGGCAGCAGTTTAATGCCTGAGGCTGGAGGGAGGATTTTCCGAGGTGGGGGGGAGGAGGTGAGCTGCAAATTTTCCAGGATCAGAGGGAGCTGGATGGAGTCCCATTTCCCACCTCCCTTTTCTGCTTCCCCCTCCCCTTTTGGGCTCTGTTTGCTGCAGAGGCAGAACCGATGCTGGCCCCACATCTCCCAACAGCATTGATTTGCTGCTGAGAGGAGGACCAGACCCTCTCCCCATCCTGGGACCCTTCTCCCACTCCACGTGGGTGCCCCTCAGCCCCCACTTCTGCCTTCATTCCTCCTCCTTCACCCTCCCTGCGATATGCAACCTCCTTCCCAAGCCACCTTCAGCCTCACCTTTTCCATGGATGCTTTTCCCCATCTTTTCCATGCCAAGCCCCCTCCCCAAATCCTCTTCGTCCCCATGCCCAGCCCCCTTCCAGGATGCGGGTCTCACCCTCAGACTTGGCAGGGCTCCCGTTCCCCATCCTTCCTCCCTGCCAGTCTGTGGGTACCAGGAACTGGTACGGACTGCAAATACCAACCTTTTTGGGTATGGGGACCACCCTGGGGGATGAAACCAGGAGGACTTTGGCCATCACCCGCTCTCTACCTTCCCACCCAGGCTCAGCTCTGGCTCTGCCCGCCCTGGGGGCGGCAGGAAGAGAAACGCCTTTCCCTTGCTCAGAGGAAAATGAAAGTGGCTGACCTCTCGTAGCTCACATCAGGGGCCCCATGGCTGCGCCGAGCCCCACCGCAGAGCTCCCCAGCGAAGCCTCCTGCCCCATCTGCCTCGAGTATTTCCGAGACCCCGTCTCCATCCACTGCGGTCACAACTTTTGCCGGGCGTGCATCACCCGCTGCTGGGAGTGGTCCACGGCGAATTTCTCCTGCCCGCAGTGCCAGGAGACGGCACCGGAGAGAAACTTTCGACCCAGCCGAGAGCTGGCGCGGGTGCTCGAAATAGCCAAGCGGTTGAGTTTGCAGGTGGCCAGAGGGGAGACGGTTGAGGAGGAAGGATGCGAGAGGCACCGAGAGCCTCTGAAGGTCTTCTGCAAAGACGATGAAGCCTTCATCTGCGTGATCTGCCGGGAGTCCCGAGCGCACCGGTCTCACACGATGCTTCCTGTGCAGGATGCTGTCCAGGAATACAAGGTAAAGGGGATTTTTTCCATCTAGATGTGCACTAGGAGCCAGACGAGCACCATCAGGGCTTGATGTTCCCCTCACAGCACGTTACCTGATGGCTGTGAAACATCTCACCCCCACCCAGGGCAGCAGGCTGGGGGCAAGAAACGTTGTCCCCCTCGGTGTTTGCCTCTGCTCTTCCCGCAGAGCAAACTGGCCCGTTTCAAAATGACAGCGTAGAGCACGCACCAGTGCTTCTGCTGTCTCAGTTCTCATCTGAGAATCTGATGCTCTGTGGCTGAAGGGGTGAGGTCTTAATCCCCTCTTGCATGCTGCAAAATTCAAGCCTTTGTCCAGCTCTGGTGTTTACTGGACACCTGCTGATCCCAAGATGCTCTCTAAATCAGCGGGAACATGGTCCAATAAAAATAGGGATGTTTCCCTGCTGCATCAGTGAGTTAAATCAGCTCAAAGAAAGGATCCAATGCAATCAAAGGCTGGTGCAGAAAGCTTTTTCCACTATGTGGTGTTTATTTCCATTTAAAGCATTCCCAGGTCTTAAGCTCAGGATCCTTCTGGACCAAGAGGGACACAAGGAGAAACTCTGGAGCTGACCACGGTGCAATCCCCTCCCCATAGTATTTTTTTTTTAGGCTGTTTCAGTCTCCAGAGACATGGGGTCTTTGTTTCTTCCCTCAGGGACAAATCCAGGCTCATCTGCAAGTCGTGAAGGAAGACAGAGACAAACTCCTGGGGTTTCGAGAGGCTGAAATGAGGAGAAGCTGGGAGTACTTGGTAAATGTTTTCATGAGGAGGGATGTTTTTATGAGGGTCTGGATGTCTCCCTTTGGCTTTAGAAGTGACGCCATGCGGGTGTTCATCCTGCACTGCCTTGGGGCTGGGGTCCCTCTCCAGGTACCAAACCAAACGCTGCCTGACTTTGCGTTGTAGGGAAAAAAATAACAGGCAGAGCCTGGAGCCCTGCTAGGGACTCAATTGCTGAATGCAAAGCGATATATACATATAAAGGATATAGGATACTCGAGACACTGACTCTTTCTAGGTGTGCAGTCACTGGCATGTGCGGGACTTTGCTGCATCCTTCTCCACCCTACTCTTCCCTTCTCGTGTCCCTTCCTTGCAGGAGAAGACTGAAGCTGAGCGACAGAGGGTTTTCTCCAAGTTCGAAGGGTTGCGTCTCTTCCTGGAGGACCATGCCCGTCACCTGCTGGCTCAGCTGGGGGACCTGGAGAGGGACATTGAGAAAATGCAGGAAGAAAACATCACCAGTCTGACAAAGGAGATCTCTCATCTGGATACCTTCATCCAGGAGATGGAGGAGAAGTGCCAGCAACCAGCAAGCAAATTTCTGCAGGTGAGGGAAAAGAGAAGCCAGGTTATCACTACCTGGCTCCAGGCTATTTTCTGGCTTTGGGTATTGCCCCGTGGTGCTGCAGAACCCAGGCTGTGCTTAGCCCCAAAGCCACATCCATGCTGTTGAGGTTTCAGTCGATGTTTTGCTGCTAAGACCCATTCACTGTTTCCTCTTCCCTCTCTCCCTTCCAGGACATCAGAGGCACCTTGAGCAGGTATGGGGCTTCCTGAGCTTCTCCTTCCATCCCAGGCTGGGGAGGGAGGTTGGACCTTGTGTTTGACAGGACAGGTACAGGAAAGCCTTTACAAAACCTCAACCCAGAAGTCAAATATTTGGCTTTGTGGCCAGAGGCTCTGAGCAAAAGTGTCTTTACCCATCGTTAAATGTGCACCAGGTTTATTAAAGCCTGCACCAGCTCCTCTGAGCTATGGGTGTGCACAAAAGATTTCTTGGTCTCTCTCCGAGGAGGTGCATCCTCACTTCTCCTGTCCTCCTCCTCTAGGTTTGAAAAGGAAAATTTCCAGCAGCCCCCCTTACTTCTTCCAGAGTTGGAAAAGAAAATCAGTCACTTCAGGGAGAAAAATGTTGTGCTAGAGGAGACTCTGAGGAGCTTCCAAGGTACTGAGCGCGGGCTGGGGAGATGGAGCAATACCTGTGCAAGCATAGATTGTATTTATTTACTTAGAGTGTAAATTGTATTTGATTGCAATTATATATGTGATCTCAGCGTGGCAGAACAACCTTTCTGTTTTCATGTTCACGCTGATAGCTGCATGTTACATCAGATAATGTCTCTTCTCCCCTTTTTAGACATCCTGATGTTTGAGCTGCCTGAAAAGAGTAAGTCCACATCTCCTGGAGGTGAGGGAGTGGGGAGGACCAAGGGAAGGCTGAGCCCAGCATGGGATGGGCCATGAGTTGGAGGGTCATCTGGGGAAGATGCTGCTGTGTCTGAACAAAACAATGAATGGTGGGGGGGGCTAAAAACACCATAAGGAGTCAGGGAATCCTCACCATAATGTGTTGATGGATTCATTTCTTTCAATGGAGCTGCTAAGCTGCGTGAAGACTGAGTCTGCCCCTCATGTCCATATGTTAAGGGAACAAATGCCTAGTTTCGCATTTTTGGCACAAAAAAAAGCATGGGGGTCTTCTATTCATCTGCCTCGGGGCTTGTTCTCTTGCTCCCTTGGGAATCTTCTTCTGATGCTTGCCTGGGTCCTGTGGGATGGGCAAAGCAACCACTGTCTGCCCCTGCAGCAAGGGCAGAGCATCCCGAGCCATGGGATGGATGGTGCTGCAGGACCTCCCCACTCAGTCCCAGCAGCGAGGAAGAACCCGAGACCATGGGAAATGGTTTGGTTTCCTCTGATGCTCTACTCTCTGCCCCTTGCAGTGAAGGTGACCCTGGATCCATCCACGGCTCACCCCCAGCTCGTTGTGTCAGCGGATGGGAGGAGCGTGAGGTGGGAAGATGCCCAGCAGGACCCATCTGCCGAGGGGTTTGGCACCGATCCCTGCGTGCTGGGCTGTGAGGGCATCACCTCGGGGAGATGCTGCTGGGAAGTGGAGGTGACACCTGAAGGCTCCTGGGCTGTGGGGGTGGCCAGGGAGTCCCTGAGGAGGAGGGAAGGGACTGCTGTGAGCCCTGAGATGGAGCTCTGGTCTATGGGTCTCTGTGAGGGTCAGTTTTGGGCTCTCACCTCCCTTGAGCGTATCCCACTATACCAGATCCAGGTCCCCAGGAGGGTCCGGGTCTCCCTGGACTATGAAAAGGGTCAGGTGGCATTTTTTGATGCTGATAAGAGGGCTCTGATATTCACTTTCCCAGCAGCTTCATTTAAAGGGGAGAGTATTCATCCCTGGTTCCTGGTGTGGAGCGAGGGGTCCCAGATCACATTGTGTCCCTGAAGCTCTCCCTTCTTACCCAAACACAAGTTTTATGTCCCCAGCATCCCTATTTCTAGCACTTTGGCGGACTTCTGTCTACTAAAGTCCTAGTTGGCCTTTCCGGCCTCTTTTTCCGTCCTCAGTGATGCCAAAGGGTTGAGCGTTTCTGTGGGTTGGTGTCCTAAATGGTCATCCTCAAATCAGGGTATCAGTGGCTGACAAATGGAGCCACGTCTGCCCCACAGCATCCTGCACCAGCTTGACTGCTTCTCTGGTCTTATGGTTTTAGATGAAGTAAAAAGATTTACATGCTGTAATGGTCTTCTCTGTCTGGTTATTTGCTGGTTCTGGATGTCAGGTTCAAGGCGGGGAGCTGGAGTTTTGGTTAACTAAATCCTATTCCTGGTATTTGCACAAAGCCTGTGGATTGGCTCTGCCTGCACCCAGAGAGGTCCACAAGCCGCATGCAGGTGACCTAGGGACATCCCCGGCAGCCATGTGCCACACTGGGACTGCCAGCAGACAGGAGAGCAACCGGATGGAAAGACACAGAGGAGAAAATCATGTACTCTTTATTAATGATCTACATCATGGAGGTTTCAAATATCAATTTTTGGAGAAGAACGGGGAACAGTTGAGGCTCAGGAGCTTTGCCATGTGCACTTTCCATCAGCAAAGATACCATGTTGGTAAGACTCCCCATTGCAGCACTGAAGGCTGGGATAAACCTCACCTGAGATCAGAAACTCATGGTGCAGATGTCTGCATCTGAACTGGCCGCCCCAGGATCCTTTATAAGGGTGAAACTGCCTGGTTTAGGACAATTGCACCCATTGGGAGGTTGAGAAAAAAAAGATAAAGCTTGGACCCCTTGGTTTGGAGGTGACCAGCTCAGATGGGGACATCTATACTTAATCAGCAAACCTTTCTACTACTCTCACTCTGAATTTTTCCCTTTTCCCCACTATTTCCCATTTCTATGCCCCAGGGTCCCCTCTCCAGAGCTTTTCCTGTCTCTCTGCCTCATTTTTCTCAGGCTTGTCTCTTCTCCTGGCACATCAAGCCCCCAGTTTCATGGGGAAGAAGGAAACACAAAAGCCAAAGTCCCCATTTCTTCTGTTCCCAGCAGTCCCAGGGGTAGCATGGGGGATATGTGGTTGTCCCCTGAGGCTGTAGAAAGTGGGGGGGGGACACTGCTCTCCATGTCTCAGGGACACAGCCTGAGCTGGGACCTGGCCCCCACCACCCAGAGCCATGGGCGGACCCTCTCCCCAGTGAAGGAGGCGCGGGAAAAAATGAACATGAGCCCACCTTCATCCGCGTCAAAGAAAGCCACCGTCCCTCCGGTGTAGTCCAGGTGGACGCTGACCCGCCGGGGCACCCAACGGAGGGGTAGGAGGGTCACCTTGCGGGTGGTGAGCGCCCGAACTTGTCCCCCCCACTTCTCTACCCCCCAGATCCCTCCCTGGGGGCAGAGGCTGAGATGCCCCTTCCGACGGATGGACTCGCGGGCCACCCCCACAGCCCAATCCCCCCCATCCCCCACCTCCACCTCCCAGCAATGCCGGCCTGCCGCGAAGCCCTGGCATCCCAGCACGAAGGGCCAGTAGTCAAATCGCTCTGGGTTATCAGGCAGGTCCCGTCGTCCTTCCCCGCGTCTCACGCTCTTACGGTCCTCAGAGAGGATGAGGTCGGGGTGAGCCGTGTCGGGGTCCAGGGTCACGATGGCTGTGGGGTGGGGGACAGGGGTGTCAGAAGTAAGGCTGAGCATCCCAGGGATGTGGGGGGCTTGGAGGGGGCCAGCAGGACCCAGGCTGGCACGCAAGGGACAAAAGCATCCCCAAGAAGGGGAAGAGTGCCGTACATGAAGCGGAAAAGCTGTTTCTAACCAAAAAAAATCAAAAGGAAAAGGTGCACAGTAATGGCAACAGACTCCTGCAGAAATCCCTGCAGATTTTACGCTACATCGGGTCAAAAATAAATGCTGAGGGGAGAAGAAAAATGAAGGAAAGCGATATGTGGGATGTAAAACAGCAAAGTCTCGAGCAGGTCGTCTCCTACAGCAAGCGTCAACCACAGGACGAGACCAGACTGGTTCGGCTGAGCATGTGATTGAAAAAAAAGAGCTAAAACTTGAAGACAGGGAGACAAATTGGGTCAGTCTGTTTCCGTATTTGTTTCATGGAAATAGTTAGGTTTCAAGGCAAGGGCTCTGCCCTGGGGTGGGTTTTCCTCCAGCATTATGCTGAGGCTCCAGCTGCAGGGCTGAGAAAACTTGTTGGGTTGCCCTAATTTTCATATTCTTCCTTCAGCATCTATTTTTGGCCACTTTGGGCTAGGCACACCTTCATCTAACAGGTACGGCTGCTCTCACTCTCAGCAGAAGCCAATTTTGGGAAAGGCTGGGCTGGAGGGGGAGCTGAGCCAGAGAGCAGCTCATCCTTCATCCGTGAGCATCTTTCAGGAATTAGGGCAAAACATGTATAATTGAGTGATAAATGAGGCATTAAGTGGGTATCACATTGTCATTTCTTCTGACCAGGAAAAGCCCTTTGCTCTTCTTCTCCTCCATCTCAGCGTTTCTCTCTGCAGTATTTCTGTACCCAAAATATATCCAGAATGAGCTAAGGGCAGCTCAGCTCTTCCAGCTCTCCCCAAAATTTGGCTAGCCTATTTTTTTCTCCTCCTCAAGCCCTTCTCAGTACCTTGTAGCTTCTTCAGAGTTTCCTTCAGAGCACTGTTCCTCCATGAGAAATGACAGACTCTCTCTTCTGCCTCTGGAGAAACATCCGCTGGCAGCTGGAAAGTCACCTTCCCACACCTGAGGGAAAAAAGAAAACAAACAACCCATGCTTTTCGGAGTGATTGTCATCATTTCAGGAAATCTGATGCCACCAGAAATGAGCTGATGGTATTGCTAAAATGTTGGGTTTTTAACCTCACCCCTTTGGCAACCCAAACCTCAAGGAAAGTAAAGACCAAATTTCCCTGTTGGATTAATATTTTTTTTTATTTTAGTTTTTATGTAGACCATGAGAAAGGTCCAGCTTGAGAGGACTGGGCTAGAGAAAAGAGCCAAGACTTTGCAGCAAAATTAAAACCAGCCTTTGCCAACGTGGAGGTCATTTTGAGATTCCTTTGATTAGCACATCCCCAGAAATGATCAAGAGAAGAGAGAAGCATGTAGCGGTGGTACCCAAAATACCCTTCCAGACTCTTGCAATTTCCCTGAAGCAGAGGTGTATTCAGCAGCCACCGAGGGAGTTTTCTCCTCCATGGTCATAGCTCTTTGAAAAGCTCATGAAACAGCCTTTCAGAGAGGCCACGTACCTGCTGATGGTGCTTTTCACATCCTAGGGAAAGAACAGAGAAAGAGAAAAGGAAGCTCAGCATGAGCTTTTCTCCTTAAATCACAGCAATGCTGAATTGTTTAGTTAGGGATGGACCTCTTGGGTCTCTGCTCCAACCCTCTGCTCAGGGCTGTGTCCAGGCAAGGTCTGAATATGTGCAGGGACGGAGATGTCCACATCTAGAGGGACCCTGATCCAGGGAGACACTATGTTCACAAGGAAAACGTTTTTTCCCCCAAATCTAGAAAAAAATTTTGCTGTAACCTGTGCTAGCTGCCTCTCATCCTTTCACTGGGCAGCTCTGAGATACTGGCTCTGTCTGCTCCATAATCCCATTAGACCATTACAGATTACCAGGGCCCTCAGCATAGACACTAATGACCCTGATCCGCCCCACCTGAGACCCCACCCACCCCTGCCCATGGCTGGGGGCTCTATTTAAGCTCAGTCCTTGGGTATTTAGTCCTTTCACAAGATGCTTTGGAGGAGCATGGCCATGGACCCTGCTGATCCACTCCATGGGCTGCATTTCTAGCTTGCCCCCAGCCCTGCCTCCTGCCCACGGACCTACCTGATGCTCTGGGCTGCCCCCAGCTGCTCCCCTCTCTCAGGTACCACAAAGATGGGATAAAGGGTGATGATGTTCTTGTTCCCTACGCTATCATGCTCAGCTCCCCATCCCATAGGGAACCACCAGCCCTCACCATTCCCTGCCACAGACAGTGATTTGATCCCCTTTTTTTCCATCTTTCTAGGCTGCAAATCTCCCCCTCCTCATCCCCTTGGGGGTTTCAGAGTTACAGATGGAATAGGAGCAAACTGGAACTAGGAAAGCCCAACTAATTAAGCCAGTAGCTACCTGGTGGGGAGGACTCTCCCTATATTTTCCCTTGAAGAGCTGTAAACTCTCACCTCGATGAATTCACTTACTGATTTTTGGCTCTTCTCTTCTTGCCCTTGTGTTGGGGTGTCCAGCTGGGAAATCTCCTCTGAGAGTTTGGTGGCATTTTTTGCCTGCCTCTTCTCAAGCTCATTTTTCAGGTCTTCCAGCTGCGAGAGCAAGAAGAGCTCATGTCCTCCTGGGACCTGCAGAGTGCCTAAAATCTGAGCATGGTCTGCCAGGGCTCAGCTTCTATCCTCTCCTTTTAAGACGCAAATGAAGGAGCAGTAGGATGGGAAGTACCATGAGGAATTCATGGAAAGGCATTTCCCACAGGAGGGGATCACCTGTGAACCCAAATCCCTCCTAACTTTTCCCGAATTCCTGGAGAAATGGGGGGGGGGGGGAATCCAACTTGATGCAAAAAGCAACACGGATTTGGAAGGAAAGATGCTGATAAAAGCCACAAACACGCTTGCATGAACTTGGGCAGAAAGCCATGATGTTCCTGCACTTACCAGCACAGCAGTGGTGCAAAGCAAGCAAAAAGGATCTAAAGAGATGATCCTAATGTCAGTGTATTACTGCCCAGGGACTGACGGGTCGGGGAGGCTGACACCTACCAGATCCTCCAGTTTTCTGCACTCCAGGGTAGCTGTCCTTCCTCGCAGACCTTCTCTCTTTCCTTCAGAAAATATCCGCCTGAATTTCTTCCGAAGCAAACTAAAAAAACCTGTTGTTTTTATCCCTTTGATTGGGCTGGATCTTTCTCTTCCTGTTCCTTCCCGGTCCTGGCTAAAACTGCAGCATGGATGCGTTGAGCCTGCGAGTCAGCTCTTCGTGCCATGACTCCTGGGCAGGAGGTGGTGACACCCTTGGCCTGATCTGCTGGGAGCATCATGTTTCTCCCTTGTCAATCTGCCAGCTTTTTATTCTGGGGAGCTGTTGAGGGCTGTCACCTTGCTGCTTTTGTCCCTCTCCTTTTAGGGCTGGGCATTAGGCAAAACCGTCAGCCCTCCCAGGAATGGGCTGGAGGCAAAAGGCATTCAGGCTGTCAGGAGGGTGAGGAGCTCTTGAGGCTTGGTGGAAACATGAATGGGGAAAGCATAAGAAAACAGGGAGGGAAATGTGCAGCCAGAACCTTGTAGGTGCTGGAAGAGGGGCTGCGACTCAGTGTGTGTAAAGGGGCACAAGTTGGGGTCCTTGGGACCCTTGCCACAAATGTGCCTATAGCCGCCCATCACTATGTGCCCTCCAAGAAGCACTGTCCTGACTCTGAGCTCGCAGGGAAATGTTTCTAAGCAATTTCTAACCCACTGCTCCTTTGTTAAGCTCCATAGCTAAATATATATTTTTTTTTTTTTGCATGGCAGCAACTGGGAGTTTTAGAGACAGGGTCACTATGACCCAGCTGAAGGGCTACCAACTGAGATAACTCTTCCAGCTGCAATCACTTGGCCAGGTTTGGGGAAGCAAGTCTGATTTCCAGCAAACTATTCCCATTGGGAAGAGCCGTGGGGGGGAGTCGCTCACTCTGGGAACAGCAGGACTGGAAGCAAACGCCCTGCAACCACTTCCCAGGGAAGCGTGGCCTGGGGTGAGCGGGTTGGGAGGCAATCTGTCCTGCCAGACGCAAGAGGTGGGTGCAACCGAGGGAATGTTGGCATCTAATGAGACACCTCCATCTGAGCTGGGCTGCTTTGTTCTTCAGCGGAGAGCGGCTCCACACCGTCGGCAGAGCCTAGGGCACAGCTCCTTTCATCTCAAAATTAGGTGCCTACGGTTGGGCAAATGAGTCGCACCCTAAAAGCGTCTACAGAGCCTGGAAAACTGGCTGGGGTGGAGACATCTGCTTTGCAGATTTCTAGAGCGAAGGGACACCCTGGAAGAGAGCTGGAGTTGGCAGAGAGCTGGATGGGGATCAGAGATGTGGAGGGAACCTGTGGTCCTGAAGGAGTCAGGAAAACATCAATCTCTACCCCCAAGGAAAGCACCGAGTTTTACTGGGGTTCGGTGTTTTGTGTCTTGTGTTTCTCAGCAGGTGCCTCTGAGAGGATGGTGGTGGGACCGTGGTGGTTCAGGGACCTCCAGCAACCCACAAATGTGTCCTTGCAGAACAGCTCAAGAGTGTTTCCCCTGATTCACCCAGGTTTTCTTCTTTGGTCCTCCCTGCACTGACAGCCTATCTGTTCATATTCTCCTCTGCCTTTCCCAGCTGGGCTTGAATCAGTGTCAGGACACGGACCCAACATACAAGGTGACACATAGGATCATACTCCTCCCTGTCAGAGATGTGGCAAAGGGAAAAGGGATGGGATAGGAGAAAAGGCAAAAATTACTCAAGGCTTTTTGCTCAAGTCTTTCCCAGTAGCCCCGATTGCCCTTTTTTAATAAATCCTCATGCTTGAGCTCCTGCAGTGATTTCAGGTTGGATTTGTGGATGTCTATCCTGCAGCAGGATCCCCCGTGTTTCCCAACTGATGGGACCAAGAAGTGACAGCAATGCACTGGACTAAGGAGCATGGATGGAGGGGAGACGTGACAATGTGACAAAGAGCAGCACCAAAATATTGGCCGTAAGTTTACCCTTGGTGGGACCCATGGGGATGGTGAGATGGGGCTTCATCACGGGGTGTCCATTCATATCTCATCTGTTATTCTGAGCCCAACATCGCCCGCTCCCTCCCACTCTCGCTTCTGGTTCCTCTTCTCGGTTCTATAATCAATAACGTGCATTTATTTTGGTGATGCCTCTTCCTCTTTTGGGTTTCTCAGAAGAAAATCAGCAGTTTTTGAGGGAATCGGTGTAGGTGAGTTAGGAGAAAATGCCAGAACTTATATTTCACCTATCCACTCCACCTGCTTTTATAGTTGAGGAATATCTAACTGGCACAGCCACAGGAGCATCTGGTAAGATGGATCCCATCTTGTCCCTCCTGAACAGCCAACAGGGAGAAACAGGCTTTTCTTGGGAGTTATCTAAGAAGCTGGACGTGTATAACGGTTGCATTCCAGGTGGGTTTGTTTCCCTTCACTGCCTGCAAAAGGGGCTTGAACGTCTGGAGGTTCACCATGAGAAGGTGGAAAGGTAAGTGAGGTGTCCCCATCCTGTGCAGCTTTTCTTAATCTTGCTGACCCAAAAGCTAAGAAATCCAGAGTAATACATCCATAGCAAGGCAGAAAGTGGAGAGTGCAAAACAAAATGTTCTTTTATTTAAAATAAATATCAGAAATGTCGACAGAGAGACCAGCTCCCCCAACCAAGCCAGTTTGTAGTGAAAGGCCACCTCCCTTGGCAGAACAGACTCTGGATCTGCCTTGCAACTGATGTCAGACAGAAAACACTTTGGAAAAAGGTATAAACAGGAGGATTCAGTCCATTAAAGGCAAAATAAATTTTGAAAGACCACACGCTTGGAAGTCCTGAGTGCTCTCCATCCTTGATCAGCCCCTTGATGTTCCCTTCCTCCTTATATGCTGACTCCATCACCTCATACCAGCTGATCCTCTCTCCTCACCGCTGCCTGCTGGTGTCCCGTTTCCCTATCCTTGCCATACAGGTGCCATCCCAAAGCTCCCAATGGAGATGGACACAGGAGAGAAGCAGCATCTCGGCGAGATGCTCTGAGCAACCACAGCAAACAGCTGGCATCACACAGGAGATGTCCCTTTCGTTAAGGTCTGATTGACAGACATCTCAAGGACAGATTCGGAGGGGTGACTTGAACCCTACCCAGTCCAGAAGGGACATCAGCTGCCCGGTCACCGACTGGTCCTCTGATGGTGGGGTTTGGGTGATTTCTTGCAAACGAGCCCCGATTCCCATCTTGAACCAGGGGAAGATCCTCTCCCCGTTGAACAAGGCTCTGGTATAAACCAAGATGGAAGCGTCATCATCTGTGCTGAAAAATGCCACCCGCCCCCCTTCGTAGTCCAAGGAGACCCGTATCCTCCTGGGAAGCGGGTTCAGGCGCAGGTTGGCACGGGGGGACGTGAGGGAGTGATAAGCCTCCAGCGCCCAGACCCCCTCCTTGGGGGTGAAGCTCATCGGTCCCTTCCTCTTGACCGATGCTCGGGCCACCCCCAGAGCCCAGACGCCTCCCTGCCCCACCTCCACCTCCCAGAAATGCCTCCCCGAGGTGAAGCCCTCGCAGCCCAGCACGCAGGGTTCAAAGTCAAATCTCTCCGGGTTGTCCGGGAGGTCCTGTTGCATCAGCTGGCCCCTCGCTGTTTTTTGGTCCTCAGAGAGATGAAGGTTGGGGTGAGCTGTGGCCGGGTCCAGGGTCACGTTGGCTACAAGACAAGGAGAACCAGAGTATTGGAGGTAGGGTTTGGCCCCAGGAGAGGCTGGAGATATTTCTTCTCCTCCCAGCACCTGGGACCACCCCCGTTCTCCTGCTTCTCCCAGCTCTGGGTGCTTCATGGGGAGGTATGGGGGTCTGGGGCTGGCACTAGCCTTGGGGTCCCCCAGCAGAGATGTCCCCAGGTGGAAGGAGAAGGGGGAGAGGAAAAAGCATGGAGCAGAGGCATGGGGAGGAGATGGTGGGAAATTCATGGGGAGGGAAAGGGAAGTGCAAATGCTCTTCTCGGGTGTTCCTTTTCTTTGGGTTCCAGAGGAACATTTGGCTTTATTAGGACCATATCTCAGCCCCTGGATACATCAGGATGCTGCCACCCTTCCTTTCCTCTCCCTGGGGGATTGCATTGGGTTTTTTTCCATGGGAATCTCTCCCACAAGCCAAAACCCCAGTCTCTCCCACCCACTACCATCAACTTACTTGGATCTTGCAATTTAAACATCAGGCTGTCTAAAGAGGAGAGAGATTTCATGGTATCAGGTTTATGTGTCAGAGAAACTGGCTGCAGCTTAGCTTTATCATGCAGGCTGGGCAGCTGAAACAGCTAATAGGAGACTTGGGAGGGGAAATATTGAGGGTGTGAGGGCTTGGCTGGGGGCAAAGGCTCTGGGTTGACTTGCTCTGGTGCAGGTATTGTTGCTGCGATAGCTATACAACTCTCCCAAACCCAGGGGAGATGAACCTCCTGGCCAAGCTAAACTCATCTCCAGGACTGCAACAGATTTCTCCCCCTGTTGTAGCATCCCCTCCCTGGCTTTGTACCCACATGAACTTTAATTTTCCCACCAGCTTGGAAGCGATGGGAACAACTGCACTAGCAGCTCTGGTTGAATTTGCTTTTCACGTGGGACATGGGAGAGGAGACTCCTTTGAGCTTGTTTTTCTCTCCTCTCCACTTCCCAACTATTTTTGCCTCAGGAAAAACTGTCAGTGTCCTTCTCTGGTTAAAAGTTTCATCTGCATTTATTTACAACAGTTACTAGGTGGGTTTTGCATTAGCAGCCAGCACACAAGAACCCAGTTTCTCCCAGATATCAGGCACACAAAGCAACGTGCCCTCTCCTAATGCTCAGTACCTTGGCATTTCCTCAGCATGCCTCTCACAAGGACGTTTCTCTGAACAAAGTCCTCAAGTCGTCTTTCCAGATCGGAGGAAATCTCCACCGGAGGCTTGAAATTCATCATCTCACAACTGCAAAGAGGGCAAAAACCATGTGTTGATATATTTGCTCATTTCGTTCTCATTAAATAATCCAGGAGAAGCTATGGGATGGGCTGAGGATACTTATCCAGGAGCAAATAAAATCCCCCTTTTCCCTGCCCTGTTTCTTTGCAGTTTGTTTCCCCCAGCTAGTCGCTGAACGGACATTTCTGAACACAAAGCACCACTGTGGGAGGCTGAGCTATCGACTGCATCCATCTGGTTTGAAACCCCGACCTCAGGATTCACCCAGGTGGCATCCAGACCTCTCCAAGCATCAGAGTGTGGGGAAAATGAGAAGGAGCCGCGTTACCTGTTCAAAAGTCTTCTGATGTCCTAGAGGTGGGAAGAGAGAGGAGAGAGAGTTGGGGAAGACGAACCACAAGTGTTGTGTCTTCTAACAAAAGTGATATATTTTTATGGCAATGCAGTAGCAAAGAAGGATCCTACACGCGTGAGGATCCCACCTGCAGCAATGCTAGAAGACACCAGGGAGCTCCCGTGGGGCTGAATTTGGGCTCCCAGGTCTCAGGCTTTGCTCTATCCCTCCTTTCCCCACCAGCATCGATGCTTTGGGCTCTCACCTGCAGGAACTGGCTCGGCGGCTGCTGGAATTTCCCCTCCATCTCCCAGATCAGGGTGTCGAGGTGGGACATCTCCTCCAAGACCTTCGCCACTGCTTCCTCCTGGACCCTGGTGATGGCCCGGTCCAGCTCTGCCAGCTGGGTCAGGAGGAGGCGCTCTTGGACCTTCAAAAATTGTTGCAATTGCTCGAATTCACACACTATCTTCTTCCCTTCATTTTTGGTTTTCTCCTGCCAGGATCAGAGATAAAGGCAAAGGGGATGAAAGAGGGGCAGGAGACCTCCCCACGCAGCTGAAGGCATGGCGTGACATCTCTACGACTCTAGCCCCTGAAACACTGGCAAAAACCTCCCACGTGGATTATTTTTACATCATTCCAGTTTCTATTAGCGTCACATCTCTGAGGCTGACACAGTCTGTGGGGCTGCAACAACCCCAGACCTTTGCAGAAGGAATCACAGCAGTCTCGGGTGAAGCTCTGCAAGATGGGCAGGAGATGATGGGGGCTACCAAAAAATCCCACCACGCCCAAGAAAAACAGATTAGTGCTTCAGGGTCACCAGGTTGGTCTCAGGATATCTCAGGTCCTCAGGGATATTCAGTCAATACAAGGGTGAATTTAACAGCAAACCATCTTGCTGGGGGTTTAGGCAGTAGCAGGGACTATTCAGGCTTAGCCTGGATGCAGAACCAAAAGATGTAACCTCAACTGGGCTCTATAAGAGGGAGATTTATAGAGTTTAGGGGAAAAAAAACCTTCCAGCCATCTCTCTATAGCAGGCTGGGGGCTGTCTGCCTGCCCAGCTGCCTTGCAGAGGAGCTGCAATGTTATCTCCCCGGTGCAGGCTCCAGCTGATGGGAAACCCCAGCAGATAAACACAGGGTTGGCCGGTGCCCAGAGCAAATGGCATAACACTCTGCGAACCAAATATGCAAGATCTGGCCTCAAAATAACCAGCAATGCTGGGTGCTTGGAGAGACCCACAGTCTCCCAGGCTCCTGCCAGAGGGCACCTACCAGGTACGAGCTCTTCCTTACTCCAGTTTTTCTGCTTTCCAGGTATTTTTCTCTCTCCTCCTTTAAAGCCTGTAGGCGGCCTTGGATTTCTTCCTGAGGAAAAATAAAATATGTTCTTGGAGGAGCTGAGAAAAATCCTTTGTCTCCACTAAAATTACTTCTGCCCTCATCTTAGACGGGAGAGGCTTTGCCTAAACACTGGCTCCTCTGCCAAGAGCAGAGCTGGAGGAGGAAGGTCCAAAAGCAACCTATAATGTTCTGAAGATCTGTGCAAAGAAAATGCAACCTGCAAACCCCAATCTTGCTGCAAGCACGGGGAAAAATTCTGCAGCAGAGCAAAACACCGACAGCAATCAATAGCCCGCGTCCTGGGAAGCATGTAAGAGCAAGATAAGTGCGCAGTGAGATTTCCCTCAAAAACACTCACAGCCTCCAGAAATTGGTGGCTCTGGGATAAATATCTCTGTATTTAATAACCCTCAGTGGATTTATTTAGCATGCATTTATACAAGAGCTTTTTGAACCCACAGAAACCTTCAGCATCAGCAACATCTTGCAGCAAGGAGTTCCTCCTGTTAACGCGGCACAATGTTGCACCACGTTTGCGCGGCTCTGCCAAGGGCTCAACTTTTTGGTGGGGAAGATGATGAGAACAGGTTTGGATCAGCAGGACAACAGAAAAGGAGCAGAGAAGGGGAAGAGATAGGAAAAAGTTATTTCTCTGTATTTGAAACTAAAGAAACAGTGAATAGGGGAACAAATATGCAAAATTGCCCTCAATAACTGATGTAACCATGTTAAAAAAAAAAAGTAATTTTGGGGCATTTTTATGCGTTTTGAATATTTATGAGGGTGAGTATTTCAGTACAGTCAAGTCAATAGCAGAGTTCAAAGAGGAAAAAGGCCAACAAGTTATTTTTTTAATTTCTCCCAGGCTGTTGGCAAAGATGAATAAATTAAGGGGGGGGGGGGGGGGGAAACCCTGACAGCAACATCGTAAAAAACAAATGTCCATGCAATAAAATGCAAACGGGAAGCACGTGGGCAAGCGACACCCAAACATCCCCGTTCGTGGCTGCGCCACGGCGGTGCACGGAGAGCGGATGCACCTGAACGGCTGCGCTTTGCCCCTGGAAAGGGATTTTTCCATGAGGTGTGAGCACATCCCCGGGCTTTACCTTATATTCCTGGGCAGCTTCGTCGATGGGGACCACGGTGTGGAAGCGGTGAGCCTGGGACCTGTCGCACACCACGCAGATGGGCTGCTGGTCCTCCTTGCAGAAGAGCTTCAGAGCCTCCTGGTGCTGCCTGCATAAATTCTCCCATCCCTCTGCTCCTCCTCCTGCCCGCGGGCTCAGCTGCCTGGCGATTTTGGCAATATTTGCCAGCTCCCTGCTGGGACGGAAACTCTTCTGCGAAGCCGTCTGCCGGCATTGCGGGCAGGAGAAATGTGCCTCCAGCCCTTCCCAGCAGCGGGTGATGCATGTCTGGCAGAAGTTGTGGCCGCAGTGGATGGAGACGGGGTCTTGGAAATAACCCAGGCAGATGGAGCAGGAGGCTTCACTGTGCAGGCTCTCTGCTGGGCTCTGTGCAGCCATGGCTCTTCCCAACCTACCTCCAGGATAGGATTAAATGAGCTTCGCTTTGCAGGAAGAAGAGGAGGATGTTCTTCCTTCTGGCTCGGCCGTTTTCTTGTTGCAAACGGGGGAAATCAACACCCAGCCCTAATGCCACGAAACGGCGGCACGGGAGGCTCGAAGAGGAGCGAGAAGAGAGCGAGCACGCGCGATGTTTCCTCCTCGCCTCCTGCCACCCTCCCACCGGTTTTGGTTCAGTTGACTTTCTGAGCCAGATGTGAGTTAGCAGATAGGAGGCTGGAGGGCAGGGCTGCTCTTCAGCGGGACCAGGACGCGCTGGAGAAGTGGTTGGGGAGAAATCTCGTGTAACTCAGGGCAGGATACCCTCTTGCACCAGGACCAACCATGGAACAGGACTTTGGGGTCTTGGGGGTGACAAGCTGTCCGTAAGTCAGCTGTGGGACCATGCACCAAAGCTATCAATTCCATACGGGGCTGCATTAGCAAGAGTGGAGAGGGGAGGGATTGCTCCCCTCCGTCGGCACATGCGAGGCCAGATCTGGGTATGGGGACCAGTTTGGGGCTTCCCAGTACAAGGCAGACAGCATTAGGCCACAAAACTGAAGCCCAGGATTGATGGGGAGAGATTGGGATTATCCAGCCTGGAAAGGAGAAGGCTCAAATCTCTCCATGCCTCTCATTATAACCTTTTAATTCTTTAATTATCCATTTAGGCTGCTTAAACAGAGCTCCCGGGCCCACAGTCATCCTTGCCCTGCTTTTATCTGCTTGTGGGGACAGGACAAGGACTTGATGGACCTTCATCTGAACCCCTGTGTCTGTTGTATGCTCTCAAGGAAAAAGTCCAATCTCGTGCGTGTCTAAAACCGAGCGTATCAGGGATCACACTGAGCCAACACCAAAAGGAGCAGTCCCATTTCTCTGTGTTTATTCCCAATTCTGACTTCCCTTACACATTGAGTCAGGATCCAACTGAGCTGCAAACGACTCCAACTCCTGGATTGCTGCTGACTTTTCACCACCTCTATTTCCACTGATTTGCTGTGTTTACCAGTCAAGAAACTCAAGTGTATCATATCCCCATGCAGTGGGTTTTAGAGAGAAATGAAGATCTTCCCTTCCTCCAGTTGTTTTATGTAACGGATTTAATACTGCAGGGAAAAAAAAAAAAAAAAAGAAAACACACAAGGCAGAAATTACTTAGAATTGCACACTTACTTTTCATTCCCCATCGGTGCGAGTTTGCAGGCACCCAGGAACAGTCACTTAGGAATTAAAAGATGAAAATATATTTTAAGGCACAGAAATGGTCTCCTTTTCCACTAAAGGAAACGAACTTGAACACCGCTACCCTTTCATTTGAGGCTCGGGCTGGAGGGAAGATGTTGTCCCTGATGGCAGGGCAGGTGCCAGCTCCAGCACCTATGTGTGTATTTTGCATTAAACATGAGGTTGGGATATGCCTGGGGACTCCTCTGTCCCTTGATTCCTGTCCTAGGTTGTCCCTGGCTTACGGTCTCTCTGGTCCCACCAATTCCCTTCTGCCCAGTGGCTCTATCTCCATCTATGGTAGCATCTGGGATGGAGAGCTGGGTCTAAGGCTGTCCAGACCCTCCAGGCCAGGACAGGAATTTCTGGAGGGTCATCAGAGCCTGGAGCCATGCAAAAGCTTGGCAGAGCTCCTGCTCCACGCTACGTTTTGCATAGTCCACGTTTGTTGTAGCACCTGGAGCCACAGAGGCTTATGGTGGAATTGGGACAAAACTCAGCCCCTGGTTTGTTTCCCAGGGGTGAGCGGGGGGGCTTTTATTATTTTTTTTTCCTGTGCCTTGGGAAAAAAGTTCGAGGTGAGCATCCTGCGTCACCAGGAACCATGGGTAAACTGTCTCTCCTTTGAAAGAAGCCCACAGAAAAGCAAAGACCTGTGCCTTGCGCACAGCATCAAACCCCACCACCCTCCCTTCCTGACAGTCCGAGTAGATTCATATACACTGGGGGACCTTGTGTAGGGTCAACGGGGTGATATCAGGAGGGGTCAGAGCCTTGTACCCATCTCTGCTATGACACAGTGCCCATACCCCCTCTTCGGGCTTCAGTGTGGAAACCGACTCTCCCTTGGTACTGACCCCTTGGTGGCTCCTGCAGCCCACCTGCCTCATCTGTAGATAATCTGCCTCCAGCAGTGTCGGCCCAATGTGAAGCATCTTCAGACGAGAACAGAGAGATGGACCCTAAATTGTTCTGGGTTGGAGGGCAGGTGCTGCTTACAGCTTTCTCACCACATGACCACAAGCCTTCCGAGAGGTAAAAGTCGGTGTTGGTCATCTTTGGGTCGAGCGTCATCTGTGCTGGAGGTGGAAAGAGAGTCAGGCTCATTGCAGCAGATTTTGGGGGGCACAGGGCTTTTTCTCTCCTTTCCCATCCATCCGATCTAGTTGGGACCCCTCCAGGCATTGCCCAAGCCCCCATGCCTGGGAGAAGGAGGAAAGGAGGCAGCAGAGCAGTTTAGGTTAATCTTTGGGGGCAGCAGAGCTTGTTTTACTATATTTTTTGATTTAATATGCTGGATTGGTTGGGCACGTGTTCGGTTCACTTATTAAAGGAAGTTCGAAGTCCAGCATGCCCAGGAAAGAGAAAAATGTGAGAGGCAAAAAGACAAATTGGTCTGATTCTGGATTTCTGCAAAAATCCAGAGAGTCAGGAACAAGCTTGGGGGAATGCAGAGCAATTTGAGGAGGGAGAGGAGAAAGACAGGACCACACATATGAAATTCACCCACGCACAGAGGGGCTGCTGCAAAGAAAGTGAATACAATGCCGCATTGAAGCGTGTCTGCAATGAGGAGCACAGGAGAGCAGCAAGACGCTGCCTCCACATAGTGAAATATGTGGCACCCAGTGCAACAGGCAAAGCCAGCAGCAGGCAGGTAATACCAGACTAACACTCGCTGCTCATTTGCAATCTCATTATTGGATCTTGAAAAAAATCCCCCATTCAACAACCAGGATGTATTCCTTTCACATGGCTTCACTCCATCCCTCCCCACCAAGAAGCACGATGACGTTTTCCTTTCTGGACCTGTGCATGGTACCTTGAAATTTCTTCATAGCCTCCTTGATGACTGCGGTTTTCTGTGTGAAATCCCAGAATTTCTTTTCCAGTTCAGCAGAAAAATCGCCTGGCTGCAAGAACGTTTCCCTCTGACACCTGGAAGGAAAGAGGGGATGTATTTACACCTGCTTTTAATTTACTACTCAGTGTTTTATCAGCAGTCAGTGGGGAGAATGAGGAGGGAAGATGATGGCTCAGCACCATATCACATATCTTAGACAGCAAATGACACAACATGATCGCACATCACCCTTGTAGATGTTTATTGATTTGCTTCAGCTGTGAAAGGATGAGGTGGTTGTGTCAGGATCCTAATGGGAATTAACATCCCTGAGCAGCCCCATCTGGGACCCTGCACTCCCACCCATGGTCCAGGGGCTCTATTTAAGCTCAGCCCTGAAACATTTAGCCCTTTTGCAAGCTGCTTTGGAGCAGCATCCATGCATGGCCATGGACTCTGCTGATCCACCCCATGGGCTGCCTTCTTGGCTTGCCCCCAGCTCTGCCTCCTGCCCATGGACCTGCCTGATGCTCTGGGCTGTCCCCAGCTGCTCCTCCCATCCCTTCTTGGCTCTTCTTCTTCTGGTACGTGGAATGGGGCTACAGCTGGTGATGTCTCCGCTCCTTGTACAGTTGCGTGCAGCTCTGTAAGGAGCAACCAGCCCTTGTCAGGGTTGAGAACTTGTTCAGGACGATGCTCGCTTTTGTTATGCTGAGCTATTTCTTCAGCAATGGCTTAAGAGTCTTCCCCAACATGCCCCCACCAGATGCTCACTCTGAGAGCGTAGGAACCTGCGCCCTTCAGGAATGGAGCCCTGTCCTCCTAGTTCAGCTCGTGCAGGTGACTGAGCTGTCAGTGCCAGTACGTGTCTGAATTTATCATTAATTAAGTAGCGAGGAAGAACTCTCCTTCCAAACCCCAGTGTTCTCAGTCAAGTCCAAAGGCTATATTGCAGAAGGGCCAACCTCTCCCTACACGATTTCTCCCAGTATCCTGCCACAAAGCTGCTCTATTGTAGTGAAATTTTGATAGGAAAAGGACTACATACCTGCTCATGGTGGTTCTGATCTCCTAGATGAGAGAGAAAAAGAGACTTAGTGACCTAGAATACGTCCCCTTGGAGCACTGGGGTCCCACTGTAAAAAGTCTCTATTTTAGCATGTTGGGGTATAAAACCGAGAGCTGGAGACCAAGTGGGTGCTCAGCCACGGCCTTCGCAGCAATTTTGGGAAGCCTGGGGTCTCACCTTCAGGATTTCATAGTCTGGCTGCTGGCATATCCTCTCCATCTCCCCAATCAGCATGCCCAAGCTCGTGGTCTCCTCCAGAAGCCTGGTGCAGACTTCTTTATATGCATTCGTTATCTCTGTGTCCAGCTGTTCCCGCTGGGCCAGGAAAGAGGACTGATGCTCCTCCAGGAACTTTTGCAGCTGCTGATATTTGGTCACAATCTCCTGCTTTTCAGCTTCTGCCCTCTTCTGCCAAGGGCAAGCCGAAGTCGGTAAAGGAAAGTAGGAAGCGGGACAAGAGCATCAAGAGTCAATGGTGGGTCATCCGTTAGTGGGATCCACCAAAAAGATGCATTTGGGGAAGACACAAACCCACTCCCCCTTCCCCACACCCCTTGAGCATCACCCACCCATGGGAGAGAGGAAGAGGAGATGTTCCTCCTTTTTACCCCCGTCCTCTGCCAAGGTAAACTGATGGGCACCTACAGTGTAGTCCTGGATTCTGTCTTCTCTGTCCTTCATGGAAGACTGAAGTGCCTCTTGCTCTAATTTCAGACGCTGCAGCTGGGTCTGAATTCGTTCCTGAGAGGAAAGAAATAATTCTCTCGTTTAATGGCATCGTTGTCTGGCATCGGGGGTAGGTTCTTTGCTATTGCGACACCAACGGTGCTTCCTGGTCCACAGCTGGCTGGAAACTCATTCTGGGTCTTTCCAGCTTCTCTGTTGCAGGAGGAAACCGCTTTCAGCTTGGCCTGAGCTGCCCGCAGAGGCATCACTGCTGGAAAGTACCTCGTGAGGCGTGAAGCCAAGAGAGAAAACAGCTCAATGCAAAATTAGGGCAGGCTCATTCCAGATTGCAAGCAGGCCAGCTGAAGAGCTTTCACATCTAACACCAGCTGGTCCACAGCAGCAGGAGACAGATGGGTCTGGCACCTGCATCTGCCGCAAGAAAATTTCGATCTCTGGAGGATGGCATTTTGCTGTGAGCAGGGCTGTTTGGCTGGGAGAAACAATACCTTCGTTTGAAAAGTGTTTTTTTTCCTTAGCTTAGCCTTAGGTCAGATGCTAGTAATTGATGTAAAGCTTTTAGAATTAAAAAAAAAAAAAATACAAATAAGGAGCTGAGGGTAAAGATTGGGGAGCGGGGGGGGTGTCAATATCTTTGGAAATTCAGTCATGGTTACAATCTCATGGCATAACTTGCCATGCTCAGCAGAAACAAGGGGAACTCTTGACTGCTCTTGAAGTAAGCGTTGGGAAAGTTTTGTGACACCCATGACTGTTTCAAAGCTATTATCCTCCCTTTTTTTTTCTTTTCTTTTTTTTTTTTTTTTAACCAAGGTCAAGGAGATCTTGATAAGGGACCCACATCCTGGAGGAGAGAGCCATTTATGGCTGCTGGATAAACAAACCTTCATGAGGCTCAGCAAACCCATGGCATTGCAAATCGTGAGGTTAAAAGGTTACATGGGGATTGTGGTGGTGAGAAAACATATGCAGCTATTTCTTACTCATCCCTGAGCCCCGGCTCGTGGCTGAACCCTGGGGGAGATGACCCCTTGGTCCCCAAGAGCATGGTGCTCCTATGTCCACCTCTTCCTCAGGGCAGGTAATGCCACCTCAATAGTTGGTATCAAGAGACAAGGATGGGTGAGTCCACAGGTGGTTTATCCCACCGCCCAAAGGCTATACAGGTATCTGCACCCATCAAGAGCTGCAACATCAGGAACTTCTGGCCCTTTGTGCATCAATGTGCCCAAAAACCCCTCACCTTGTACTCCTGGGCAGCCTCGTCCACGGGAACCACAGAATGGTTACGGTGCACCTTGGATCTGTCACACACCACACAGATAAGCATCTCGTCGTCTTTGCAGAAGAGCTTCAGGGCTTCCTGGTGCTCCTTGCACAAGTTCTCCCCTCCTTTCACCTCTCTGACCGGTTGCAGGTTCAACCTCTTGGCTAATTCAATCATGTTGGCCAGCTCCCAGTTGGGTCGGAGGCTCTGCTGGAGTGCCGCCTCCTTGCAGCGGGGGCAGGAGAAGTTGGTGGTCAGTCCTTCCCAGTTCGAAGTGATGCATGCCCGGCAAAAGCTGTGCCCGCAGTGGATGGACACGGGGTCCTGGAAAAGTTTCAGGCAGATGAAGCAGGAGGCTTCATCCTGGAAACTTTCCACAGACGTCCTGGCTGCCATGGAGAGCGACCAAGTTTGTTTCACTTTCGAATGATCAGGAAGGAGAGAGATTTCTCTTCCTGATTCTAAGCCATTGGTTAAACTGAGATCCAGCCCCTTTCTAGCAGGGCTTGATGCAATATATTTACTTATATTGCTTTGGCAGTGCTGGGAAGTAGCGGTTAGCTGGGGAGGAAGAGAACTGGAGAGGCCCACCCCATTTTTACCCTTTCCTGAAGGCACTGGGATTTTTCAGTGTCCAAAGCCTGTCCTTTGAATCAGTGGAGACCTGTGGATTTGGGGACTCAACAGCAGCTAGACCAGGAGTTTCACACCCTACTAGCACCTAAGAGAGGTGGTGGTGCAGCTGGGGTGGGAGACAACCACTGGCTGAAAATGCTTCTGAGATATCAGGGAGTGAGAGGACCTGGCCAGGGCTTGGGAAGGATCTCAGCACCCTTCAGGACAGCATCTGTAGAGCTATTTGGGAGGACTCTGACATCTCTTGGGTGACCCTAAGGGTTCAAATGTACAATTCACTGCAGAGCAGGGCCTTCTTGGCTGTCAGAAGAAATTTCTGCCACTCCTGACCCCTGGGACATCAGCTTTGCCCTTGGGGTAAAGTGGGACATCAGACTAACACCCTGCAGGGACTGCTACGGATCAAAGATGCTCACATGTCCTTGGAGATTGCTGGTACCTCCAAGACCTTGCAAGGTCCCAGCAGGTTTCTCTGAGCTGCAGAGACATAACTGAGAGTCCGGACTGATGCTTTTCTTTCCTTTTCCTGCTCTTTAAATACCCTTACTTTCAAAAATCGTTGTTGTCCCTTCTTTCCAGCATCATTCATTTGCCATTGCCTTTTAACCGGTTTCCAGTCCAGCTGGTTTTCAGGCACATAAGCAGGAAGAGTCATTGCTATTCCCTCTCACCACTGCTGTGATGAAGCAAGAAAGGCTTTAAGTGCTTTCATTTGAGCTTTACAAGAAACAGGTCAAGAGAGGGCAGCAAAGCCACCAGGGTTTGCCATGTTGGTGGTGGCACAGCACCATTTTCCCAGTTTCTCTCTAACGAGAAAGAAAAAGTGGCCCTTGAAATATAGAAAGACACTTTAATACAGTCATTTTGCATATAAAAATCCTCTTTTCCTTTCTAGTAACTAAACCAGGAACAAAAGCCAGCTTCTTCAGCCCTGCAGGAACATCATTACTGAAGGTCAACACCGTTGAATGTCAAGGTAAGGAAAAATTGGAAAGGATGGGAGAAGAGTAGAAGGGATTAAAGCCATGAAATCGGTGTCCCGGGGGCTGTTACACAAATTATAGGCTTCCTTTTCCTGCTCATCCCAGGGTGATATTCCCTGGCAAAATCTTGGAGAGTACCCAAATGTTAAAAAAACCAGAGGTCTGCCCAAGATGATCCCTTCTCGACCTGCTGCTCTCGAAAACCCCATGAGAATGAGATTCAAAGTGGACACCAGGACTCATTTGCTTCACTTTATTCTTTACCGTCCATAGAATTCCGAAATATAGTGTGGTTTCCTGGATCAAACCAAAGGCCTGTCCAGAACATGTAATGTCCATCTTGCTGCCCATGCTGTCTCAGGGAGCCAGCTGGATACTGGACTCCCAAACCCAGAAGAAAGGCAGGATTTTCTCTCCATTGAAAGAAGTCGGAGGAAAAGCAAAAGCCAAGGTCTCGTTATCAGCATCGAAGAAAGCCACGTGTCCCTTCTCGTAATCCAGAGACACCCGGATAGTCCTTGGCCTCCCATTCAGAGGCTGAACAGTTTCGAAGGAGGTGAAAGCTTGAAACCTGTCCCCACAGATGCCAACAGCCCAAATCCCCTGGGAAGGGTCAAGGTTAATCCAACCCTTTCTCCACGCTGAGTCTCTGGCCACCCCCACAGCCCAAAATCCCCTGCTCCCCAGCTGCGCTTCCCAGTAGTGCCTCCCCACCGTGAAGCCTTCAGAACCCAACACGGAGCAGTAGGTATCAAATCTCTGGGGATTGTTGGGCAAATTCTGGGGCGTTTCATCCCACCTCACGCTCCTCCGGTCCTCGGAGAGGACGAGGTGGGGGTTTGCTGTGTCTGGATCCAGAGTCACGTTTGCTGATGGGAAGGAAAGCAGGAGAGAAGAAAAACAGCGTGTCAGAGGGAAGGTGATGGATATTTCTCTCCATCTGCACCCTCCTGGTTTTTTCCAGGGGTGAAATCGTGGCCGGACCAAAGCTGTTTAGTAAGGGCTTTCTCCATGAAATATGCCATACAGCTCTATTTAAAGGCTCTAATGATTTATACTATTTTTAACTCCAATCAAAGGGGAATAGAAATGCATCTTGCCAGCCCACCAGGAAAATGTGAATTCCCTGCTTTTGCTGTCTTTTCTTGCTTGGGTCCCCTTTTTTACCCCAGTGTACCTCCAGTCTCCCGTGACTTACCCCATTGCACATCCAGTTCAACTGGAAGACTCTCTGGAAGGAGAGAGGAGGAGAGAAGTGCTGTTAGTTTTTATTATGGGGGAGAGGGAGTGTATTAGAAATGGGTAAATATGAGGAGGTGCGCTTTTCCCCTCGCAAAACAAAATCACCAGGTGACCAAGTCCAGCTCGTGGATAGATGGACCTTTAAGCCCGATATGACCAACTTTATGAGGATATTTCTTTAATTCAGAGTTGACTGCATCAATTACTAATTGGAGATCAGAGGAGGGACTGGGACAGTTATCTGAACATGGAGAACGGTCTCAAAATAGCTCATTCAGGGCTTATCTACGTATGCACCACCGTCCGTTTGCAATATGTTGACTTTTCGTGCTGACTCCCTCGCAGATGGCTAGACATTACCTACAGCCTGTTTGATTTAACTGGGACTGGAATCAAGATTTTGATTCATTTCCTTCGTGTAGCTAAAGGGAGGGGCTTGCTCTAGTCCTTCACATTACTCAAGCATTCAGACGCATGTGCAAATACGCCTGGGAACACAGTTACCCTCCCTCTTCCAGCTCCAGCCCCAGATAGGAGGGTTATTGAGTAACTCATCGTTAGCATTCCTTAGCTAGGGCTTTATGCTGGTAATTGGCTAGTGTCCACTCCTTTCCAGCTGCAGAAGTGTGTTTAGATTTTCCCCTTCCTTTGTACCTTTGAATTTCCTCAGGGCTTCCTTTAGAACGATGTTTTTCTGAGATAAATCCTTGAGTCTCTCTTCCACTCTGGGAAACTTCTCTGTCAGTTGCTGGAAAGTCCTTGCTTCACACCTGGAAGGAGAAGACTTTTGTATTCCTTCCTTGCTGAATGAGCTACATAGAAACCCTGCTTAGAAAAGCTGCCGGGTGAGCTTCTTTCTCCCCAAGCATCACGTTGAGTCGGTTGAGGCATTGCTGGGCGTATCAGTGGTCCCAATGTCCCTGTGGAGGACACACGCTTGCTCTGGCCCTCCTCGATGGTGGGTATTGGCTGCCTCCAGCTGAATGGAGAAGGTGGTGGGACGTGATCTCACCCCAGGGCCATCTTCTCCCCAGTTTCTTCCTCACCCTGAGCACTGGGGACCCTGGTAGAGAGGGCAACCCCTCCTGCTCCCCCATTCCTGTCCGCTTTGTGACACTGTGCTGGGGACAACTGTCCCCTCCAGAAAGGGAGAGCCACGTACCTGGTCAAGGCACTCCTGGCATCCTAAAGGAGAGAGAAGATGGGAATTAAACTTTGAGCAATCTTCAGGCCCGTTTATATCTCTTATCTCCCTCAGCTGTTGTTTGCAAGCACGCTTTGCTCCATTTGGGCTTTCTTGTGCCAGCACGGAGCAAGATGAGGGACCTCTTGTACTCATGCAGTGGCCCATTTGGTCCCTGACTAGAGCAAACGCTCAAATACAGCTGGTGGAATCCCATGTCCACTTCCAAACACTGCTTCTGCTTGTGTCCTGCCTGATGTGGTCTCTTGGGGAGGGAAAGTGTGGTCCTATGCTGGATAGCCTCGTCTTGGACTTAAGCCAGGATTCATTTATTAGCTCTTGCCACAGTCCTGCAAGATGCGCATCAAACTCCCTTGCTTTGCCTGGGGTTGGGAGGGAAAGAGTTGGTGGACACTTCCAAGATGCCGACAGACTGATTCTGTGGTCCTCCTCCTCGTGGGTTAGATATGACATAGCATAGCTCATTAATGCTGACATACAATGTACAATACGGCTTCTTCATGAAATGAGCATCTAAATAAACTACTCAAAACGTCAAGGCAACGAGATTGGGGAGAGGGGGAAGAGACCACCACCTCAAGGGCACATGCAGAGCATTGCAAACTCCGTTGCCCAACACCTCGCTCTCACCTGCAGGGATTTATTCTCTGGCTGTGGGCTCATCCCTTCCAGCTCCCGGATGAGGTTGCCCAGGTGGGAGATCTCCACAGAGATCTTCCTATCGTTCTCGGTCTGGGTCTGCACTATCTGCTTCTCCACATCTTCCAGCCACATCAGGAGGAGACGTTCCTGCTCATCCTGGAACTGGTGCAGCTGTTTAAACACCAACTTGATTTTCCACCTCTCGGCTCTTGTCTGCTGCTGCAAGGAACACATGGGGAGGGATGAGAACAGAAGAAATGAGAGACCTACAAAACCTGGTTAAATAAAACAGGAGCAAGGACCGGTCTTTGGCCCTGAGGCCGGTCTAAGCCCATAGCACGTGGCTCTGGATCCCCTTTGAGCTTTGTGATGTGATACCCTGTGGAGTCATAAAATACTTCTGGCCTTTTTGGAGGGTTGTTTTTATTTTTCAGCTCGAGAAACATGAGGGCAGCGTTGCTTCATGTTTTTCCCACAGCCTGGAGGAGACCAGGCGTTGCATGCAGGCGTCTGCGAGTGTTTGATGGGACAAATCCTGCTGGGATAACGTTTGAGGACACTGGGGTGAGAGGATTCAGTGGTGAGGTCCTGCGGAGGCTGTTGGAAACAATCTCTGGTACGTGCAGTTCCCCAAAACGCCCGGGTGTTGGCATTGAGGGCAGTAGCTGGATGGGACAGGACCAAATCCAGGCCAGGGGCTGCAGCACGAGCAACCAGCAGCATGTTTGTGGTGTTTTCCTTCCATCTCCACTTTATTTAGCAGGAAAACCATTGCCCGTCTCTGCTCACCTTCACCCCGGCAGCCTTCCCCGTTCTCATGAAGCTGCAATGAAACATCTGTCATGCTTTCTGCTTCTGCTTTTGAGGAAATCACCATCTTTCACTTCCTTAGAGCTACGGATCCATCCCCCAACCTCTGGTAGCCCAAAACAGGGCTGGGAGGTGGTGGAAACATCACTCTCCAAAAAAGACGTGTCTACATCTGGATGTTCGGATGCCCCAAGCTGCCACGAGAGCCACCACCCTCACCGGGACCCAGACAGCTACGCAGCAGTAGAAAAGCCCTATCAGGGTCCGAGTTGGACACAAAGCACCCCCACGGACCTCATGCTTGGTGTGGCTGACCTATCTCCAGGGCTGGAGGGCAGAAAGCAGCTCCTGGGGTGCAGCAGTCTGCAGCGAAGATGAAGAGGGCTGAAGCACCATCCCTCTGGAGCACCATCCCACCACCCCATCGTGCAAATCTGCCCAGGAGGACCCACGTGCCCATCTCCTCTGTCCGAAACACGGCTCAGCTAAGCTGCAAGCACCTCCCTTCAACCATTCGGAAACCACCTCGCTCTCCACTAGCGTTTTGTGGCTGCCGGTTTCCCCTTGAGAAACATCTGCGTTTCATTCACGGGTGCTTCACCAAGATGGAGCAAGTGCAAGAGGGATGGGCCCATCTGGGTGCAGCAGCTGGAGGTGTTTTCCTCCTCACTGTAAATTTAGGTGCCGATCCAACATCTTTTAACCTGCAGATCAGACCTGCAGAAGACCCCTCCATGCACACAGAAGCAGCGAGTACCTACCAGATGCTTCTGGCTTCTCTTCACCCCAGTCAGTTTTAAACCTTGGAGCCTTTCTCTTTCATCCTTGAGGCTCTTCAGTTTGCTTTGGATTTGCTCCTGGGCACAAAAAAATAACGATATGAATCTGCAAGTTGTTGGGGAGAGGGACACACGGCTTCAACGTTGCTCTAGCTAATTCCTGGCGTGTTTGAGCACCAGAACTTGGAAATAGTTAAATATTCTTTAGTCTGCTGCCCCTCTTCACCTCAGACCTTTTCTATGAAGCATCTTGTGAATGAAGAGTCAAATACAGCCAGTATTTAATATTGCAGCCTCATTTACATCCCTATTCTGGTCTTTACCAGTTCCTTCTCCCAGTGTGTTTGTGGCCAGTTGATTTCTGCAATCACCGTAATCTGTTCTGCCTTGGCTCATTTTACCCCTCGTGAGCACGACATCCATTTTTCACCCTTAATCAGGTCCCTCAAATTGCTGCAGCTTCCCATTATCTGCAGAATCAGCGTTTCTGCCCAAACTTGCCACCTTCAGCTCCTTCTGCAGTCCAAGGAATGATATGAATAATGTCCCCGGAGTTTGTTTTTAGGAGGAGATGAACTGCACCTTGGAAATACCTGGGTTTTAACATCTGCTCCTAAAAGACTCTCCCATGACAAATGCCGATGGACGTTTGCGGTGCACGCATCCCACCCTGACCGCCTCTTCTTTTTCATCAGCTTATTTTCTCCCTCCTGCCCCTCGCTTCTTCTTCCCCCCCTCCTTGTTTCATGCTCGCGGCATGACTAATGTCACCTTTCACCTCCCCATTCCCAGTCATTTCTTCCCCTGTGGGCAGGATGAAATGTCACCGAGCTTCCTCCGCACAAGCACCGACTCCTCCTCCTCCTCTTGACCCCGTCCTCCCTCAAGGGAATTAAAAATGCCTCCCAGCATCGTCGCGGTTATCCTGAGATAGTTGCTCAGAAAGAAATTCCTTCGGGGAGAGATTTACAGCGGGAAGGACAACTCATCTGGGATTTCCAAGGCAATTCTTGCACAAAGATTAGCAGTAAGAGCCCTGCCTGTGCACAAGGGAGCGAAGGTGCAGTCCGGCTCTGCTAATTTGGGTATTTTCTATGAGCTACCGGCCTCAGCTTCCTTTGTGGTCCCCGGAGAGGGTGACAGCAAATAAAGCGGTGGCTTTTTGTAAAGGGATCCAAGCTGACAAGGTCACTGAGAAGCTTAAACTGAAATCCCACTTTGGAGGTTGCGGTGAAAATCAGGCTTTAATCAATTCGTGCCATCTGGGTGTGACCCTAAGAGTGGGTTTTGCTGGTGGGCTGGGTCTGACCCAGCACCCTGAGGTCTCTGCTTGCTCCTGCATGCCCCCAAGCCGAGCCGTGCCCCTCACCGTGCATCTGGGCGCCTGCAGACCGGGGTGGCTGCATCACATCCAGGCAGGGCTGGAGCCAAGGCAGCGATGCGAAGCAACCCCAGCTAGATGATCTGCCAGCTCGGCCCAACCTCCTAATCCCAAATCTTGGGAAATCCTACGGGACATCCTTCGCCATATCCTTGGGAAGGTGGAGAAGCCCCCGGCTAGCGGACCTCAGCCTCTGGCGGGCCAAAAAACCCCCAAAACATTAGACTGCGCTGTGGTTTCTTACTTTGCACTCCTGGGCGGCTTCTTCGATGGGAGCGACGGTGTGAGCGCGGTGAGCGTGGGAGCGGTCGCACACCACGCAGATGGCCGTCCGGTCCTCCTGGCAGAAGAGCTTGAGCGGTTCCTGATGCTTCGGGCACAGGCTGCCCGCTCCGGCCGCGTACCCTGCCCTCGAGCTCAGCTTCTTGGCGATCTCCGCCAGGTTCCTCAGCTCACGGTTTGGTCTAAATTTTCTTTTCTGGGCGATTCCTCGGCACTGGGGGCAAGCGAACCTCCGGTCCGATTTTCCTGAGCATCGCGTGATGCAGTCCCGGCAGAAGCTGTGCCCGCAGTTGATGGACACTGGGTCGCTGAAATAATCCAGGCAGATGGAGCAAGATGCTTCTTTCTGCAGACTCTCCAGTGGGTCACACTCGGCCATGGCTGGAGGAGAATGACACGATTACTTTCGCTTCATTGAATTTTTTTTTTATCTGTCGGCAGCAGCTGGGAGTTTCCTTCTCGATTAGCCTTTGCTATCTGAGCTGGGAGGTCTTGTTTGAAAAGTGCAGCCTCGTAAAGGATGTAAAAGGAAGGAGGGGCGGAGAAAGGGGAATTTCAGGCTGTTTTCTGTGCGAAACGCAGTTTTGCAACACCCCTCTGAAACCTGAGTCACTCCAAAAGGCGTTTCAAGGTCTTCAAAAGTTTGCTGCTAAAGAGAGAAGAGGGAATAGAAGTTCCTCGTCCAGACCCACGGCCTCCGAGTCCCAAATAATGAGCTGACGGTGGGGAGCACGCGGCAGAAAGAACAGCTTAAGGATGCCACCGCTCTCTCCTTCCCCCTCACCAGCATCTCTGCGCAGCCAAAACACAAAATTACAGCGAAAAAATCCCTTTCCCCCCTCTTTTCCCCAGCTGTTTTTGAGCCCAGCCGGAGGAAGAGCCATGAGGTTGATCGGCAATACCCGAGCTGGATACTCCGCATTGCAGAGCTCAGCATCCTCACTGCTCATTTAGGAGGTGATCCCAGCCCACAGGAGGGCAGGACGCTCCCACGTAACCGCCAGGACCGGGAATAAACCCGGTCTGAGAGGTCTCCAGGTCAAACCCTGCCCAAGCTGCATCAGCTTGGTGGATATTTTAATTTTCAGCCAGGGCTGATTGGCCAAAGCAGGTTACAGCCCTGCGATACATTCGTGCATCGTCATGTACCTCTTTCCTTCCTCCGTACGTGCTCAAGCCAAGGAGTTTCTGGTTTAATTGCAAATGAGTAATCAAAGCTTTGCTTTCTTCTCGGCCACCTCTGCAGCTGCAGCTCTGGCCGCGCAGGACGCCTGCAGCTCCCGAGCTGCAAGAAGTGACTCGATGGAGGAAATGAATCACGCAGCGCCAAAAAAAATGAGAGAAGTGCTTCAGACGGCCTCGGTGAGATAAGTCAGGGCATGCTCGGGGGGTCACCGCGGTCGTTCCCCGCCCCGAGGTCAGGCACCCAGGATCGGACCCATCCTGAAAGGGTTTTGCTCGAGATGCTCTCACAGACGCCTCTGGGCAATTTTCTGCCTGGGGGAAAAGCTTTTCTCGTGCCAAAAATACTCCTGCCTGTGTGCTTGGGCACGGGATCTGCGGTCCCTGGTAGCAGATAAATGCTCATCTTGCGTCGTTGCCCGCCGATGCAAGCGCCGATCCCAACCTTCAGCATCCGACCTGCGAATCCAACAACCCCACCTCCTTCAGCCAGAGCTTTGGGGAAATAGTAATTAAAACCAGGCTTACGCACAGCCCAGCCCTCGGCAAACCCACCCAGCCGGACGCCGGGTTTCGATGCTCGGCGTTGAATTATCAGCAAGCCCACGGTCCCCTCGTTTGCTGAACGAGAGTCGCAAAACCCGGGTCCATCTAGATTTAAAATCTCCACTTTTCTCCTCCCCGCAAGGGAAGGAACTCAATGCACCACAAAGCCACGTCGGTTATTTTTTAGGTGATGAGCAGCTTAGCTATTTTTTTCCAGTCCATTGCAGGAAATGAAGCCACGCTGGCCAGTCTCTAAATTCACCGCTCTCTCCCTCCTTCCCCCTTTTTAAGACGAGCAAACTTGACCTTTTTTTCCAGCGCCTTCCCCACCGTCCTCCACCACTTCTGACGTCGCCTCGGCCACCTCCCTGACCCCGTGGCTCATTACCACTAATTCAAGATGATTTGAAAACCTCTCGTTCAGCTGAGAAGACGCCGATCTCCTTTTTTATTCCGCTGCGGCCGTAATTTTGGTACCCTGGTGCGGTACCTGTGGTTATTATGCACGGTACTGATCAGTACCTAGGGTGGGTTAGCGATAAGATCACAGCAAGCCCTTTTCATGAAGGTTAAAATAAAATAAAATGCGCTTTTCCATTTCTCGCGAGCGTGGTAACAATTCGGCCTCAGTTTAAGCTCTTTGGGCTCTCCAGAATGGCAGGTTTTTATATCATCTGTGTCGCTGCTACGATGCTGCGGCTCTGCTTTCCTTGCGCATCGGCTTCGCGCGTTGACGCGAGCTCTTCTCTGAATTATGAGTTTAAAAAATGTATATATACCTCCACAAACCAGAGGGAAGATGAAGAAGGAAAAAAAAAAAGGGACAAATAAAAACAAGGAAAATGAATGTGGAGGGAAAAAGCTGCAGTGAGGGGAATTCGCGTTGCGGTCCTTTCGGCTTCGAGGAGGGAATAAGAAATGGGCTGTGATGGGGCCCCGATTCCCTGCGTGAAGCAAACTGGGTTTGGAAAACTTGTATAAAGGGAAAGGTATGGAAAAATGGCAAGGATTAAAACATATAAAGGGAAAATTACGGAAAAATGGCAAGGATTGAAACATATAAAAGGAAAATTATGGAAAAATAGCAAGGATTGAAGCATATAAAAGGAAAATTATGGAAAACTGCAAGGATTAAAACTTATATAAAGGGAAAATGATGGAAAAAATGGCAAGGATTGAAACATATAAAAGGAAAATTATGGAAAAATGGCAAGGATTGAAACATATAAAGGGAAAATGATGGAAAAAATGGCAAGGATTGAAACATATAAAAGGAAAATTATGGAAAAATGGCAAGGATTGAAACATATAAAGGGAAAATTATGGAAAAATGGCAAGGATTGAAACATATAAAAGGAAAATTATGGAAAAATGGCAAGGACTGAAACTTATATAAAGGGAAAATGATGGAAGAAGGGCTGTGATTAAAACAGATATAAAGGAAAAATGGGAGAAGGGCTGTGATTAAAACATATATAAAAGAAAAATGATGGAAGAAGGGCTGTGATTAAAACATATAAAACGAAAATTATGGAAAACGGCAAGGATTGAAACTTATATAAAGGGAAAAGTGATGGAATAAGGCCTGTGATTAAAGTTGATAAAGGAAAAATGATGGAAGAAGGGCTGTGATTAAAACATATAAAGGGAAAACAATGGAAGAAGGGCTGTGATTCTCAGCGCTGCTTCCAGATCGTTCCTTTTCCTTCCTTCCGCAAAACCCAACCCTTTGCTTTTAATAAAAACACGAGGAGTCGGGGCTGAGCCGCTTCCACGAGTGGGTTTTGGGGCCAGGGACGCGGTTTTGTGCCCCACGCAGAGGGGAAAAGAAGAAAGAAAAAAGGCAAGCGCCCAACGTGGGGCTCGAACCCACGACCCTGAGATTAAGAGTCTCATGCTCTACCGACTGAGCTAGCCGGGCTGTGGGCACCGCACCCCCGCGGGCTGAACCGGCGCTGCGGCCCCGGCAGCGGAGCGGGGCCCCGGGGCGATCGTGGGGGACAACGGCACCGGGAACCGGGCCCGGGAAGAGCCGCCCCCGGGGGGGGTACAGCGCTACCGCCAGCCCTGCTGCCAGCTGCGGGGCCAAGGCGTTTGTAACGCTAAAAGTGCTTGTGCGAAGGTGAGGAAAAGGGACAAAAAAAAGGGGGAAAAAGGGAAAATTCAGTGTTTCTGCCCGGTTTCGAACCGGGGACCTTTCGCGTGTGAGGCGAACGTGATAACCACTACACTACAGAAACGCGGTGGGAGCAGCGCACCCCGCCATGCTACGGCTGTGCAGCGCTCCGGTGCGGCGGGCACCGGGGGCCGGGGCTCGGCGGCTCCGGCGGAGGAAGAATCCGGTGAAGCGGCCAAAAAACCCAAAGAAATATAGGGAGGGTATCAAAAAATTGACGGGCGCCCAACGTGGGGCTCGAACCCACGACCCTGAGATTAAGAGTCTCATGCTCTACCGACTGAGCTAGCCGGGCGGTGAGAGGCGCGCCCGCCCGCGCCCAGCTAGCCACGCCCCCTCCCGCCGAGGCCACGCCCCCTCCCCTCAAAGCCCCGCCCCTACAGCGCCCGCTCCTTCCCCTCCCGCAGCCCGCCAAGAGCAACGAGTTGGGGGGGTAGACAAGCCCACCGGCGGCGGCGACCACCGAGAGCGCGGGGTCGCCGTGGCCTCTGTCGCCGCCTCCCCCGGCGCTGACGGCACGGAAGAAGGCGGCGCCTCGGTTCCCGCCGCAAACGCGGGCGGAGGAGGCGGGGGGGGGGCGGCTGAAGGGCGGGCCCGGTTCCCTTCCGCCCCCCCCCCGGTAACTTAGCAACCCGCCGCCGGCGTTTGGCGCGCCACTTCCGGTCATGTGACGGTAAAGGGGCGGGGTTTGCGGCGGTGGGGGCCGGAAAGCGGAAGCGTCGCGGCGTTTCCCGTCTGTTGGCGGAGCTCGTACCATAGAGAAGCGGCGGCGGTGGCGGCGGCGGGGGCGGGAGAGGGGATAGAGCGTCTCCCCCGGGCCCGGGCCGCGGTCGGCGAGCAGCGGGGCGGTGACGGGCCAGCGGCCTAGCGAGGGCGGCACCTCCGGGCCCGGCTGGGCTGAGGCTGGGGCCAGGCCCGGCGGCGGGGATCGCTGTGAGGCCTAGAGCCCGGCCCCGCTGCGGCGTGGGGGGGGGGAAGGCCGTGGTTTGGGAGAGGAGCGAGGCCTCCACCGGGGCCCGGTTGGGCCTGGGGGTGTTGTGGGGTGGGGAGCAGGGCCAGGCTCGGCTTGGGGGGGGGCCGGGACAGGGCAGGACCGGGGCCAGCCCCCGGTTTTGGGGGACGGGGGGGTGCTGGAACGAAGCAGCAGCGAGGGGTAGGCCCTGGAGGGGGGGAAAGGGGGGGGGCTGAAGGAGGAAGAGACACCCCAAGGCCTTGGTGGCACCTGGGTGGGGACCGGCCGCCCCTCTGGGTCCAAACCGGTGCCCACCCCAGCGTAGCGAGGACCTGGGGGTCGACAGCGCTCTGTGAGGAAGAGGAGAATCTCTCAGCCCCCTCCCCATGGCGGCCACAGCGGTTTTGGGCGATGGGGTCCCTTCGGGGGGCTCCAGCGGGCGGCTGAACCCGGTGGAGACGCTGCAGGAGGAAGCCATTTGCGCCATCTGCTTGGACTATTTTGTGGACCCCGTTTCCATCGGTTGCGGGCACAATTTCTGCCGCGTCTGCATCTCGCAGCTGTGGGGCGGCGAGGCCGAGTACGAGGTGGCCCCCGGGGCCGCGGCGGTGGGCGGCGGAGAGGTGGGGATGGGCGACGTGCTGGAAGAGGATCTGGAGGATGAGGAGGATGAGCTGGATGAGGACGAGCTGGATGTGGAGCAGGAGGAGGAGGAGGAGGACGGCGGCGCGGAGGAGGAGGAAGACGACATGTGGAGCGAGGAGGAAGACGACGCCGACCTGTGGGAAGATCCCGTGGAGGAGGACATGTGGGACGGTGGGGTCGGGGGAGAGCTTTACTTTGGGGACGAGGACTATGACGAGGACGTGATGGAGGAAGACGTGGAGGAAGAGGAGGAGGTGGAAGAGGAGGAAGAAGAGGTGCAGACCCCTCCTCCCCCCCGTCCTGGCCTCGCGGCCTCGACGCCTCCAGACCTTCACCTGCCCGCAATGCCGAAAAACCTTTTTCCAGAGGAATTTCCGACCCAACCTTCAGCTGGCCAACATGGTGCAGATCATCCGCCAGCTGCACCCGCACCCCCAGCGCCTCGCGCCGCCCGCCGCCGGTCCCTCGGTTTCGGGAGCCGCGGTGGGGGTCCCGGGGGTCCTGGTAGCGGTGGGGGGTCAGGGGCCCCCGAACCTGTGCGAGAAGCACCAGGAACCCCTCAAACTCTTCTGCGAGGTGGACGAACAAGCCATCTGCGTGGTGTGCAGGGAGTCGCGGAGCCACAAGCATCACAGCGTCGTCCCTCTCGAGGAGGTCGTGCAGGATTACAAGGTACCGGGGTTTCGGGGGTCGGGATAACGGGGTGGTTTGGGGTTTTTGGGGGGGGGAAACAGAGCTGTCGGCGCTGGCAGGAGCCGACGGCGCGGGCTGGGTCGTGCTGGCGGCAGGCAGACGGCGTTGGGTGGTTGGAGGCGGCGTACGGGTGGGTCTCGCCGGGCTGGTTCGGCGAGAGGAGGGGGGAGACGAATGGGCTGCGTGGGTTGGGGTGCAGGAGGCCGGGAAGCCACGGAGCCAGCGGCTGGGTTGGTTTGGATGGGGAGGGTCTGGTTAACCGCAGGGAGGGAGGTTTGGGGACCAGGCGGTGACGGTAACGAAGGCAAAGCCGGCTGGATGGTGGAGAAATCATCCTGCCGAGGAAGGGGTGAGCTCAGCTGGTCCCGCCGGGCTGGTTTTGGGTGAAACACCTCCGGGCTGCGGCGGGTTGAAACGAGCACCCGCATCGTGGTGAGTCCACGCCTTACAAAGCCTTTCCCGAGCGGCTCTCCAGCCTCGCTCGGCCCGGAGCCGACCCCAAATCCCCAGCGGCGGAGACCCTTCGTTAGGGCCTTTAACAGGGCAGCTTTGCTGTCTCAAAGGCGTCGCTTCCCCCTCGGACGCGACCGGGGACCCTGAAACGAAGCGGGACAGGGGACGATGGTCGCTGAGCCCTTCAGGCTGCTGCTTACCCCATCTCTTGCGGCTTCGGTTTCTCCGCGAGGTCGTGTCTCATTTTTTTGGGGTCTTCTGGAAGGAAGGAGTGGGTTTTTCCATTCCTTTAATATCCAAAGGCCGCACGTGGTTGCGTCTCACCTCGTCCTCCCTCGCTGGAAGCTCTCCGGAGCTCTGGCCGTGGCTGATAACATCGGCAGCTCCCATCGGAGTCGCCACCCTTTGAGCCCCCAGAGATTTTTGGGGGAGGTTTGGCAGCCAGGAGGAGGCCTGGGGAGATGGAGGTGGTTTGGGGGGGAAGGACGGCGATGGGGCGTCTCGTCCCTGCGTCGGGCTGTTCCCTGGTGGGCTGTCAGAGCGTGGCCGGCCGCGCTGTTTGCTTTAGGTTGGCTCAGTCCATTTTCCCCTTTCCTTTGACGTGGGAAAGACGCTGCAAATACTCGAGGAGGCAGAAAAATGAATTTCTAAAGGGCAGAGCTGTTTGTGAAGGGCAGAGGGAGCGTCTTGGGAGGGCGGCAAGGCAGAAGCGGTTGGATTTTTGGAAATGCCAAAGCTTATTCAGCGCAGGGAGTCCTGACTGATGAAGCAGGTGGTGGTTTTGTCGTTGGCTTAAGCTGATCTAGGACCACGCTGCTACCGAAAGGCGCAGCCTTGGTGGTCTAAGCCTGCCCTAGGTTTGTGCTGAGTTTAGGAGCACAGAGCCCTCTCTGGGTCCTGATCCCAACCCCGCGGGACGCGAGCGCGATGGCTCGAGCCAGGCAGCGAACAGTCTGCGCTTGGCAACTGCGGATGCTCCCCGATCTGCGCGGGGCAGGATTTTGGGCTTTCTAATTAAAACCGCCTCCCAGAACGAGCGCTTAGGGAAAGTGGGCTGAAATCCGGGCGGGAGGTTTTGTTCTCAGCCCTGCCATGGAGTTAGGGACCGAAAGAGGAGAGGAAGGAGGGGATTGCCTGAGCCAGGGGTGCCTGAGATGCGGATTTTTCCTCTCAGAACAAACTCCAGAGCCACCTGGAGCCGCTGAAGAAGAAGCTGGACGCGGTCCTGAAGCAGAAATCCAACGAGGAGGAGAAGATCACGGAGCTGAGGGTAAGAGCCAGCTGCTCCTGGCGCAGCGAATCATCCTGCGCGTGATTCCTTTCCACACTTCTTCATTTCCCATTTCTCCGTCTTCCACCTTTCACCCTGCCAAAAAACAATCAGCCCTCGGCTAAGGAGGACGCTGAAACACCAGCGCCGGGAGCGTTTCTTGGCCCGAAGTCTGGTGAGGGGGATGAGCAGGGAAGCTTTTCCCCCTCTCCCTTGCCGATTTGAGCTCTCACGGAGGCGTTGCGGTCCCTTTGCTGCAATCGTTGGGATCGCAAGGGCTGGAAGCTGTTTCCCTGCTGAATTAGAGCTTAATTAAGGGGGTTTGGTGCCTGAATGTGTTGAGGGAATTGGTAGCCTGGGAGAGAGAACAAATTGATGTCCTTTGGGTCTGCCGCTCGAGCTGAGGATGCCTTTCCTCCCTCTTCCCCGCTCCGCAGGACAAGATGAAGCTGGAGATTAAGGAATTCGAGTCGGACTTCGAGGTGCTGCACCAGTTCCTCATCGGGGAGCAGGTCCTGCTCTTGCACCAGCTGGAGGAACGCTACGAGAGCTTGCTGGCCCGGCAGAGCAGCAACATCAGCCAGCTGGAAGAGCAGAGCGCTGCCCTCAGCCGGCTCATCGCCGAGGCGGAGGACAAGAGCAAACAGGACGGGCTGCAACTCCTCAAGGTCCTTTTATTTTTTTTTTTCCTTTCCTATCCCTGGGATGGGAAGAGGGAAAGTCGCGACCGGGGATCCCAGGAGGAGGGCAGAGCCCTGCAAGGCTTCTCCCAGACGTTTTTGAACCTTCCCAAAGAGCTGTAAATTGGGGTGATTCACGTAGTTGATCTCTGGACCGTGACCCCTCGCTCAGCTCGGCGCCGGCAGCCGTAGGAACTCTGGCCCCGCTTTATGGCGAGGAGATAACGTTAGCGGCGGGAATTAAGCAGAGGTGCCAAGAGGGGAGCGGACCTCGCTTCAAAAAGGGGCTTCTTCATGGGAGAACGTCCTTTCCTGGAGGGCTGGATCCTTCCCCATCCCTCCCGTCAGGGATCCCGCAGCATCTGCGGGGTCAGAGGGGAAAAACGGGAGGAGAAGGGGACGCCCCAAGAGATTCGGGGTTTGCTGGGGTGCCCGTGTTGGTGGGAGAAGCCTCTACCAAGGGGTGAATCCGTGGGCTATTCCCGTCGCCTGACCCTGGGAGGGGACTCATCCTGTCCGTCGGGGTGGTTGGCTCGTTGCAGCTCAGCACGGCGCTGAGCCGTGGCTACTGGGAGGATTTAGCGTGAGCCACGGTGGGATCGGCCTCAGTCCTCCCTAATCTTTTCTTCCTCTTTTTTCCCCCCCTTCCCACCCGGCTGCCTCCTTTTGCAGGACATCAAAGGCACTTTTATCAGGTCAGTGACTTTCCGTTGGCACCTTCCCGCTGTAAATTGCTTTTGTATGGGGGGAAAAAACCCCACGAGCTTTTGTTTTAAACCCCGTGCGGTGGGCGCTTTTCCAGGCTGGGGGAACGCGAGGGAAACTCGGTGGGGAATAAATGGGATTTCGGGGGGTGACTGGGGACAAACGGGAGAGGAGAAAGGCGGGGGAGAGATCTGGGAATCCCTCGCCACACCTGGCAGCCGCTTTTGGGGAGCGGAGCGGGGTCTGCCTGCGCAGAACTCGTAGCCCGGGGAAGCAGGAGCCGCTGGCAAGCGTGGAGGGATCGTTTTTCCCCCCGTTTTTAAATCGGACAAGCAACCGCTCTTCTAAATCAGCCCCCAGCCACTCACTGAGAGGTAACGGGGCCGTGCCGGAGCACGGCCTGGCTGTCCCCGGCGCCGGGTGGACGCGGCTCCATCCCTGCCCGAGATTCAGCCGCTTCCTGCGGCCGAGACAGGGTGGGGACCGCCGGCTGCACCAGCGTAACCGGTTGGGCCGATCTCTGCCCCGCTCTGGGGTTTTTGTTATTTTTTTTGGCTCTGTGCTGGGCGTCTGGTTTCTCCTGTCGCGTCTTTACCTCCCCCCTGAGCGCACCGAATCCCTGCTTTATTTCCAGATGCGAGAACATCAAATTCCAGGAGCCCGAGATGGTGCCGGTGGACGTGGGGAAAAAATACCGCAACTACTTTCTGCAGGACGTGGTGATGAGGAAGATGGAGAAGGTCTTCAGTAAAGTCCCTCAAGGTGAGCGAGACGCGGCTCCTCTGCCCGAGGGGACGACGCGGCTTCGCAGCGGGGTCCTGGGGAAGGGACGCTGGGCTTTTCCCACCCTCCCAGCCTGGGATCGCTTGTGTATCCCCGGCCTTTTCGGGGTTCGCCCTCCAGCTCTGCCCTCCCAGGATTTTCACCCCTTTTTTTTGCCGGTTCCCTCCATACCGGCCTCTTCCCTCCCTCCTCTCCACGCCTTCCTCTGTCCTTTGGTCCGGCTTCTCCCCCTAACGCGGCTGTCTCTGCCCGTCCCAAAGGCAGAGCTGGATCCGGAGTCGCTGACAGCTCTGTGTGGGGCTGGGATGGGAGCGGGGAGGGAATTTGGAGCTGGTGGGGGGAGCGGGAAGGGAATTTGGAGCTGGTGGGGGGGAGCTGGAGGGAATTTGGAGCTGGGATGGGAGCAGGAAGGGAATTTGGAGCTGGTGGGGGGAGCGGGAAGGGAATTTGGAGCTGGTGGGGGGAGCGGGAAGGGAATTTGGAGCTGTTGGGGGGGGAGCGGGAAGGGAATTTGGAGCTGGGAAGGGAATTTGGAGCTGTTGGGGGGGAGCGGGAAGGGAATTTGGAGCTGGGATGGGAGCTGGAGGGAATTTGGAGCTGGGGGGGAGCTAAATTTCTTTTAACTCTATCCCAGTCAAAACCAGTGCAGACCCAGGGTGGGGGCTATCGGTCACGATAGCCACTGGCGCTGCAGGTGCGCACGTGGGTGAGGATTTGGGGTTGGGATCTAAGAGGAGGGGAAAAACCTTGGGATTGGGATCTGCGGGGAGGTAGAGGTGACCAGCGACCCCCTAACGTCGTCTCCCTTCCAGCCGACATCACCCTGGACCCCGACACGGCCCACCCTCGCCTCAGCCTCTCCCTGGACCGGCGCAGCGTCAAGCTGGGCGAGCGCCGGCAGGATCTGCCGGACAACCCCAAACGTTTCGATTCGGATTATTGCGTGCTGGGTTCCCAGGGGTTCACCGCCGGCCGTCACTACTGGGAGGTAGAGGTGGGAGGCCGACGAGGCTGGGCGGTGGGCGCAGCCCGCGAAACGGCTCGTCGCAAAGAGAAGACCGTGGGTCCTCACCAAAAACGAGAAATTTGGTGCGTGGGCACCAACGGGAAGAAATACCAGGCGTTGACGGCCACGGAGCAGACGGCCCTGTCGCCCAGCGAACGGCCCCGGCGCTTCGGCGTCTACCTGGACTACGAGCGGGGCCAACTCTGCTTCTACAACGCCGAGAGCATGACCCACATCCACACCTTCAACGCCTCCTTCCACGAGCGCATCTTCCCCTTCTTTCGCATCTTAGCCAAGGGCACCCGCATCAAAATCTGTGCCTGACCCTCCCCGCCGGCCGCCTCTATCCACGCCGGATCCGGCCTCGCCCCGGGATCCGGCCTTGCACACGGCCACGCTCCTTCCCCCTCGAATCCCTCGGATCCCGTTTTGGGATCCAACGCTGCACTTGTCTTCTTGCACCTGCTTGCTCACAAGGCCTCTTCCCTCGACCTCCTGCCGATCCGAAGCTGGTTTTGTTTGGAATCGGGAAGGATCCGCCGCGGAGGCGTTTTCACTCCGGCTCTCGCTGCTAGGAGCTCCTCTCTCCCGCTTCCCAGTCGACTCCTAAAGCTTCCCAGCGCGCTCTCCGCCCGCCGTTGAGTTTCGAGGCGCGTCTTGGCTCTCTTCGGACGCAGAGCTCGAGCCCTAGAGCTCCCGGGGGGGGTCTGTACGTCGAGGAGCTCTTGGCTTCTTGAAATTCCCATCGTCTTTCCAAAATCATCGGCTTCCGTATCCCGGTTGCGCCGAGGTGCCTGGATTTCTTGGGATTCACCTTCAGACCCCAGCTGGACCCAGAGTCGACCCCGCTTTAACCCGCGATCTTCTCCCGTTCTTCCCTCGCTTTCCCCATCATGGTTTTTTTTGGGTTTTTGGGTCGCAGATCTCCGAACCGCCCCCCAATTCCCTTCGGAATCATTTCTTGTTGGCCTGGCACTTTATTCGGGGCCGAGGAGGGTGCAAAGAGCTGGTTTCCTCCGCCGCGGGGGCAGGAACCGGCCTCCCGTTTTCCCCTTGCAGCTTGAGAGCTCTCCGAGATGGGGATATTTATTTTCTCTCCCCCTTTTTTTTTTTTTTCTCGGCTGTCGTTGATTTTCCAGCTGAATCCTGTCCCACTCGAGAGACTCTGACCGCACCGGTTGTGTTTTATTCTTTTTTTTTGTTGGTGGATTGGTATTATTAATTTTTTTTTTTCCTGTTGGCATTACAGAGCTAGTTCAAAATATTTTTGGCTAAAATGAGAATTAAATGGAGATTTAGTTTTATGAAATGTCAAGAAATAATAATAATAATAATAATAATAAAGAATAAGGTTGTAAACCCGCGTCTCTGGCTTATTGAGATCCCAGTGGAGGCTTGAAGGATCTGGGAGCCGTTCCCAAACGAGCCTGGCTTAAACTGGGCAGAGTCGGGGTCTGGGTCCCCCCAGCCTGCCTGGCCTCGCGCTTACAGAATCCCTCCTGGCAAACAGATGCGCTTTAAATCTTGCCTCGTTAATCTTGACCTAATCCTTCCTAATTAGATTAGGTCAGGCCCAGAGCCGCGCGTCCGGATCCCTTCCCAAAGCAGCCACCTCGCTCTTATCCGCCTGAAGAACCCCTCACGGGCAGCACCCAACGGCCGAGCTGGCGTCGCCGAGGGACCAAGGTCCAAGGAAAGAGCAAAAAAAAAAAGCCCTAAATCTGTAAAACCCGGCCTGTTTGTGCCTGGGGGCTGCTGTTCTGTGTTAAAACCTCTCCTTCGTTCGCAGCCGCTCTGAGAATCCAAGGCTTTTGTAACCACCACCGCCTCTCCAATTTTATCTCTTTCTGGGTTTTCTTGGGAATTGCGTTTGTTTTCCCAGGTCTCTCGCAGCGACACCATGCGTGGGAGAAGAAACACCGAGTCCCTCGTCAGCCAGGAGGACAGAGGACGCCTTCCACCCTCCCGCAATCACGTAATTATTTCCCTCCGCTATTATTTTTCCGCATCGCGCGTTGTAACTCGTGCTCGCCCCTCAGCTCTAAGTTCTGCCGTCCTCACCCCCAAGCCCTGTCCCGCCACGACGTCCCCGACCTTGAAGGCGTGGGGGACAACTTCTTGCGCCAATAAAGCCCTCCCCGTCGGGGATGTTGGGTTTTTGCCTCTCCCTTACGGTTCCCGATCTGCGTCCAGCTGGAGGAAAGCTCCAACCCCAGATCTTCCGTGAACCTCCGGGATGACCCAACAGTGGACACGAGGTGGCCACGAGCTCGATAGAGCGCTTTTATTGATTTTGTGTACACAAAATTTACGGTTTCTCGCTCCCGTGTCCTCATCTGGTCCCGATGGTGACTTGCCACACCCGGACGAGGTTATCTGTGTAGCCGGCAAACAGGGTCTACGGAGAGAAAGGGGAGTCGGGTCACGGGATGGGTTGGATGGCCAGCGAGGTGGGACCTCAGGACAAGGGACTGTGGTCCTCAGAGGGCAAATCCCGAAGCAGAGAGGGCCACCATCAGCCCCAGATGTTGGGGAGATAAAGAGCTCAAAGGTTGGGAAGGGACCCGGGGACGGAAGGGATCCGGGGAAGTCCCTGCCCTTGCTGGCAGAGGTGGCTCCAGGAGCGGAGCACGAGCGTCCTCACGGTCCCTCTGCTCCAAGAGCAGCGGGAGGGACCCCAAAACCCTCGTTCCCCGGGGCTGGGATGGCGGGGCAGGGAGAAGGGGATGGGTTTTACCTGCCCATCTGCGGACCAGGCCAGGGAAGTGCACTGGGGTGGTTCGGCTTTGCTGCTGGTGCTGATCACCTCCTGCTTCAGCTCATCCACGATGATTTTGCCTTCCAGGTCCTGCAGGAGAAAGAAGAACGTGAAGGAAGGAGGGGTCGGGCAGGGAGACTCCCACGCCAGAAGTCCGGAACGCCGCGAGGGTCGCTCAGAAACAGCCTCTGGATTTCCGCACGGATGCAGTCAGATGGCAATCAAGTGTTTCATCACGGCGCGGTGGCTCTGCCCTACGGCCACCGCGACCCTCCTCGGCCACGGGCACCGGTCGCCGCTGCGTGACCCATCCCGGTGGGGACAATCCTCCAGGAGAGCTCCTCCTCCAAGATCTGTGATCCAAAGCGAGGATCTCCACCACGAAGGTGACCCCAAAACCCGGCACAACCCAAAAGCTGAAGAAGTTGGGTCTTCTGGAGGAACCCTGCCCAGATGGGGACAGAGAGGGGACGAGGACCGAGCGGTGACGTACCCAGATCTTGATGCTGGGTCCGGTGGCAGCGCAGAGCCAGTAGCGGTTGGGGCTGAAGCACAGGGCGTTGATGATGTCTCCTCCGTCCAAGGTGTAGAGGTGTTTGCCTTCGTTCAGGTCCCACAGCATGGCCTGGCCGTCCTGCGGGGCAGAAGGAGTCAGAGCGAGCCCCAACGCTCCTCACCCGCCCCGGGGGAGGCCTTTTTCCGCCCCGGGGGAGGCCTTTTTCCGCCCCAACCACGGTTAAGCTGGAGCGCTTTGCCGCAAGCCAGCGCGGATACGGAAAAGCGAAAGGACGCAGCAAGAAAATGCAAAAAAACCCCACATCGAGGGCTGAAATAAGAGCTAAAGAAGGTTCCCCGAGCTGGGTGAGCATCTTTGCCGTGGTCTTCCCTCCTTGTTTGACATCTGCTACTAGGCCCATCGAGTCAGGCCAGAATTTTGGGCTGTTACCACCCCACTCGAGCCGTGACCGAGGCGTGGAGCCCATCCTCAGGGTGGGAGACGCAGAAATGAGCCAGAACTGCTGGTAGGACACCGAGATCTCGTCTCAGGGCCTCGGCCTTCCCCCGCCGTGACACGCACCTTGCCACCGGAGGCGCAGAGGGAGCCGTCGGGGGAGACGGTCACCGTGTTCAGGTAGCCCGTGTGCCCGATGTGGTTAGTCTTCAGCTTGCAGTTAGCCAAATTCCAAACCTGGGTGGGGAAAATCACGGGAGTCAGAAGAAAAGGGGGTTAAACACTGCTACTGCACCCCAATCCTGGGGATACGGGGGGGAAACCCCTTCCCCGGAGCGCTCTGGCTGCTCCAGTCCTCCCCTACCGTTGCAGATCAGCTGGGGGAAGCCGATCCCACCTCACCTTCACCAGCTTGTCCCAGCCGCAGGAGACGATGATGGGGTTGCTGCTGTTCGGGGAGAAGCGCACGCACGACACCCACTCCGAATGGCTCTCGTCCTGGGGAAGAGGAACGACGCCGGGTTCACGGCGAGGAAACGCGGCCGGGTCTTCCCCGCCCCGTCCACGGGGCGCTGCAAGATCAGACCTGCCGCATCCCGTCGTTCCGCAGCTTTCCCAGGTCTCCCCCTCGTCCCCCGTCCCTCATAATTGCAGGACTTGTCCTCAGACCCCCCCAGGGAGAGGTCAGCAGGAAACATTTCACTCCTAATCATTAGGACAGGGCTGGGAGACCTGGATCCCCCATCAAAAGCGGTGGGAGCGGACCTAAAACCAAGTCCGCGGAGGTTCTTTCTCGTGGAGGCGTGATCTGGAAGCTCACGCCTCCCCCAGCTCACCTGCACCGTGTACTTGCAGACGCCCAAGGTGTTCCAGAGCTTGATGGTCTTGTCCCTGGAGCCCGAAACGATCTGGCGGTTGTCGGAGGAGAAGGCCACGCTCAGGACGTCCTTGGTGTGGCCCACGAAGCGACGGGTGGTGGTGCCGCTGCGGGAAGACGGAGACAAGAGGACATCTCACAGACAAATTCCACCAAGGGGGGGGGGGAAAAGTTCAAATACGTGAAGGAAAAAGAAACACAGAGTGGTCTACAAAAGGGTAAGGAGCGATGGTTCCCTTTTTCCTTCAAAAGAAGAAGGATTGGGGGAATCGGGATGAGTTTGGCCCGCGTGCACGCCTGGCTCTGCAAATCTCAACCCCCTTCTCCTGCTTGTACCAATTCAGCCCAAAACGCCCCCAAAAGAAGAGCCGTGAGCCCCCCCGCTGCTTTCTCCCATGCTTCTCTCCCATCATAATTGCAGGACGTGTCCTCAGATCCCAGAGGATCAGCAGACTTCGTGTCAGGTCTAATCATCAGGAGCGGGAGCCGAGGAAGAGCAGCCCAACACCCCAATTCCCGCCTCCCTTCCAGTGGCACCACAGAAAACTCCCCCCCCTGCTGGGATTGATCTTCCAACCCAAGAGCAAATCAAGGCGCGTTGATGACCTCATCCCCTCTCCCAGCGCCCAAACGAAGCAGAGACGCGCGCTACGCCCCCCCACCCAAAACACCCTCGTCCCCGCCGCTCACGTGGTGAGGTCCCAGAGCCGCAGGGTGCCGTCCCAGGAGCCCGAGAGCGCAAACTGCCCGTCGGAGGAGATGACCACGTCGCTGACGAAGTGCGAGTGACCGCGCAGAGCTCGCTGCGGGATCCCGTAGTTGGTCTCGTCACGGGTCAGCTTCCACATGATGATGGTTTTGTCTGTGGAGAAGGCAGAGAGAGGTAAGGTGGGCGTCATCCCCCGTCCTTCTCCTCACCCACGGGAATGGGAGCTGCCAAAGAAAACGGGGTGACCAAGTCTCTGCTCCTTTGCCCCCCTCCTGCCTATCGCAAAGGCCTCCTCTCCCCTCCTCCTCCTCAGCATCCCCCAGCCCCAGGCCGGGCTGCCCTCACAGGGGGGCTCCAGCCTGTGCCCCCCATCCCTAGGCCCCCAGTCTCCCCGCTTGGCTGACAGCCTCCCCTCGCAGGCTCACGGTATCCCTGGCACCCCTAGATCATGGTCTCTCTCCCCTCCTAAGCCTCACAACCTTCCCTGCCCCTCTCCCCTTCGCGTTCATGGCCTCCCCTTGCTCCCTCTCCCCCGACAGTCTCCCTGGATGCCCCGCATCATGATCTCTCCTTCCTCCTCTCCCCTCCCAAGCCCCACAGCCTCCCCTTGCCCCCTCTCCCCTCCATGTTCCTGGCCTCCCCTTGCTCCCTCTCCCCCGACGGTCTCCCTGGGTGCCCTACATCATGGTCTCCCCTCGCTCCTCTCCCCTCCCAAGCCTCACAGCCTTCCCTGCCCCTCTCCCCTTCGCATTCACGGTCTCCCCTTGCCCCCTCTCCCCACGATGGTCTCCCTGCCTCGATCTATGGTCTCTCCCCGCTCCTCTCTCCTCCCAAGCCCCACAGCCTCCCCTTGCCCCCTCTCGTCTCCCCGGGTGCCCTACAGCATGGTCTCCCCTCGCTCCTCGCCCCTCCTAAGGCCCACAGCCTTCCCTGCCCCTCTCCCCTCTGCGTTCACGGCCTCCCCTTGCCCCCTCTCCCCCGATGGTCTCCCCGCCTCGATTTATGGTCTCCCCCCGCTCCTCTCCTCAACCACGCCAATGCTCTCCCCCTGCCCCGGGCCGATGGTCTCCCCCTCTCCCCCCCCCTCCCCTCCCGATGGTCTCCCCCCGCCCCGCCCCGGTCGGGATGCGGCCCTCACCCCGCGAGGCGGAAAGAATCATGTCCGGGAATTGCGGCGTGGTGGCGATCTGCGTCACCCAGCCGTTGTGGCCCTTCAGGGTGCCCCGCAGGGTCATCTGCTCCGTCATGGCGGCGGCGGGACGGGAGGATGGCGGCGGATTCAGCGGAGGCCACGGCCCGGTCCCCTCCGGCCGCCCACAGCAGCCGCCAGCGCGGGGAGAGAAAGAGAGCGAGGCGGCTTCCGGCGGAAGCGGAAATAGCGCGGGAGCCGTACGGCAGCATGGCGGCGCGCAGGGATGCGGGGCAACATGGCGGCGCGCACGGCACTGTACGGAAAGAGGTGTAGGGGTGAGTGCTGGTAATGGGGGGGCGTAGGGAGGGTCCTGGGGGGGTGGAGGTGGGGGAGAGGGAGGGCTTGGGGGGGCTGGAGGGGGTAGGGGGCTGGAGGGGGTCAGGGAGGGGCTTGGGGGGCTGGCGGTGGGGTAGGGGGGCGGTGGGGGACAGGGCCTTGGGGGGCTGGCAGTGGAGCAGAGGGTTAAGGGAATAAAGCGATTTTAAGTCCCTGCGTGTTTTAAACTCCAGGTGCGTAACAAAATCGCCTAGAAAACAGACACAACTCGACAGGCACGGTCAGACCTCGGGGCGATAATTTGGCTTTTGGGGTGAAAAGCCCTCCGCCACTGAGTTTCGTAGCCCTTCGAGCCCCATCTTAACTCCCAGCCCAGGCCTTCCGAACCGGTGCCGTTCGGAGGCCGAAGCCTCAGCTTCTCCCGCCAAAGAAACCTCTCTGCTGCGTTGCACTTCAGAGGATTTGCTTATCAACGCCGACAAGCAATTTCGGAGCCCGTCTCGGCGCGCGAGTGGTGAGCAATTTTTCCAAAATATCTTGCCGGCGCCGCCGACCGTCCTCGTGTCACGCCGCAAGGTTCCTCCCTTGGCCGAGCCCCCACGAGCACGCCGCTTATTTTGTCTTCTCCAAATGCCAGACCTCCGCTGCCAAAAAGAGCTGGCACCTCCTTCGCCGTGATCCCCTTTTCCCTTGCTCAGGTTTCCCCGAGACAAACACCCGCTGTGTTCTTTACTGCGTGGCAATGTTTTTTCCTCTTGCAAATCCAGAGGATTTAGTCGCCGGAGTTCGGTGCCAGATCCCGATCTCTCGTCCTCAGCTTTAACCTTAACCCTCAGCATCGCCTGCCCTTTTCACGGCTCGAAACCAGGGCCGCCCCTGTAGCGATGCCCCTTTTTTCCAGGGGAGAACTCTCCTATAATTCCCTTTTTAACACCATCGCAAGCCCCTTCTCCTTCAGCCCGTGGCCTTTGCGGGGGTTTGGAGATCAAAATTCCCTCTGAATTTCACATTGTTGTTCGTGTGTCCTTAACTCCTTAATTTTCAGGCTTTGGAAAGGAAGCTGCCAGCTCATGTGTCTTGCAGACAGAGCTCCCGGTGAAGATACCGCATCCCAGTCCTTAGGGTTCAAGAACTGCCATCTACTTCTCCGAGCCTTTGAGTGAGTTTTTTTGGTTTCAGCCCATTTTCTCAGCGTTTCTGGGGTGGGAAATACCGCTCGGCAGAAGCCCAGCCCAGAATGCTCCTTCCTAGTCAAACATCTGCCCCAGTCTGGGTCGTAACACCCTGGAAACGCCTCGTTTGTCTTCGTTAACTGGGTTTAGGCAACTGACTGGGAGACATCTGAGACAGATCAGGTGAACAGCACCGTCAAAATCTATTTTCCTTCTGTTGACTAATTAAAAAAATGCCGAGTGACTAGTGCAGGGTGTGATCAACAATTTTAGATGTCTTTCACTAACTTCACGCTGCTTTAAGCCAGAGTTAACTGGTGGAAATGGGTCTTCTAGGGATGTATCTATGGGAGCGGTCTGTGGTTTAATGCTTATTTGTCTGGTTTAAGGAAAACCTGTTGTAGAGCTTTATTTAAAAAAAAAAAAAAGTCTCCTTCAGCAAAAGAAAACAAATTTCACTTTCAAATCTGCGTCTCGTCGCTATGGGGGGAGTGGGAGAGCTGTGTGTCTTTGAAGCAAGCTGAGAGATATGGGGAGAGGCTAAGCAAGATGCTTTTTTATTTTTTAAATAAGGTAAAGTGATGAGAAATCTTGGCCACGGGAGGAGACTCACTCTCGCTTCGTCCTGGTGAGCAGCAGCAACAGAAAGGAAGGAGAAAAGCAGAAGCTTATTTCGCATCTCTCTTTGTTTTAGGGCAATGCAAACCAGAAATCGATGCCGTCCCTCTTTGCAGAGGGAAGATTTCTGCACAAACGGGAGCTCCTCGGGATCGCCACGCATCCGACATGCCCGGCGCTATCCACACCGCTACCTACCGACGCTGAGCTCGCAGACCCAGCTGCCGCGTCCTCTAACCAACCTGTGGGAGACGCCGGCACCTCCGGAGGGTGGCCCGATGTCACCAGGTCAGACCTCTGTTTCTGTTCCTCCTCTGGAGGACGCCGTTCCTGCCATGCCTATATAGGGATCCTCCAGCCCTCCCTCCACCTCGGTATTTAAACCGGCTAAAATTAGGCGGTGAAAGGTCCCCTCCCCGCTGCCAGCACAGCTGTCGTGCCCCTGACGGCTCTTCCAGCCCGCTGCGGACGCACAAAGGCTCCAGCGAGTCTGGGTACCTGTTTCCCAGGGCACTGCAGTCCCAGGACCTGCCAAAATCTCTAGTACGGACAACCCCCGCGTACCCAACCACCGCCCGCGCGCCCTGGGAGCAAAACGGCCCCACTTAAACCAACTTCAGCATTACGGAAAATCAACTGCAGGTCTTGGTAAGTTTGTTTTGGTTCTTTTTTCTTTCCACAAGCACCGGAGAGGCGGGGAAAGCATAATTTGTGGGTATCCTATTCCCGGATGCCGGTCGGGCTGCGCGGGTTCCTTCGTGAAAGGCTGGGACGTGCGTTTAGAAAGCAGAAGAAACACGATACGTTCGCGATAGCTGCAAGAAACCTCGAACAAAATGATCTTTTATTCCTATACATGAATCTGATGATACATTTATTTAAATAATTTATGAGACCTAGAGGGGAAATTAAGCTCATGCTACTTCAGACAACTAAAATTAGATGTTTAAGCCTGAGCTTTTGCCCTTCTGTGGTCGGCAGGGTGATAGGTCGATAGGTTCATCACACCTATAGTAGCTCCCTCTTTCCTACCTTTCATCCAGATGTAGACCAGAAAACATCTCAAATAACAGACTAATAACTGGGAAAAATGGGGGAAAAGGCCTTCCCTGGACGGGATGTTTTAAGGGTGTTCCCTCTCGTCCCACCAGGTTGACAAAACTCTCGGAGGTTCCGGTTCAGAAGCAGACGTGACGATGGAGTCAGGTACCTGAAAACAGATTTATTAACAAAGCCCGTGCCAAGTCCCGGCTCCGTTGGCACCCACAACCCCGCTTTGCCGTGCCCGAGGGCGTTCGGTCCTTGCTCCGCTTGCTTTTGGGCTGCTTTTTTGGTGTTTCCCGAAGCCAGTTTTTCTAGTTTGGTGCTCTTCTTGCCTGTCAATAAGTAGTAAAAAATATTAACGTTTAACTGCAGAGGGGTGCAGCCACTCTGGTTGTACCCAGTGCGAAAAACATTTACCTATTTTTTGTTTTCCTCTTTATTTCTTCTTTTTAAGGGAAAAGGAATGCAGATCTTGGTAAGTGATTTTTCCTTCTTCCACCAAAACAAGCCTCACTGCTACACATCTCCTCTGGCCTTTCTTGGCTGGGTGTCTGGCTTAGTTATGCTATCACATGTTCTAGACCCCATTAAACTCACAACCAGCGTAATTTTTGGAACATTATGGTCGATAAGGAAAAAAAAAAGTCAGTACACAATCATTTTTTAAGGCAAGTCCCATAGTGCAAACCAAACAAACCGCAGAGGGGGGCTCAATTCTCTCTCTGTTTCTTTTTTAGAAGAACGGGATGCAAAAATCAGTAAGTGTCTCTTTTTTTTTCTGTTGTTTTTTTTTTCCCCCCCTCCCCTGATGGTAAAACCGTGGTGCTAAAGGCTTGAACTAATATTCCTTTATTTTAAGGGAAGTTAACAGAAGAATTTGGTAAGTCGCTTCCCTCCCTTACGCCTGCCTGCGTTTCCGCAGCATTAGCGGTGACCGACGCCTCTCTCTATTTCTCTTTATTTCCTTTAGAAGAAAGCGACGCAGAACTCGGTGAGCGTGGGTTTGGGGTTGTTGGGGGTTTTTTTGCTGCTACTGAAAATGGAAATAGTCGAGACGCGCAGCGTAAGGGACCCGAGCGGCCAGCGCGGTACGATCCATCCCTGCTATGCGAGGCATCTCGCTCTGGAGGAGACGCGCTGTCTCCCCGCAGTCCAGCGGCGTTCCCTGATCTCCCCTTCGGGCTCTCACTCGCTCGCAGAGGCGCGGCGGAGGCGGAGAGCTCGCAGCACTAACCCGCCGTTATTTCTCTGTTATTTTCAGAGGAATGTGACACCGAAAATGGTAAGCGTCCTTCGATTTAAAAGCTCTTCTAAATAACAGTGCCCCTCGCCACCAAACAGCCTCAATCGCACGTCGATGGAATTAAATAATAAATAAATAAATAAAATTTTTTACAATACATATTTTTACAATAAATACCCTTTTATTTATTTAAAATAAATACTTTTCCCTGTATTTAGGACTCTTTCCTGCGATGCTCGGCGAGTCATACTCCTTCTGCAGAGGCTTTGGGCAGGGCTGCTGATAGCAAGCTGCAGTTTGTGCATATTTTATTCATTTCAGCTTCCAAAAGTGCGGAAGTGGAAAGGTCTTAAAAAGTAAAACTAATTGGAAATGCCTGCAATAAATAGAATAAGTCCAGCTAGAACAGAGATTATTCCGTGCCTCTAATATTAAGAACAAAATGAATGTATGGAAGCGGTGAAAAATAACTTAAAGCCATTTCCCTTCTCTTTCTCTTTTTTTGGGGGGGACAAAATGCAGAAATAGGTAAGTATCGCTTGCTTATCGTTGTCAAATCGGTTCTGATAAGGAGATTTCTTGTTTGATGAACACCCAGACGACAGACGGTCCCGTCCGCTCTGGGGTCTGCCCTTGACCCTTGTGGTTCTTTAAATGCCAGATCTGTAACCGGCAGCTCCGGCTCAGCCAGAGAGGGGATTTAAGCAGCCCTTTAAGGTGCATCCTGGTGGGTTTCTCTGGTTTAAGGTGAACTTAGAGCAGGGATGGGTAAGTCGTGTCTTTACGCCCCATCCGAGATCTCTCTGCAGAGCTTTGAGTCGTGTTTTAGCGGATTGGCCTGGGGTTCATTCCCCTTCTCTTGCCTATTTTCAAAAAAGCAGGAGGTATTTTCATTTTTAACAAGAACTAATATTAAAAAAATAAATAAGCAAATAACCAAAGCAGAAAAGAGGGGGCTCGCAGGTTGCTCCCGCGAGGAAGGCAAAGCTAAAGAGAATAAAGGGAATTTCTGAGCCAAAGCCAATACGAACGTAGGTGTGAAGCACTTTGCAAAAACTCCATTTCCAGTTCCGATTGTCCCGTCCTCCGCGATGGGGAAGACGTCGCGTCTTCTGCGTCCAACGATGCAGAACAGCTTTATTTTCCCAGCATGGACGGACCAGGCAGGGTACGTGCGGTCCTTGAGAAAACCAGTATTTATTTTTCTCTCTTTTTTTTTCCCAGACAGCCTGACTGCGGAGCTTGGTGAGTGCTTCCCTTCCTTTCTGTCTTTATTTCACTGTGGGTTTTTAGGGAGAAAGAGGGGGTTATTCCCCCCACACCTACATAACCCCGCATATGTCCAATCTGGCCTAGAAATAAAGTCAATTAATTAAAAAAAAAGCATAATTTCCAATGATAATCACCAGTAAAATCAACATTTGGAGGCGGAGGATGATGTGAGGTTTATAGACGTGATGGAGAGCTGGCGAGCATTTATTGACCGTCGATATTTCTCTTTATTTTCTCTTTTAGAGGAACGTGATAGAAAAATCAGTAAGTGTCATTTTTCCGGGAGAAGTAAAAGCCTCGGGCGATGCCGGATCGCCCCGCGGGCCCCGGTGTCGGGTCCGGTTATTAAATTAATTTTTGAATACGTGGGAGGGTTTGGGTTTGCACCAAGCTGCAGAATTTGGGCTTTTTGGCTACGAGCCGCCTCTCTGATCCATCTCACGTATAAAGGCAGCCCCCTTCCCTCATTTCCATCGGGGCCGAAGATGCAGGAGCGATTTTTTTACCCATAATATAAAGCTGTTGCCAGCAACCCCTTCCCTGTTCTTAATTACCCGCGCGTTGGTCTCGTTAGCATCAATGCGGCGCGGTTTATATTGGGTTTATATTGGGTTTATATTGGGTTTATATTGGGTTTATATTGGGTTTATATGGGTTTATATGGGTTTATATGGGTTTATATGGGTTTATATGGGTTTATATGGGTTTATATGGGTTTATATGGGTTTATATGGGTTTATATGGGTTTATATGGGTTTATATTGGGTTTATATTGGGTTTATATTGGGTTTATATTGGGTTTATATTGGGTTTATATTGGGTTTATATTGGGTTTATATGGGTTTATATTGGGTTTATATGGGTTTATATGGGTTTATATGGGTTTATATTGCTATATATTGGGTTTATATGGGTTTATATTGCTATATATTGGGTTTATATGGGTTTATATTGCTATATATTGGGTTTATATTGGGTTTATATATTGACCCTGGGGAAAGTCAAAGGCAGCGCGAGCCACGGCACCAGCCACGTCGTGTTCGTGGAGAAATAAAGGTCGATTTAAAGCCAATATTCATTTATTTCCTTTGGTTTCAGGCAAGCTTACATCAGAGCTGGGTAAGGAGTTTTATTTCCTTAAAATGAAAATGATCCTTAATTGTGCCGAAGTGCTGGGTATAAAAAAAAATTTAAAAATAGGAGATTTTGTGGTTTCATCTGCTTTAGGACTGGGGGGCTGACAGGGGGATTTCTTCCTTAACAAACCTGATTTTTAAAATATTACAGGGGAAAGCGTCCGTGGCGTAAAATTTCCATCGGGTTTGAGTTTTACGGTGTGAAGGCGGCACCGCGGGAGGGGGCGGGTGCGGGAGTCGCTTTGCATTTCTCTGTATTTATTAATTATTGGTTATTTCTCATTTTTTAGGCGAGTGCGATGCCAAGATCAGTAAGTGCGGTTCCTCTTCGGGTGGGTGCCGTGGCGCAGGCGTCCCTGCCCTTTTATCTTTGAAACGGGGGCGGAGAGGGGGTTTCTTGCTGAAAACCGTAGGAGTAATGCTCAAACAGCTTAATTTCAAAGTATAATTATCATATAAAGGCAATATTGGGGGGAAAAAGCAATATTCCTGACCTAAGAGGAGTAGGGATGCTATAGACCCAAAACACAGAACAGAAGGAAATATTTAATCATCATTTTCCTGCTTTTTTTTTCCTCTTATCCTTTTCTTTCCAGAGGAACGTGATAGAAAAATCAGTAAGTGTCCATTCTTCGTTGTGCTTTTGGGGTAAAACCCCTTGTTCTGGGGGAGGGGGAGCCTCTCTGATGCCCTGTCCCTGAAAAGTGGCAAATAAGAACATTTTCTTTTTTTCCCCCCAAGTTTCAGCCCGGGCTTCTGCATTTCCCGCAGAGAAAAAACACCCAAATAAACACAAATATTGTTTCTCTTTGCAGCCAAGCTCTCGGCAGAGATACGTAAGTCCTTTTCTTTCCTTTTGAAACAAAAAATATGGCTTTAGGCTTCGAAACCTCTCTTCTAGGGTCAATTTTTGTCGCTTTACTTGGACTAATACCTATTTCTTTTTTCTTATTTCAAAGGTAGACTCACTGCGCTGCTCGGTAAGTCTGACTTCTGTACAGAACCTCCTGCGAGGATTGTTTTCCAACCAAAAAAATGCCGGATTTTATTCTTTTTCTTTCTTTTTCGTTCAGGGGACCGAGACTCAAGGCTTCGTAAGTGATGTTCTCCTCCTGACGCGTAAAATCGTGGTCTAAAGGTGGATCTTTATATTCTGCTTTAGAGTTTATTCACCTCCATTCACCTCCATTCACCTCCATTCACCTCCATTCACCTCCATTCACCTCCATTCACCTCCATTCACCTCCATTCACCTCCATTCACCTCCATTCACCTCCATTCACCTCCATTCACCTCCATTCACCTCCATTCACCTCCATTCACCTCCATTCACCTCCATTCACCTCCATTCACCTCCATTCACCTCCATTCACCTCCATTCACCTCCATTCACCTCCATTCACCTCCATTCACCTCCATTCACCTCCATTCACCTCCATTCACCTCCATTCACCTCTCCATTATATTCACCTTTATATGTTTTACTTTATTTTATACTATCACGCTACACACTTTTATTACCTATTTTATACTACTATACATTATATTATTTTCTAAAACACTACATAAGCTTAAACCAGAGAATTATTTACACTGCGTCCAGAGAGCAGAGAGAAACATCTATTTAAAATAAACTTATTTTTCTCTCCCTTTAGGGAAACTCACTGCAGAACTTTGTAAGTAATTTCCTTTCCTGTATTACTGGGGGGAAAAGGCAGCCAGAGGCACTCAAAACTCATCGCTATATATTTTTCTTTATTTCTTTTTTTAGCAAAGTGTGATGCGACGATTAGTAAGTGCTATTTCCTCCTCGTACAGCTCAGGATGGTTTGGTTGGTGTGGAAGGGATGCTGGAATTCCTTAATTCAGCTAAATTTGGGTCGTGAGAAGAAGCGATCCTTTGGATTTCAAGGGCTGGGGGAGCCTGAGGCCCAATTCAAGGGGAAAAGGGAAAATAGGAGGGGGGGCACTGCCGTGGGAAGAGCCGAGATGGGCTGAGAGGTGAAGGTTTGGCCCCTGTTGCGGAATTTGGGAAATCGAAGGGGAACTAATGTTGTTTTCTGTTTGAAGGAATATTTACGGTGGAGCTTGGTAAGTCCCTTTCCTTCCTTTGGCGGTTTTGATTAAATTTTAAATTTTTAAATTAAAATTTTTAAATTAAAATTTTAAATTTTTAAATTAAAATTTAAAAATTATTAAATTGCAAAAAAATTAAATTACCAAAAAATTATTACATTGCAAACAAATTCTTCAATTGCCTTTAGAAAAATGCAATTCTAAAAACGAAACCCAAACTCATTTCTGCCTGTTTCATCCACCTGGTGAAAACCAGCCCCTCAAAGGCAGTGGCAGAGCAATTCAAACCCCCAAAATAATTAGAAACGGGGATAACGGGGCTGGAACAGAAATGGTCTTGTGTTCCAAATTACGCAGACCGAGGTGAAGATGTAACGAGCGAAAGGCAGAAACCATGAGCAATGACTCACGCTTGGTTTTTTCACTTATTTTAGGAGAGCGGCACACAAAAATAGGTAGGTTTTGCCTTCCTCTGGAAATCAGCCTCAGAAGTCAAATTGTGTTTTAAAGGAAAATAAAAAAGCCTCGCCTTAAAACTAACTTGTGTTTTCCCCCTCTTTTTTTCAGGGGAACTTACCGCGGACGTCGGTAAGTCGTTTTCCCGTTAATCCTCGTTTAGGTGGCAATAATAGATGAAGACGGGCCCGGAGCGATGCAATAATCATTTATTTCTGTTTATTTTCAGGGGAGTGCACCAGAAAACTTCGTAAGTGCCTTTTTTTAATTGTGAGCATCAACCCTGAGAATTTTGTCATCTGTTACGTCATCGAGAAAAGGGAAATGTCATGAAATTCCTGTTTTGTGTTTTTTTTTTTTCTTTATTTTAAGGGAAACACGCGGCAGAACTTGGTAAGGAATTTCCCTCCTTTGCTCAAAATGGATTTGTATTTTTTTTTTTCGCAGTTATCTCTGCGTAGCTGAGGTTTTTAAGGGGGTAATTTCTATTTTAATCAAGTTCAGCAGTAGGTATGCTAAAAGCTAAGAGAAATATAAGCTAAAATAAAGATAAGATAAGCTAAGACAAGCTAAGATAAATAAAAGCTAAGATAAATATAGAATATATATTGTTATATGGTAGATTATATGGTAGATTATATGGTAGATTATATGGTAGATTATATGGTAGATTATATGGTAGATTATATGGTAGATTATATGGTAGATTATATGGTAGATTATATGGTAGATTATATATAAAATATTCCACAAAATGTATATAAAATATTCCGCAAAATGTATATAAAATATTCCGCAAAATGTATATAAAATATTCAGCAAAATGTATATAAAATATTCCGCAAAATGTATATAAAAATATATAAAAAAATATTCCGCAAAATGTATATAAAAATATATAAAAAAATATTCCGCAAAATGTATATAAAAATATATAAAAAAATATTCCGCAAAATGTATATAAAAATATATAAAAAAATATTCCGCAAAATGTATATAAAAATATATAAAAAAATATTCCGCAAAATGTATATAAAAATATATAAAAAAATATTCCGCAAAATGTATATAAAAATATATAAAAAAATATTCCGCAAAATGTATATAAAAATATATAAAAAAATATTCCGCAAAATGTATATAAAAATATATAAATATATATATAAATGTATATAAAAATATATAAATATATATATAAATGTATATAAAAATATATAAATATATATATAAATGTATATAAAAATATATAAATATATATATAAAAATATTCCGCAAAATATATATAAAATATAATTTCCAAGCAACATTATAGATAGAAACCCAGCTCCAGAATAAGCCCTCAGCAGAGCTCGACTTCCACGCTTGTAGAACGCAGCTCCGCACTAATTTATTCTTATTTCTTTCTCGTTTTCAGAGGAACGGGACGTGAAGATCAGTGAGTATGGCCCTGCTGCGCGCCACGTCGGTGGTATCCCGGCGCCTCCTTTGCTATTTTCATGGATGAGCTCATAGGCAACACGAGCTTGGAGCTGCCCGGGAGGAAGGGAATATAAATATATATAAATATAAAATATCGGCTGCGGAAAGCAACGAGCAAATCCGCAGGGCGGCAAAGCCCAACTCCCCGTCAATATTTGCATGTTTTGCCAGCTGTGCCATTCCCTTTCCTCCCGTACAAACCCATCTGGACACTTACTGCATCGTGCTGGGATTCGGGGGGTGCGCGAGCCTCGAAAGACCTAAATCTAAATCTTTATTCTAAAGAATAAAATTTCAAGACCCGAAAAGCTGCGCTGATAACACAGGGACGCGGTGTGAAGACGAGAGCGGTGGTTCCTTGTTATTTATTCCCATTATTTTTTCCTTTTAGGGGAAAATGAAGCGGAAATAAGTAAGTGTCGTTTTCCATTCTCCGTGGTTCGAGGGGGTCTCTTGCTTAACCCAAACGCCGCACGAGCAGTCGGTTAAAATCCAATATACAGACTAGAAAAGGGATTTTTTCTGCAAAAATTCCCTTCGAAAGCCATGCACGGGAGTGAGAAAAACAAGAATTTGCAGCTCGAGTGGTCCAGGCTGTTTCGCTTCCTTGCTAAAGAGGGAAAGTGAATGGAAAGGAGGGGGGGAAAAGTAAAAAATTATGTTTTTCCTGTGACTCTGCTGTGGAACGGGGTTGGGGCTGCACAGGGGACCCCAAATTCTGCCGCTGTCGAATTGGCTTTGGGCTCAGCGAGGGAACGACCCCAGCAGGTCACCAACCCCCATCATCTATATTATATATTAATAATTTTTATATTTTATAGAGTATATTTATGTATTATGTTTGTATAGTTTAAATAGAATTTGTATATTTTAAAATTTTATATATATTTGTATATTATCAACATATAATAATAATTTATATATTGTAAATATATAACTATAAATTGTATAATAGATATAATTCTGGCGTTAAAAAGCTCTGCTTCGAACTAACGAGCCTGTCTTTGCTTTCAGGGCGCCTGACGGAGCTGCTCGGTGAGTGCGTTCCCTCGCCCGCCCCGGCGGAGCGCGCGGCGCGCGGAGAGCGCGGGTGCCGCCGTGGGGATTGGCTCGCGCCGGCGGCGTTTGCGTCCCTTCTAGCAGAAAAACCGCGCCGCCGAGGGCGGCTGGAGCTTCTCAAAGTGTAATTTGGGAAAAATACCAGCTAGGAAGCGCTGGAGTCAAGGCTTTGAGAGAGGCGCTTGAGCGAAATCCCGCAGAAAAATGGAATTAATTGGTAATAATTTGTGTTCTGTTTGCAGAGGAACGAGATTCGGAAGTTCGTAAGTCTGCGTCTGGGTGAGGTGAATCCTCCGCGGGAAGCGGGATCCCCTGAAATGGTGCTCGCTTTCACCAAAGAAATATGTTTGATTGAATTATTAATTCAAAAATATATATAAATTTGGAGAAAATCCTCCATGAAGCACATCAGGCATGAGAGGAAACCACCCCAAATTCTCTAAATTACTGCAAGAATTTCTAGTCATTTTTTATTCGCAAGATTTTTATCTCCAAGATTTTTTTTTCCCCTTCCCTGGAGCGACACGCACAAAATTCTGGAGTCTCCCCCAACAAACGTCCTCGACGCAAAAATAAAACCAGAAATATCCGCGGGTGCGTAAGCCCTGCTTTTGTTGCTGAGCTGGGTGACTTCCTTCTGCAGAGCTCGTGATGCAGTCAAAATCTAAAATTGGAGAGAAACGGCGTTTTAGTCATTTCGATTCCTTTTTTTGTTTTATTTTTAGGCAAACAGGATGCTGTCATTAGTAAGTGCCATTCTTATTTTCTGAGAAACGCAATCCCTCGGGGGTCGCGAGCAGGGTGATGGTGCTGCTACCGTTTTGGCTTAGTATTTTGGTCAAAATACCGTAAATTAATTGAATTGAGTGGGAAAAAAAATTGAATTGAGTGGGGAAAAGATTTGAATTGAGTGGGGAAAAGATTTGAATTGAGTGGCAAAAGATTTGAATTGAGTGGCAAAAGATTTGAATTGAGTGGCAAAAGATTTGAATTGAGTGGGGAAAAGATTTGAATTGAGTGGGGAAAAGATTTGAATTGAGTGGGGAAAAGATTTGAATTGAGTGGGGAAAAGATTTGAATTGAGTGGGGAAAAGATTTGAATTGAGTGGAGAAAAGATTTGAATTGAGTGGAGAAAAGATTTGAATTGAGTGGGAAAAGATTTGAATTGAGTGGGAAAAGATTTGAATTGAGTGGGGAAAAGATTTGAATTGAGTGGGGAAAAGATTTGAATTGAGTGGGGAAAAGATTTGAATTGAGTGGGAAAAGATTTGAATTGAGTGGGAAAAGATTTGAATTGAGTGGGCAAAAGATTTGAATTGAGTGGGCAAAAGATTTGAATTGAGTGGGCAAAAGATTTGAATTGAGTGGGCAAAAGATTTGAATTGAGTGGCAAAAGATTTGAATTGAGTGGCAAAAGATTTGAATTGAGTGGCAAAAGATTTGAATTGAGTGGCAAAAGATTTGAATTGAGTGGGGAAAAGATTTGAATTGAGTGGGAAAAGATTTGAATTGAGTGGGAAAAGATTTGAATTGAGTGGGAAAAGATTTGAATTGAGTGTAAAAAAAAAAAATTGAATTGAGTGTAAAAAAAAAAAATTGAATTGAGTGTAAAAAAAATTGAATTGAGTGTAAAAAAAAAATTGAATTGAGTGTAAAAAAAAATTGAATTGAGTGTAAAAAAAAATTGAATTGAGTGTAAAAAAAAATTGAATTGAGTGTAAAAAAAAATTGAATTGAGTGTAAAAAAAAAATTGAATTGAGTGTAAAAAAAAAATTGAATTGAGTGTAAAAAAAAAATTGAATTGAGTGTAAAAAAAAAATTGAATTGAGTGTAAAAAAAAAATTGAATTGAGTGTAAAAAAAAAAAATTGAATTGAGTGTAAAAAAAAAAATTGAATTGAGTGTAAAAAAAAAAATTGAATTGAGTGTAAAAAAAAAAAAATTGAATTGAGAAGAGGCATGAGAGTATCTGCCCACGTTAGAGGATTTGGTTACCTTGAGTTCCCCCCGTCAAGACCCTCTCGCGTCCTTGGGAAGGAAATGCAGTGATGAGAACAAATTCCATTTTCCCTTTTTTAAGGAAAACTGGCGGAAGAGCTCGGTAAGCCGTTCTGATTCCTTTCCCAAAACTGATTTGGGATTTTTTGGTGGGTTTTTTGGTTTTCCTCCTAATTCGGGTTGGTTGTCTGTAGTCTTTGAGATAATGGGAGAAGCAGGTGGATAAAGCGCTCGTGCGGATGGCTTAAAAATGAAATAATAACAGAATAATAACGCGCAGAAAAATATGGTAATGGAATGGAAATGAGCTGGTATCCTGATACAAAAATCTGGGGTACAGAAGGAAAACCCGCGTTTCACCTTTTCTTTTTCTCTTTTTTTCTTAGAGGAATTAAAGGATCGGAAAGCTGGTAAGTGATATTTTCCTTCCCCTCTAAAAAATTTAAAAAATTTAGAAATTTCAAGGGAGTTTGTAATTATACATTATTTTATTCATATTTATTCGTGTGTGTGTGTATATATATATATAAAAATAAAAATATCCATGTGTATGTGTGTATATATAAATAAACTTAGACACACACACACATATTCTATGTTAGATTCCAGACTAAAAATTTCATTTAATTATGGGACTGAAACAAAAACTATCGGAGTCGTGATTTTTTTTAAAATGCCGTTTAAGCGGTAGGGCCTGAAACGCGCGGAGGAAGGGGCGTTTCGAGGGCTGGTGATGCCAGCGTCGCTCTTCTCCTTCCTTTTGCAGGTGAATCCTCTGAGGAGCTTGGTAAATCTTTTATTTGCCCTTTTAATTTGACAAAAAGGGGACGGAGCGAGTCTTGCGACGTAAATCGTGTTGCGTGCGCGTTCCGTTGGTGCGGCTTTTTAAAAAAAATAAATGGCGGGGGTTAATACAAGTCGCAAACTCATTTCAAATCATAGTAATGACTGCAAATAATAAGAATTCTGATTTTTTCCCTCTCTCCTCCCCTTTTTTCCTTGCTGCCAGAGGAGAGCGATCTGGAAAGCGGTAAGCATCACTTCCTTCTGCCAAGGCAAAACCCTTTGGATTTGAAGGAATCCTCCTTAAACGCGATGAAAACTTCCTGTTTCTCCTCTTTTCAGACGAGCTCCCTGCAGAACTCGGTGAGTCGTTTCCTTCTTTGCCAGCAGCAAATACCCAACGGTTATTTTCCAATTTTTGTTGAATTGAGGCTTTGTGGCCTCCTGTCCCAACAAACGAAGGAAGCAAACGTCAGGAAAGTTTAATACTGAAAAATGATAAAGGAAACTGAATTTGACATCAGCAGCAGAAGCAGCTTTTTCCATTTCTCCACAATTTAACTGCACAAGTGGAGGAAATTTGGGCCTTCCGATAGCGGAGGAGATCGATAACAGTAGAGAAGGAGAAAATATCTGGGGAATAAACAGATCCTAACGGAAACCCATGTTTTTCTCTCTCTCAAGACGAAGTCACCGAAGAACTTGGTATGTGATTATTTATTTTCTCTTATTTTAACCTTTAACAACAGCTTTTCTAAAGCTTTCTGAGTTTTCTTTGTTGCCCAGATATTAACTTTTAACGTAACAAGAAACAGAGGCTTAGCCAGCGGGAAATGAGAGCCAGCGGAAAATGAAATTTCAAATAATAAACAACTCATAAGAGTTTGGGGACGATTCCTGTCTCTGATTTAACATCAACCAATGCTTTTAAAGGATTTTAATCTTCTTTTTCTTCCTTATTTTTAGGTGAACGTGATAAAAAAATAGGTGAGTTGTGTTCTCGTTTCCCGGGTCCCTCGGGGCGGATCTGGGGGCTCTGGATGCTGGCGGCCTTGTCCCGACCCCCAGAAGAGCCGGGGGAGCCGCTTTTCCACCCAAAATACCAAATTCCCATGTGGTGGGTGGAATATTGGGAGAGTTCGTGAGACTTCTGTTGAAATCGCGTATTCTTCTGAGCAAAGAAATTCTAATTATTTCATTTCTTTCTTTCTTTAAGAGGAAATCACTGGAGAGCTTGGTAAGGCATTTCTCTTTCCCTTCTCTCTTATATATTTTTTTTTCCTCCCTTTTATATTTTTTTTCCCTCCCTTTTATATTTTTTTTCCTCCCTTTTGTATATTTTTTCCCCTCCCTTTTGTATATTTTTTCCCCTCCCTTTTGTATATTTTTTCCCCTCCCTTTTGTATATTTTTTCCCCTCCCTTTTGTATATTTTTTCCCCTCCCTTTTGTATATTTTTCCCCTCCCTTTTGTATATTTTTCCCCTCCCTTTTGTATATTTTTTCCCCTCCCTTTTGTATATTTTTTCCCCTCCCTTTTGTATATTTTTTCCCCTCCCTTTTGTATATTTTTTCCCCTCCCTTTTGTATATTTTTTCCCCTCCCTTTTGTATATTTTTTCCCCTCCCTTTTGTATATTTTTTCCCCTCCCTTTTGTATATTTTTTCCCCTCCCTTTTATATTTTTTTTTCCCTCCCTTTTATATTTTTTTTTCCCTCCCTGTTACTTTTTTACATTGCTTTGAGTTTTGTGAGGTTTTTTAATCTCAGTTTAGAAAAAAAAAAAAATCCATGGTTAAAGTAAAAATAATAACAATAACCAACAGTACGGCGTTGCGGGGAAACTGTCAAGTTGCAATTCGTAGGTGATGCAAAACCACAAAAAATGGGGGATGCTTTTAAGGTTTTATTTTTTTCCTTTTTTTTCCTTTTTCAGCGGAACGGACTGCACGGATCGGTAAGCGTCGTTCTCTCTGCGAGCCTCCTGCCTTTAACAGGACGGGAAAGCGCGTGGGGGTGCAAATATTGCTGGGAAATAGCGGTCTTTTCCTTTAAAATGAGATCAAAGAACTGTTCAAAAACCTCCCATCCTTGGGTGCTACTTGTTTGCGCCTCCCCGGGCAGCCCAAGTGCCCTCCTGCGTTACGTTTTGGCTAACAAGGAGTTATTTGGGGTTGGGTTTCTCTTGCCGAGGGCTCTCTTCAGTTCAGTGATGCTTAATTCTGCTGAGAGCAATTAAAATTAACAATCCGTGGTCTTGAGGAATCCCCCAGGGAAGCATTCAGTGTGTATCTGTAGGGAAAAAATATTCATAATTAAAAATATTCCTAATTAAAGCCAGTTTTCCTTTCGCTCTTCCTAGGTGAACTCACTACAGAGCTGGGTAAGTCCTTTTTAAAAAAAAAAAATCAAATTTGTGCAAATATCTTGTTTATATTTGGGGTTTGGCAGGAGCAAGTCACGACCTTTGCTTTAAGATGAGAAAGTCAGTTAGGGGATGGGTTAATTTATATAAAATTAGAGGCAAAATGCAAGTTACAATTATAATTCTCTATGCGGAATGGGAAAAGATCGGATTTTGATGAACACACACAGCGAAGGGGGGAGGACTTAGGAATAACTTTTTTTTTTCCCCTTTCCTTTCTATTTTTCCTTATTTAGGAGAACGCGATGCCAAAATCGGTACGTGTCCCTCTCCTTCCCAAATCCCGTGGAACTCGGTGCGTGGAAGCAGGACTTTTATTTGAATTATGACAACGATAATAATGAAAATCAGTATTTTTTTTCTCTCTTAAGATGAGCTGTCTGCAGAAATCGGTGAGTGTCTCTGCCTTCCAACAAAATAAATATACGCGGTTTATGGTCTGTATTTTAGTCTTATTTTTTATACGAAGGAAAAAAATAGATTAGAACAACTTTGATTTCTTTTCTTGTTTTCCTTTCTTTAGAAAAACGTGATAGAAAAATCGGTGAGTATCAGACTTCTTCCCGAGAAACAAAATTCGGGTGTTCGTAAGGATCCGTGTGGTCGCCTTGGCGTGAATCGTAACGGAGATCTTTGCTTTTTTCTCTCTTTTCAGATGAACTCACCGCAGAGCTTGGTGAGTCACTGTGATTGCAGGAAAAAATACACAAGTCTGTGTTTGTCTCCTATATAGATATTTTTTAATTATTTCTTATGCCTTTTTCTGAGCTACTTTGGGGAGTTTTATGGAAACCTGGGCTAATGGGGGTAAAGTAGAAAGATGCAGCATTATAATTATAGTTATATATATAATTATTATATATTTTATATACAACTACAATTGTAATACATGCAATCTATAGTAATTATATAAAATATAGAGAAAGATTGTGTAATTACATATTACTATATTGTATATAATAATAATGTAATACTATATTGTATATAGTAATATATTATTAATACAGTCATAATAATGCAAACAATAATAATCACTAGGCGCAGAAATGTATTTTTGCTTTGGGAGCCAAGAAAGTCATAACGCAAAAAGGAAGAAAAATGCGCACTGACCATTTTATCGTTTCTCTTTTCAGAGGAATACAAAGCAAAGATGCGTGAGTGTCCTTTCCCTCGCCTTCCGCAGCAGTAAGAGACGTGTGAGGGTTTGGGGGCATTTTGGAATAGGTGAGCTGGCGCATTTTTGTCTCCTCCGGGGACTTCAGCATCACAGATATCACCCACAAAATTGAAAATATTGGTCATGACTTTCCAGAGCACCCACGCACCTTCCTCCTGCTGCAAAAAACCAAAGCCATGCCCTCTAATTGTAGCAGGAATTCCTGGTATGGCCTATTACAGCCTTTTTTTCTGTGCGGTGACCTTCTGCACGTTAGTTTACAGCATCTGTATTTTTTTCTGAGGTTTAATCTACATGACAAGGCTTGGTACGGGCGCAAAGGGGCTTGGTACGGGCACGAAAAGGCTTGGTACGGGCGCAAAGGGGCTTGGTACGGGCGCGAAAAGGTTTGGTACGGGCGCAAAGGGGCTTGGTACGGGCGCGAAAAGGCTTGGTACGGGCGCAAAGGGGCTTGGTACAGACACCAGTCTCTATAAGGTCTTATTTCACACCAGTTTAGGGGAAAAAAAAATAAGCACTGTTTCAGGGGAAGGAAGGAAATAAATTAGCATGAACTGGAGGCATCTTTGGAATTAAAAAAAACCCTCATTAAAACTATTTTTTCTTTTAAGGAAGATGCATTGAACAGCACAGTAAGTGCATTTTTCTCCCTTCTACAAATACTCCTTTGGCTTTTGGATTTAACTTTACATCACCGTTAATTTATTTTTTTTATTGTGCGTTTTTAGGGAAAGAGGAAGAAAAAATGGGTAAGCGATTTAGAGAAAGATGAATTAAAAGAACGGGTAAGTAATGTGGTCCACTCGTTTGCTGGATGGTGTCACGTACATGTGTCGCACATCAAGTTATCGAGCCTTGACCTACAGAAAGACAAAACACCCCATTAGATTTCCAAGAAGACACCAGCGCATGGGTGAAAGGCAGGTTAAATAAGTTTAATTCTCTTTCTCGCCCTCTTCTTCCTCTTTCGCAGCAAACGTGACGCTGGACCCAGAGACAGCCCACCCCCGCCTCATCCTCTCCAAGGATCAGAAGAGCGTGAGATGGGAATACATGCTGCAGGAGTCTCCCGACAGCCCCGAGCGGTTTGACGCCGATCCTTGCGTGCTGGGTTGCGAAGCCTTCACCTCCGGGAGACACTACTGGGTGGTGGATCTAGAAGAGGGACAGTACTGCGCCGTTGGGGTCAGCAAGGAGTCTCTGCAGAGGAAGGGACCCATCAGCTTTAATCCTGAGGAAGGGATCTGGGCGGTGCAGCAATGGGGATTTAAGAACCGCGCCCTCACCTCCCCTCCAACCCTCCTTAACCTGCCGCGGGTCCCCAGAAAGATCCGGATCTCTCTAGACTACGAATGGGGAGAGGTGGCGTTTTTTGACGTCGAGAACAAAATGCCGATCTTCACTTTTCCTCCGGCTTCCTTCGCCGGGGAGCGGATCCGGCCGTGGTTCTGGGTGGAGCTGGGCTCGCTCTCCCTGGTCCGATGACCCTTGCGTTCCTCCTTGGCGCGGAGAGCTCAGCGCCGGCGGTGAGCGGGTGGCTTGAGGGGCAGGAGGGGTGGTGGAAGCACCTTAACTCCATCCAGACACCAACAGCTAGGTGGTTAAGAGCAGCAGGATAGAGGCCAGGATAGAAATGCTCTCGGGAAGAGCAGCGTCAAACTTCATTCTCCCCCGTTCCCAATCGAGTGCTCCAGCCATCATCGTGCAAAGGAAAGGCAGCCCATCCTGCGTGTCCTCAACGTAAGGTGGCAGAAGGTCTGCCCAACCTCAGCCCTTGGCCCGATGTCTCATAGCTGCAGTTCCAGCGTACAGGAGCATCGAGTGACCTACGGAGAGCCGTAGGCTCCTCCTCTGGTTGATGGAAAGAGGTGGGCACCAGGGTAAGTCACTGTTCACGCTGCCTGCGTCACCCGAGTAGGAGTCCAGGCTCCCACCAGCATTTGCTTCTCATCAGTTGGTGGTTGACGTGTAGGTTTCAACCATTTGAGCCACTTTTATAGTGGGCAGAGGGAAATAAGCACTTCTGGTGGGCAACTCATCTCGTCCAGACATAGGCATCGAAATGGGACAGGCAAATCGTGCTTTCCATGTGCCTATCTCTCGTCATCGACTGTTGAAGGGCTCTTCGTCATCGACTGTTGAAGGGCTCTTCGTCATCGACTGTTGAAGGAGTCTACACTTGGAAGAGATTAAACAGCTCTCTTTCACCCAATCTGCGTACAAACTCAGGCCCTTTGCCCTTGGCCAGAGAAAGGACGTGGCAAACCCTCCGTGACCGTCTCCAGAGCTCCAAGGCGCCTGGTCAATGCTGTCAGCTTTCTGCACCAACATCTCCACAGGTTTCCTCCCCAAATGCTCCAGCCACTGTGCTGTTGGTCAAGGCGTTGCTCCTGTAATCCTTTATACCAGAGCTGGATGCAGCCGTGTCCTCCAGCAGGACTAAATTTGACTCAAATCTGGCCTGGGCAGATGATCTTATTCCAGCTGGGTTAGTCAGAGTCCATGAGTTTAGCTCAGCCTTTGAGTGATGAGATAAGCCTGGATTCAAGACCAAGCTGGCACGATGCCCTCAGGTGAAAATTGGGGTGCCAAACATCCAGACCATCTGGATTAAAGGTTCAAAGAGGCTCACGCCAGCATGGAGCTCTGCATCGCGTTGCCATAAAGCTTCCAGTGAGGTACTGGGAGCTCTAAAATGGAAGGGGTCAAGGCAGTGCTTGAGATGAGCATGGGGCCAGCCGTGCTGGAAGGTGGGTGATTAGGGACATCACTGAAGCTGCTAGAGGGGAGTGGACACCATGGTCTTCACCTTTCATGACATCTTGCTGCACTTTCATAGCGCCAATGAATTCCTCTTTAATCCCTGCTTGCTCTTAGCCACCTGTAAAGCCTTAAATCTTGTCTTTTGCCCCACCATGAGGTGGCCAACTGGCAGTTCCCATCTGACAATAAATCACTTGAGACTCTCCAGAGCATTTGATTTCTTTTTCCAGCTGGTTCAATGTGGAGCCCTCCTGGTCCTTTTGGATGATGCCTGCAGCCCCTGTGATCTCTCCTTGCAACATCTTGCCTCGCTTACCCTCCTAAAAATGGGGGACATTTGAGGTGGAGCCCATCAGGGTGGGATGCTCTCATCTCCCACCTATGAGCAACGGGCAGAGCATCTCAGGGTCTCAGCCCTGTGGTTTGGGGTTTTTCTTCCTGCAGTTCGTTGGGCCAGAAACCTTCATTATTGCCCTTGCAGCCCACATTTGTGGTGGCCCTGGTGTAGGGTAGGCAGGAGAAGACCCAGGCGGGGAGGAGAGGGACTGATCATTCGTGTCTGAGGGCTTCAAGGTGATAATATATTAGCTAAGAAAGCACGCTCGCCGTAGCGGCTCAAAATATCATTCCTTCTGTCAGCAGGCAGAAATTGGGAGAGGAAATACATAATAATATATAATATTTTTTTAAAAATGCTCTTTTCTAAGTAACTGTCCCTGTGGGAAGCACTACAGAGGAGGAACTGCCCTTCCTCCATGCTGGAAATCCCCACCAGCGCCTTTGAAGCAGACGTTTATAAAGCTGGTGTTGCTATAATTAACAATTGCAATCAGGAAGGCGTCCCTGTGCTGCTCGTAACCCATGAAAGAGGCCGGACACAAGATGAAAAAGCTGCCCAGCTCTTTATTTAAAGCAGTTGCATGACCACCGTGCTTATTTTTTGCCCTGGTGATGGCCAAGGCGGGTGGTGAAGACCCGGAGGTGGCTGTGCTTGGATGGTCCCTGTGTTGCATGGTGGCAGATGCCCCATCTTGCCCGATAGCCAAAGCTATTTTATCCTATAGCTGAAAATGATGAAGTATTTTCAATCCAAGCTTTATCTTGGATTGAAAAATCCAAGTTGGGGACGCTGATCCGCAGAGGGATGTAAATGAGCCTGTCCCTGGCAGGGAGACACCGGGCAGCGCATTCCTCTCCGTGTTTCCTTAAATAGGGCTGATATTTTCCCTCTGTCCTCCATGTGATCCTGCTCTGAGCTCGAACAGCCCTGGGGTGGCTGGGGAGGAGCCCTGTGGACTAAATCACCCCACGCTTAAAAAAAAAGATCTGCAAAGACCTTGTGCTGCTGCCTAACGGGTAAGTCTCTCTTTTTGGGAGGGTCGGGGACGTCCCGGCGAGGGGAACCGGCAGCGTCCCGGCCACCCTGGCACTGCCGAGATGGTTTTCCAAGTGTAAAGATGAAGGGCTGTTAAATTTGGGGTTGCCGCCGTCTGTCCGTGCGGTGCGAGCTGTCAAGAGGAGGTTGTGTTGCTGAGCCTGCTTCGGGCACGCTTTCAGGCTCTGCATCTGCCGCATGGAGGAATTAAAATTGGTTCCAAATAGAAGGAAAGCAGCAGGAAGACACAAAAACTGCTTTCCACCACGGTTTCTGAGCACATGTGCACCACCGGAGGGTTTCCGCGGTGGCAAGTGCACCCTAAGGCTTCGGTCCGTGCTTTGAAGGGTGGGGAGCGGCCATGGGGGGACACCAGGTCGTGTACCAGCAAGGGAGCGGGTTAGAGCCTGAGCTTTGGGGACGAAATGCCAGTTCCCACCAGGTGGGAAGGTTGGCTCCTTCTCCTTTGGCCGTCCCAGGAGTGGAGATGCCAACCTGAGATGTCAACGCCCGTGGTGCAGACTTGCACGTAGGCGAGAAAAACCGCGATGCCCAAGAGATGGACCTTCAAGTCCAAGCCTTGCTAGAGAGCGATTCATCCCTTCCTAAAATGAACATCTCAAAGAGGTTAGAGCTTCTCTCCGCTGCTCCTTCCTTCATCCAACTGTGCTGAGACCTTTTATATGTTCACTCCACTACAGGCAGCAAGGGGACGAGGAACCAGAGAGGCTGGAGAAGCTGCTGCCATGGCCTCCGGTTCATCTAGAGCAAGGGAAGGAGAAGAAAGCACCCACCACACCGTCCTGCCGCATCGGCCGGATCCTGGGCGCCTGGGCTGTGACCCCACCAGCTGCGGAGCCGGCACAGCCCGATCCTGGCCGGAGCGAGGAAGGCTTGGAGATGCCGAGGCAGTCAGCCACCGAAGCCGGCTCAGGAAAGGGAATTTCCAGCCAAAACTGCACTTGGAGCATTTAGAGGAGAAGCTGAAGCTCTTGCGTCTGGAAGGAGGCAGGGAGGAGAAGGAGAAGCTCTGCTCCTGGCACAAGAGGACGTTCGCCTTCAAGGGTGGTGCAAAAGCATTGGGCTCCAGCCGTGATGGACCAAGGGCTCATGGGGGTCCCACCACAGCCTGCGCAGAGGAATCTGCCCAAGAGGACAAGGTCAGGTCCATGGCCGAGCTTGGGTTATTCCTTTTCTGAATTTTTTTCTGACCACCTTAAGGGATGCTGTAGTTCCTTTGAGCTCCCCGGGATCGCAGGCTTCGAGCCAGCTGGAAGTTCTCTATAATTATTTTTTCCACCAAGAAAATAAATAAATGGAAATAAGTGGGGAGAGCTAGGGGAAAAAAAAACCAAACTCTTTTAATTTGGCTAAAAAGTTGAAAATATTAATTTTCAGAGTTGCCCCAAATCAGTCAACAGGTATTCTCCAATTTATTTCATGTGAGCATGAAACTGGCTCCTCTCTTGTCCTCCCATGTCTTCTCCATCCTCAGGCCCATGCTGCAATTTCCCCCCCCCCCCAATGGCGAGGGGAGCGTTTCCGAGCATCCCATCCCTTCCCATTCCCGCCTAGATACCCTCCCAAACCGTTTTTCTTCTTCCAGGAGCAAATGCCCAGTGACCTGGAGAAGCTCAAGAAACAAAGGGAAGAGATTTTGGAATTGAAAATAAGTGGAGAGAGGCGATGCCAGGACTATTTGGTAAGTAGCTGTTGCCATCACCCAGGGAAAATAGAGGTGTTGGACCGGTATGGTCCATGGCGTTGTCTTGCCGTGTCCTGCAGGTGCAGACGGAGGTTGAGAGGCAGAAGATTGTGTCCGAATTTCGGCAGCTGCGCCGGTTTCTGAAGGACCTGGAGCTCGTCCTGCTGGCCCGGCTGGGAGAACTGGACAGAGAGATGATGAGGAGGCAGGAGGAAGAGGAGAACAAGATGTCAGGGGAGATTTCACTCCTCGACATCCTCATCTGCGAGATGGAGAAGATGCTTGAGCAACCTGCGAGCAGATTCCTGCAGGTCGGATCCTCTACCGGGCAAGACAGAAGAGGGGCTGGCGTTGCCTTGGCTGGAGTCTTCCCCCAGTTTGGGGTGGGAGTCTGAGGCTTTTTTCTCTCTCTTTCTGTTCCAGGATGCCCGAAGCGCTGTGGACAGGTACGTGCTCTTCCACCACCCACGTCTCAGTGGTGGGGGAAGGCTCACAGGCAGCATCCCCGTAGTTTCTGGAACACAGATGGAAATTTTGGCAGTGCAGGCAGGGCTTGAAGTGAGGCTTGGAGAGGTGTGGAGACAAGAAGGTGCCCCTGAACCCCAGCGTGGGGACGCCATGAGAGAAAGCACCCTAAGACCAGAGCTCGGTCTTGGCCATCAGGGCAACGGAGACCCAAGTGTTCTCCTGCACTGAGCTGCTCGGCATCTCCGAGCCTGGGACAGAGGGACATTTTGGGGACAGCCAGCTCATCCACCATCCCCAAATTGCCTGGGGTGCAGGGGGAGGAGGGATGGTCCCGGCATCTCATGCCATCACGACGAGCCCCATATCTGAGGGGAAAGGTTTGCATCCAGGTGGGAGATGGGCAGCGCTCGGAGGATGATGGAGACCTTCTCGGACCTGGAGCGGAGGCTCTGTGTCATTTCTCGACAAAACGATGTCCTCAGAGAGACGCTGGGGAGATTTCAAGGTACTGTGGAGCATGACTGGGTTCCTGGGGGGGTTATCCCCCCGTTACGGGAGGGGGCAGCTCTGCCTGCTGCTGTTTTTCCTGTTTTCCCAGGAAAAAAATGATGGGGAGAAGAGCGAGCAGAATTACTAGCCGGAGAGCGTGATGTCCAACCTTTGTTCTTCATCCCCTAGACGTTTTGCCATCGGAACTGGAGAAAGAGCAAGGACCATCTCTAGGAGGAGGCGGAAAAGGTGAGGCTCTTCGGAGGAGCAGCTGCACGTCATTTTTAGCCAAAATAGTGCTTACAATAGCTGGGAAATGATGAGTTGAGCTCGCTTTGGGGTTCCTGAAGATAGAAAGGAGCTCTGCCCAGCCCTCCAGCATCAGACAAGGCTTTCCCAAGCAGGAAGAGGTGGAGGTGCCTCCGGACAGAGGCAGATGTGTGATGCTGGGGCTTGCAGGGCTTTTTTGGGGGGTGACGTCCTCCTCCAACGCCACTTTCTTCTCCGTCTCTGGCAGCATTCGTGACTCTGGACCCTGACACCGCCAACGCCCGGCTTGTCCTGTCCCGGGACCGGCGGGGGGTGAGATGGACGGACGCGGGGCAGGATCTGCCCGCCACCCCCCAGCGATTCGATGCCTGCGGCTGCGTGCTGGGCTGCCGGGGCTTCACCGCAGGGAGACACTGCTGGGAGGTGGAGGTGGCCGGAGGAAGGACCTGGGCGCTGGGGGTGGCCCGACGCTCCCTTCCGAGGAAGGGCTGGCTTGAGTTTCGGCCGGAGAAGGGGATCTGGGCGATGGGGTGGTGTGGGAATCGGTACCGCGCCTTCACTTCCCCCATCACCACCTTCCCCGCCACTGGGGAGACTGGGAGGGTGTGGGTGGCTCTGGACTATGGAGGGGGGCAAGTGGCATTTTACCTCGCCAAGCGTGAGCCCCCCATCTTTACATTCCAAAAAGCCTCGTTCGCGGGGGAGAGCATCTTCCCGTTCTTCTGGGTGGGGAGAGGCTCCCACCTCCGCCTCTGCCCATGAGCTGTCACCCAGTCCAGCTTCAGAGGGGGGTTTCTGCTCGTTGTGCTCATTTTTTTTTTTTTTTAATGATGTTGCAATAGAATTTGAAAAAAAAATGGAATTTTCTTCCCTTGATTAATGTTGTCTGGCAGCTCCTGGGGCTGTGGGAAGGGCCAAGCCCTGGGCTGCAGCTCTGGGCTGGCTCCAGGCAGGGAGTGGGATCGCGTCCCCCTCTTTTCCCCAGGGAAAAGCGGGACTTTTCCCTGCTCCATCCTTCCTGGTGAGGATGTACTGCGGCCCCTGCAAGAGAGCAAAGGGCCCTGGGGTGGAAATGCAGGGAGTTGAGTTCCTTAGAGCAAGCGTGGAGCAAGAAGAGGGGTGCAGACATTTGCCCCCCAGCCTGCAGGGGCAGGTCCAGAGCAGCCATAGGCTGCCAGCATCTTTCTCGTAGCCCTCGGAGCAGATCTGGGAGCCTTTCACCATTTCCAGCTGGTTGGGGAACCTGCAAGAGGGGCTATTTTAGATCGATATTTAGCGATAGCCATGATTGCTGCTGCTCCGGGCTTTGGTGTTGCAGTGGAGCCGGGGTGGGATGCTCCAGGGGCCGGGGGCTGCGGGATGGGATGCTCCGGGAGCAGGGGGCTGTGGGATGGAATGCTCCGAGGACCGAGAACAAAGCGGAGCCCGGGCAGCCGCACTCCTCGGAGCCGGTACTGGTGCTCGGAGCCGCTCCCGGTGCTGCCACCCCACAGGTAACGGCCTGAGGATGCTCGGGGCTGGGTACTGGACCCCCTGCTCCACTGACCCGGGGGTGGAGGGGGGCTACGGGCTCTGCTCCAACCCCCCCTGCTCCTCCTGGACCCCCCCTGGGGCTGGGTCCGGGCTCCCTGACAGCCCCCTGGTCCCCCTCCCCAGGTCTGGGTGTGACCCCCCGGCACCCTGGTACCCATCCCCTGCCCTGGGTGCAGCCCCTCGGACCCCCCGGCACCCCTTATTTTGCGTATGGGCTGCATGAGAAGGGGACAGCAGGGGACAGGTCCTCCCCAGGGCTCCGAGGTCCCCAAGGTGACAAGGCAAAGCTGGGATGTCCCCATCACTTGAAGCCCCCAGCCCATCTTGTCCCCTTCTCGCGGCCAAGCCAGACTTGCTCAACCAGATGCAAGAACGAGGAGAGCGCTGGGGCCCTGATCTTCAAGAAATGGAGGAAAAAAGAAGCCCTGAGCAGCAGCCACGCAGGTGAGGCTGGGGTGCCTGTGCTCATGGCCACCGACACCAGCGCGCACCATTGTATCCTATCAAACCTGCACCAGGATTTTAGCCAAACCTAAATGCTTTGCGTTTAAACGTACGTTGAAGATCATTTTGTAGGTGCGAAAGCTCGGAAAATCATTCAATGAAAATGAAACTCCATTAAAAATGAGCTGGACTATGAAATATTTCCAAGGGTGGGGTCGAGGAGGAACCGCCGTTGCTAATTGCTGCGTGTAGGGTGGTTGGGCTCGCCAGGCGCGGCGGGCTTTGTACAACCTGCGTGGATCTCGTACTGAAACCGGCCAGTTTGTCCCTGGGAAAACCAGCTCTTCGGTGCTCCTCAGCATCTTCCTCGTGATGGCCGGCCGGCCGGCGCGTCCCCTCCCGTGTCTGAACCCCTCCAGGCGATGCTGGTGGGGACCCAGGTTTTGGGCGAAGGAACCAAAAGCAGGGAAACAAAAGAAGAAACCACGGCCCCGTGCCTGACTCGGGGGCTGCGGAGGTGGAACGAAGCGAATGTTTCCTGTTGTTTTGCTGCAGGAAGCCTCGGGCAGGCAGCACGCTCGCCACTGTCTGAGGTGCAGCAAGAGGCAGGAGCAAACGGCGCTCTCGTTACATCAGAAATATCTTGGCAAGACCTTTCTGGAGCCGTCCAAAGGAGGAGGACGAACGGTGGGGACCTCCCTAGCAGACGTAGCCCCAGCCTCTCCCCAGCCTGGGGAGGGAAGGAGCCCTCCCAGTATGTCCAGGTGCTGGGAGCCGCGCTGCGAGGGTTAGAGGAGGCCGGGGGGAGGATGGACGCACTGGCCAAGGGCAAGAACAAAGACCTCGGGGGACGTTTGGGTTCGCACCACGTGGCTGTTGGTTATTTTCCTCTATATTCCCCCTCCAAAATTGCCCAGAAAGCACAAAAAAGGTCATTTCCTCCAGTAAAGATCTCCTACGGGTGTCTGTGCTCTCTTGCATCCCTCAACATCTCAAGATGTTTGACTCTACCGTGCAGCGAGATGGGAGGGTTTTCACGGCACTGGTGAGACCGCGTCTGGGCACTGGGTCCAGTTTGGGGCTCCGCGGGGCAGTGAGCCCTGTTGGATGCTCAGAGCAGGGCGACGGGGCTCCGAGCAGGACTGCAGCCACCCCCAAGTCCCTTCCAGCCTAAATTATTCCCTGATTCTGTTCAGAGTGACTTCAGGATGACTTCTAACGCTTTTATTCTCGTGGTGGTGGTAGGTGTGGTGCTGGCGTGGCTCCGGCAGCCGTCCACGCGAAAAAGACGAGCCAAGGCTTTGCATAGGTGACCTCCGTCACCAACCCACACCCATGACACGAAACGACCGTAGCGTGGACACCAGGAGCTGGGTGTAACTTAAGCGGTAACTTCTGTCCTCGTCCGAGGCGCGAGTGGGAAGAAACAGCGAAGGGCACAAACCCCCGCTGAGCCCAGCCGCTTCTCGGCCACCAAATCCCTTCCGGAGAATATTAACGAGAGGGGAAAAAAAAAATATAATTAAAAAAAGCAAGCCACGCGTCCCATGCGGGGCTGGTGGTGGCTGCTGGAGCCTCCTTCCCCGGCTGCCCAGGTCCCCGCCTGTCCCCCCCACCCCGGGGTTTTTCCTCCGCGGATCTCCCGGGCTGCCGGGGCCGGGGATGCGCTGGGAGCCGGCGGCCGGGGCCGGTGCGCAGGAAGGGGCGGGAGCAGCGCGGAGCGGCCGCGGCTGCTGCGGGCAGAGCCGGGGAGAAGCGGGGAGGCCGCCGGAGGTGGGAGAGGGGCGGCACCGGGGACGGTAGCGGGGGGGGAACACGGGGGGCGGCCGGGAGCAGCACCGGGGGTAGCACAGGGGGATGCGGAGGGGCGGCCGGGGGAGCACCGGGGCCGTGGAGAGGCGGCCGGGAGCAGCACCGAGGGCAGCACCGGGGACGGTACCGGGAGCGGCCGGGAGTAGGACCGGGGGTAGCACCGGGGGGATGCGGAGGGACGGCCGGGGCAGCACCGGGGAGCACCGGGGCCGTGGAGAGGCGGCTGGGAGCAGCACCGAGGGCAGCACCGGGGACGGTGCCGGGAGTAGGACCGGGGGTAGGACCGGGGGGATGCGGAGGGGCGGCCGGGGAGCACCGGGGAGCACTGGAGCCGTGGAGAGGCGGCTGGGAGCAGCACCGAGGGCAGCACCGGGGACGGTACCGGGAGCAGGACCGGGCGTAGCAGGGGGGGATGCGGAGGGGCGGCCGGGGGAGGACTGGGGACGGCCCCGGGGGGTGGCACCGGGACCGTGGAGGGGTGGCTGGGAGCAGCATTGGGGACGGTACCGGGAGCGGCCGGGGGTAGGACCGAGGACAGCACCGGGGGGATGCGGAGGGGCGGCCGGGGCAGCACCGGGGGTCAGTACCGGGGCCCACGGGGGGCTCTGCCCGCCACACTGGGGTGCAAGGCCGAGGTTTGCTGGGTGCTTGCTGCCAGCGCAGCCCCTGCGAGTGACACCGCGGCGGGGGGGGCTCTGCTGATTTCAGCCCTTGGAGCAGGGGTTCCCATTCCCGAAGCCACCTTGGATGGAGCGAGCTGGAGAGCTGCCAGACCCCAATCCCCAGGGCGGGAAAGAAGGGGAGACCCTGGGAGACCCCCTTGCAGGTGAGGAGCTCGTTCCCGTGGAAGGACCACCCTGTGCCCCCCGCTTTCACCCTCCCTCAAGCGATTGGGGTTGAGGGCAAAGAGGCGGCACGGCTCTGCTCTTGCCTGTGCTTTTATTCACCATCCCCCACCGTGACGCGGTTTCCCTTCGAGAAATAAGACGTTGCTCTTGTTTGCGACCCGCAGCAGGATGTGCCGCCAGAAGAACGAAGGAAGAGCCAAACCTGAAACAAGAAAGCGCTGAGCGAGGGGGAGGGCACGGAGTCGCAGCAGCGAAACGGGAAGGAAATGTTTTGGAGGGCCCTCGGCGGGAGGCAGCTCCCGAGAGCGAGACGGGGCCAGGAGGGGATAAACTCATCCCTCGTGGAGGAAACCAAAAGGTTCTCAAAGAATCCAAAGCCCAGTGCAGAACCGCCACCAGGGAGAAGAAGTACACGTGCAACGAGTGCGGAAGAAGCTTCGGACAGAGCTCCAACCTCATCGTGCATCAGCGGATCCACACCGGAGAGAAACCTTATAAATGCTACGAATGCGGGAAGTGCTTCAGGCAGAGCTCAAACCTCATCGTCCACCAGAAGACTCACACAGGAGAAAAGCTCTACGAGTGCCCCAAATGCCAAAAGTGCTTCCCGGACAGGTCGCTGCTCATCAGGCACAAGAGGGTCCACGTAGGAGAAAAACCTTTTAAATGCCAGCAGTGTGGGAAAAGCTTCATTCACCAATCGAGACTTCTTGTCCATGAGAAGGTGCACGTAGGAGAGCAACTCTACCAGTGTCCCGAGTGCGGGAAGTGCTTCAGGGACAAATCAAAGCTCCTCCAGCATCAGCGGCGGCACGTGGGGGAGCGGCGTTACAAGTGCTACGAGTGCGGGGAGGAGTTTGGGCAGAGCTCGGACCTCAACCTCCACCAGAGGATCCACGTGGAGGAGAAGCTCTACCAGTGCTCCACGTGCGAGAAGTGCTTCAAGGACAGGTCCACCCTCATCAGGCACGAGACAGTGCACACGGGAGAGAAACCCTATAAATGCCACGAGTGCGGGAAGAGGTTCACCCGCAGCTCGGACATCATCGTCCATCAGCGGACGCACACGGGGGAGAAACCCTTCCAGTGTCCCGAGTGCGGGAAGAGCTTCAGCCACCGCTCAAATCTTTTCCGACACCAAAGGATGCACACGGGGGAGAAGCCGTATAAGTGCGAAGAGTGCGGGAAGCGATTCGGGCAAAGCTCAGAGCTTATCGTCCACCAGCGGACCCACACCGGGGAGAAACCCTACCACTGCTCCGAGTGCGAGAAGTTCTTCAGGGGGAGGTCAACCCTCTTCAGGCACGAGAGGCTGCACACGGGGATCAAGCCGTACGAATGCAGCGAGTGCGGGAAGAGCTTCGGGCAGAGCGGGGACCTCATCGCCCATCAGCGTTTCCATACGGGCGAGAAGCCTTACCAGTGCTCCCAGTGCAGAAAGTTCTTCAGCAACAGATCCAGCCTCGTGCGGCACCAGCGGCTGCACGCGGGCGAGAAGCCCTACAAGTGCCACGAGTGCGAGAAGAGCTTCGGGCAGAGCTCGGACCTCATCGCCCACCAGCGGACCCACACCGGGGAGAAGCCCTACCCCTGCCCGGTCTGTGGGAAGAGCTTCAGCAGGAGATCCAACCTCATCGTGCATCAGAGGGTGCACAGAGGGCTTTGCAAGTGCCAGAAATGTGGGAGAAGCTTCCAACCCAACTCACATTTTGGCGTGACGGTGGGGCAGGACTCTCTCCAGTGCCCCCAGTGTGCAGAGGGTTTCAAGGAGGGGTCGAACCCCATCGAACACCAGAGATAACACTGGGGAGGAACGGCTTTGTAAGTGCTCGGAGCAGGGAAGGAGTTTTGGGAAGAGTTGAGACGTTGTACATGAAACAGGGAAAAAATCAGCGCTTCTCCTAGGTAAAATTCTTCAGTTTTAAAGACTGCAAAAGTGGAAAAAAAACCCCACCCCATGCAAATGATCTAAAGTAGGCTGATCAGTAAATAATATACTTTTTTTTTCTTTTTTTTGCTAATTATTCCCTCTTATTATTGAGTTTGCTCAAAGGGCTTGATGTGTTGGTCCACGATCCACTCTCTCCCATCATTCCCCAGTCAAACCGTCTGCTGTTTTAGGCTGTCCGTCATCCCATCGTCTGCCTTTAAAGCCCTTCCTTAAATCCTTTGACATTTTCCAGGCTGGGTACCCGTCAGCACCCCAAAGACACTGTAGAAATCTGTCTTCCCCTGCACATCCTTTCCTCCCCCTTGTATGTATGCGACCTCAATAAAAAAGGCCCTCTGTTCCTAAGGAATAGCATGTTTTCCTTGTATTTTTCTGCAAGCTAAATAGCTATATGTTAAATTTTTATTTGCTCCTGCGTGGCAGGGAGAAGTTACTGCTGTTAAAAAGCGAAGAGGGGAAAATTGCAGAGCGCTTCGTAAAGATGTTGGTGACCGGGGGACGGGAGCTGACTGTTTGTAACCTAAGAGAAAACAGGGAGATCTTGGTGAAACCGTGATTGCAGTGACCTAGCCTGAGGCCGGTCCTCGTCCCTTCCAGCTCCGCATCCCGGAGGAAAGCAGCTTTTGGGGAAATCGCGCTTTCCCAACAGGTTTTTGGACACTTGGGGTTGTTGGGGTTTTTTTGAGGGAGTAGGGTGGGTTTTTCTTGTTCCTGAGCTGGGGTTGAGCTTGGAAGCTGCTCAGGTTTGGTTAGTGGACCCAAACCAAGCCTTGGTGCAGGAAACTCCAGCTAAAGCCTGACCATGACTGGGGAAACTGGTCTCTTTGGCCAGACGGTTCCTGCCTTGGTTTCCAGAAGAGCCGGTGTCTGCTTGGCTTTGCTGTGCTAGACACAGGCTCACAGGGATGAAGACGACCTGAAGAAGTCCCTTACCAGGCTTCCATTTCCTAGCATGAGAGAAGGTCCACAGCCATTGGGGTGCTCCAGGTATTTCACTAAGAGCTTGGCTTTTTGGCTTTGTCTTCCTCTTCCCTTTCCTCCTCTTTGTGCAGTGGGACTTACCTCCCATTCCCTTTTGTCTCATCTCCCCCTTTCCTCCAAAGACTTAAAGCTGCCCATGGTGGCCACCACAGCAAAGATCTGGGGGGGGCACCATGGAAATGGCATCACCTCTGCTTGCTGGGGTGGTTGTTTCCACCTTTTACTTTGATGTAGCTGTCCTATAACTTTCTGACCTTAAATCAGCACTAACCTCTGATGTGTTTAGACCCCAGATGGTCCATTGGGGCAGTCAATATATCATTGACAGCCAAAACTGAGTATCTGAGCCAAAACTGTGGTACCACAGTGCTGCTTTAATATAAAAAGATGGTTGGTTCCCTGCATGGTTGGGTTGGAGTTGCATTAATAATGTCCTGGCTGGGAACGGGTGGTCGTGGTGGTGAGGGTCATGTCACAGAGAGTTTCTGAATGCGCATGAATGGATAGATGGTCCAGAAAAGGTTTATCTAGGATTTGGATAAAGAAATGAGAATATCACTATTGCTTCTTGGCCAAATTCAGGTTTGTGGCTACTTTTATTTGCCACTGTAGCTACCCTAGACCTTAAAGGGGTCTCTGGCAAGCCCAGGCGCCTTCCCGGTAGGGATCTCCCCATCTCCTGGGCACCAGCTGACAAGGTGATGGGACCATCCCATCTAGCGATGGGTCACCTAGCCCAAAGCAAGAGGACGGTGGTCCCACCGCAGCCCTCAGAGATGTAGAGGAGATACCAAAACAGCAGGAGCATCAGCAGTGCTCAGACACACCAACAGTGTCGCTCTGAGGCCACCAATGTCCCCAGACTGTGTACAGTGTCCTGATCCCGGGACAAAGAAAGAAGGTAAAGGAGGTGCCTGGGGACCGCGTTTCTATGATGGAAGGGACCATCAGAAGAGGGATGCACGGGAGCCACGCAGCAAATGCCAAGCCCGTTCCGTGTGCTTGCAATAATACACATTATTTAGTAAATAGGTTCGTGTTTTACTCTAAAACATGTATACAGGTATTTCCCCCCCCCCGTCCTTGCTGATGCCACACAAAGATCCTGCACTTTCCATACGGCAGCGGCTGTTTCTTCTGTGCTTTTCCTTCCAGATCTATGAAGGTCTGAGATTCTTCTCCATCCTGTTTCTTTTTTCCCCAGGAATTTAATGGTTTTTCTCCTCTGCATCACTGCTGATGCTCAAGCGGGGCTGAGCACGGGGCAACATTGTCCTCCATCAAGACGTGATGGATTGAAAGAGCCGAGTTCTCCAGGAAGCTTTTCCCACGCTGCCGGCGTTTGCAGAGTCCGTCCGCTCCGTGCACTCGCTGGTGCACCATGAGGTTGGATTTCCTACCGAACCGCTTCCCGCACGCCGGGCACAGGTAGGGCTTCTCCCCGGTGTGGGTTCGCCCATGCGCGATGAGGTCCGTGCTCTGCCCGAAGCTCTTCCCGCACTCGTGGCACTTGTAGGGCTTCTCGCCCGCGTGCTGTCGTCGATGCCTAACGAGGCTGGAGCTGTTGCTGAAGACCTTCCCACACTCGGGGCATTTGTAGGGTTTTTCCCCCGTATGGAAACGCTGGTGGGCAACGAGGTCCCCGCTCAGCCCGAAGCTCTTCCCACACTCGGGACACTGATACGGTCTCTCTCCCGTGTGCAACCTCTCATGTCTCATGAGCGTGGAGCGACCCTTGAAGCATTTCCCACACTCGGAGCAGCGGTAGGGCTTTTCGCCGGTGTGGGTCCTTTGGTGGACAACCAGATCTGCCCTGTGGCCAAAGTTTTTCCCGCACTCTTGGCACGGGAAAGGCTTCTCGCCCGTGTGCCTCCTCTGATGGGTAAAAAGGTTCGACCGATGGTTGAAGCTTTTCCCACACTCGGAGCAAGCGAAGGGTTTCTCCCCGCTGTGGATTCTCTGATGGACCGTAAGGTCCGATTTGCGGGTGAATCTCTTCTCGCACTCGTGACACTTGTAGGGCTTCTCCCCCGTGTGCAGCGTCTCGTGCCTGATGAGGGTCGACCGGTCTTTGAACCATTTCTCGCACCTGGGGCACTTGTAGACTTTTTCCCTCGCATGCAATTCCTGGTGCAGAGCGAGCTTCCCGCTCTGCCCAAACCTTTTCCCACACTGGCAGCACCTGAACGCTCTGTCCCCTGCGTGCGTTTGCTGATGCTCGAGGAAATCCAGGTCGTTCCCAAAGCTTTTCTTGCACGCGCGGCACCTCAAGGGCTTTTTCTCGGTGTGCAGCCGCTGATGCTTCGCGAGGTTAGATCTGTCGCTGAAGAACTTCTCGCACCTGCAGCATTTGTAAGGTTTTTCTCCGGTGTGTGTCCTTCGGTGCACAATAAGGTTTGAGCTCTGCCTGAAGCTTTTCCCGCACTCGGTGCATATATATTTCTTTTCTCGGGCGAGGGCTCTGTACAGGGCGGTGGGTGCCTTGAGGACTTTGCAGTTTCCTCCGTGATGCACAAAGGTGCTCACGTCCTTCCCTGGGTATCCTTGCAGCCCGTGGGCATTTACACCCGCTTTTCTCTGCTGAAAACTCCCAGAAACATTTCCTTCTGAGTTTACGGATGATGAGCTGCTCACTTCAGGACGTTCCTGCTGGGGACTTTTCTCATTCTCGCTCTCCATCCCACGTCCTGCTGGGGTAGAAGTAAGTAATAATATCACTTATGAGCAGAAATACGGCATGGCAGAAAGGGGAAAAGCCAGAAGATAAAGCACCTCTTGGATGGGACCCTGGGGTGCAGCTCTCACCTCTGCGAGGGTCTCCCGGGGTCTCCGACTCCCCCCTTGGTTGGGGATCGCCTTCCCGCGCTCCGTCCCATCGCTCCATCCCCTCGGCTCGCTCTGGCTCTGGAGCGGGCAGGGTCACTGCCACCCTTGGGGACAAACTGCTTGTCTGAGGGGAGAGAAAAAATAAATATGTGATAAATCCTTCTCATGCACGAGACGCTGCCACGTTATAACTCTCCACGCCACTGTACCCACCGGAGAAATAGCATTTGGGACAATTAAGCGGTGGATTTATCACAGCAGCAGGAAATCCTGGAGTAATTCAAGGCAGAGGGCACCGTCCCCATGCTCAAGGCTGACACCATCGCTTTGCTCCGAGCCGTGTCCAGGCGAGGGTTGAACATCTCCAAGGATGGAGACACCCCCCCAATAATCTGGGGGTCTCACCACCCACACGGTTATTTTTTTGGTTTCCCCATTGGCATAATTTTCCCGTGGTGGAGCGTGAGGGCTCCATCACCTCTGCAACCCCCCCACACCCCCTTGGAGTGGCTGCAAGCAGTGATGCCCCCCCTTCGCCTTCTCTCCAGGCTGACACCCCCCCCAAAAAAAAACCATTAAAACACCTTGGAAAGGGTTTAATTTTTTTGCAAGGGGAACTTTTCCCAACTCTGTGCCGGGCTGGGATAAGCGGGACGGCCGGTGCTGAGCATCCCAGGAGCGGTGCTGGATCCGGCCCCCTCCGCCCCCGCCCTCCCCCGGTACCTGCGGCCGCCCCGGGCCGGAGCGGGCAGCGATGCCCGGGCAGCTCCGGCTCCGCCTCGGTCCCTGCCTGTACCGGCAACTGCTCCGCGATGCTCCCGCCCCTTCCTGTCTGCTGGTCCCCCGGACGCCTGGGTCCCCCCCCCTTGGATGCCTGGTCCCTCCCCAGATGCCTGGGTCCCCCCCTTGGATGCCTGGGTCCCCTCCCCAGATGCCTGGGTCCCCCCCTTGGATGCCTGGTCCCTCCCCAGATGCCTGGGTCCCCGCCTTGGATGCCTGGTCCCTCCCCAGATGCCTGGGTCCCCCCCTTGGATGCCTGGTCCCTCCCCAGATGCCTGGGTCCCCCCCTTGGATGCCTGGTCCCTCCCCAGGATGCCTGGGTCCCCTCCCCAGGATGCCTGGGTCCCCTCCCCAGATGCCTGGTCCCCCCCTTGGATGCCTGGTCCCCCCCTTGGATGCCTGGGTCCCCTCCCCAGATGCCTGGGTCCCCCCCTTGGATGCCTGGTCCCTCCCCAGATGCCTGGGTCCCCCCCTTGGATGCCTGGTCCCTCCCCAGATGCCTGGGTCTCCTCCCCAGCATGCCTGGGTTCCCCCCTCGGACGACTGGGTCCCCATCCCAGCTCTTTGCAACCCCCCACTGCTCCCAGCATGGACCCCTGGGGTTGTGGAAGGTCGTTTTTAGAGGGGTTGGTGACCCCCCCAAACTGGGGTCGCGTGTGGCCTTAGCAGGACCCTGGCATCCCTCCTTGGTGACCCTCCTGCCATCATGGAGCATCTACAGGGGCGTCCACCCCATCCTCTTGCTGTGACCAGCTGCCGGGTGGGGACATCACGAGGATGTCGGTGCATCACTCAGACCCCCCCAAATTCCTCCAAGCCCACTGTGGGGCCACCAGCCTGGTTCTGCTGGAGGAACGTCGGGCTCCTCCAGATGTTGCCTCACCCCATGGGCTGCCTTCCCGGTGTGTTCCCCACCACATAGTCCTTCAATACCAGCGGAATTGGTGGCGCTGGATGCCCACCAAGGTCCATCCTGCACTGTGGGTATGGAGATGTAGGTGAGGGCCCCCTAATTTTGGGCACAGGCATGAAAGTTTTGGACTGGTATCATCAGTGTGGCCTCTGGGCTTTGCCGCAGAGCAGCTTCACACCGCCAGAAGTTGAATCTGGCTGCACACACCAGTACTGAGGAGGTACTGGGATCAGTTTGGCCCCAGCGCAATGAGAAGAGAGGCAGGGAGAGGCAGGTACATGGGCATGGAGGGTGCCCAAGTTGGGGAGAGTGGAGACCTGCGTCCCCAAACCACCGTGTCCTCCCAGTAAAACCCAACAGCCCCAGCACAGAGCTCCCACTGGTGTTTCTCGTGGTGGCACATTCATCCCACCCACGGCACCAGCACAATCGTCCTCCTGCAAGCAGCAACGATGACCCAGAGCAAAGGAAAGAAATGGGTTATTTATTGAACATTTGATATAAATTGCCTCCGACAGTTTCCTTTTGGAATGCCGATCCTTTCACATCATGCTCCTTTCACTGAAATCTCATGGTTTTGCCCTTGGATCAGGTGGAGCGGACACTCTCTCCACTCCCCAACATCCACAGTGGAGACCTTTTGATTCTCTCCATCATTAAAAACATCTACACCTTCCAGAGGGAAAATGCTCATTCCTCTAATATTCCTCTAGCAATATAAAATGTCCTTAGATTTTTATCATATGCACAAATACCTAATATGAAAATAAAAATCTCCTTAGGAACAACCAACCCGTTTTTTTTTTTTAATTCAAGGTTTAATGCATCAAGGCTGGACATGCGACGGACACTTGGACAAGAGCAGGGACCATGTCTCAGCTAACCTCAAAAAAATATAACAGCAAGATGTTGAAAAAAAGAGGGGGTCGGATGATAGAAGGGCTCTCACCAGGGAGCAGTTTGGATGAAGCTGCTGGAGGAGCAAAGTGAAGACTATTAAACGATCTACGTGATAATGCGAGGAATGAGCCTTTTTACATCACTGATGAACCCACGCTGTAGCGTTTAACTCTTTTCTTCCCCTGAGTAGTCTCTGATACACACACAAAAAAAGGTTAAATCTCACACGGGAGGATGCCCATGGTCTCATTTCTTCTCATCTTGCATGATCTTGGTACCAAGGCAAGGCAAGGCAAGCCAAGGCAAGCCAAGCCAAGCCAAGGCAAGGCAAGCCAAGCCAAGCCAAGGCAAAGCAAGCCAAGCCAAGCCAAGCCAAGGCAAGGCAAGCCAAGGCAAGGCAAGCCAAGGCAAGGCAAGCCAAGGCAAGGCAAGCCAAGGCAAGGCAAGCCAAGGCAAGCCAAGGCAAGGCAAGGCAAGGCAAGCCAAGCCAAGCCAAGGCAAGCCAAGCCAAGGCAAGGCAAGGCAAGGCAAGGCAAGGCAAGGCAAGGCAAGGCAAGGCAAGGCAAGGCAAGGCAAGGCAAGCCAAGGCAAGGCAAGCCAAGGCAAGGCAAGCCAAGGCAAGGCAAGCCAAGGCAAGGCAAGCCAAGGCAAGGCAAGCCAAGCCAAGCCAAGCCAAGCCAAGCCAAGCCAAGGCAAGCCAAGCCAAGGCAAGGCAAGCCAAGCCAAGCCAAGGCAAGCCAAGCCAAGCCAAGGCAAGCCAAGCCGTTTCTCCTCTTCCAGGCACTTGGGAGGTTTTTTTCTCCTCTGCATCACCTCTGCCGGTCAAGGAGGCTTGATGCCTTCTCAAGGGGCTTTGCACACTCAGAGCACGGGGACGAGCCATCTCCCATGCCCACACTCATGGGAGCAGCAGTGCTGGAGTCTTCCTCTGAGCTCTTCCCACATTTTGAGTGTTCTCCAGGTCTCTGTCCTCTGTGTCCCCGCTGATGGACGATGAGGCTGGATTTCCTGGTGAACCTCTTCCCACACTCGGCGCAGGGGTAGGGCTTCTCGCCTGTGTGGGTTCGCTGATGGGCGATGAGGTCCGAGCTCTGCCCAAAGCTCTTCCCACACTCATGGCACTTGTAGGGCTTCTCCCCCAGATGCCATTTCTGGTGTTTAACGAGGCTGGATTTATTGCAGAAGAACTTCCCACACTCGGAGCAGCGGTAGGGCTTCTCCCCCGTGTGGAAGCGTTGGTGGGTGATAAGGTCCCCGCTCTGGCCAAAGCTCTTCCCGCACTCAGAGCACTCGTAGGGTTTCTCCCCCGTGTGCAACCGCTCGTGCCTGAAGAGTCCATACCTCCCCCGGAAGGATTTTTCACACTGGGAGCACTGGTAGGGCTTCTCCTCGGTGTGCGTTCGCTGATGGATTGTGAGCTCCGATCTCCGGGCGAAGGTTTTCCCGCACTCGTGGCAGGTGAAGGGTTTCTCCCCCGTGTGTACGATCTGATGGGTGAAGAGGTTGGACCGTTGGCTGAACCTCTTCCCGCACTCGGAGCACTCAAAGGGTTTCTCCCCCGTGTGAATGCGCTGATGGACGATGATGTCCGAGCTGCGGGTGAACCTCTTCCCGCATTCTAGACACTTGTAGGGTTTCTCTCCCGTGTGCACTCTCTCGTGCCTGATGAGGGTGGACCTGTCCTTGAAGAACTTCTCGCACGTGGAGCACTGGTAGGGCTTTTCCGCCATGTGGCTTTTCTGATGGGAACTAAGGTCCGAGCTCTTCCCAAACTCCTTTCCGCACTCTTGACATTTAAACGTCTTTCCCCCTCTGTGCAACCTCTGATGGCAAATGAGCTCTGACCTGTCCTGGAAGCATTTCTTGCAGTGGGAACATTCGTAGAGACTTTCTTCTGCAAAGAGCTGCCGATCCCCCTTGCCATGGACTAATTCATCCATCTGCTGCATCCCTGGGCATCCCTCCATTCCCCGGTCGCTCTCACAAGCTTTTCCATGGTTATTCTCTTCAGATTTTACCACTGTTTCACCCACTTTGGCTCCATCAGGACATCCCTGCTCCACACAGCATCCTTCATCCTCCCTCCGCAGCCCGTCTCCTGCAGGGTTAGATGGAGATTAAGTTATATTTTGCCCCGGGATGGAACGGTACCTGATACATTGGCGACTGTTTCCAGGGACCGTCGAGGAGTTGTGGGATGAAGGAATGACCGCGGAGGGATGATTTCCAAAGGACCACCCCACCGGTATGATCCTCGTCCGTTGACGGGGTGAAACGAAGGCAATGCCTGGTGGCTCCTCTCCCGCACCCCAACTTCTCACCTGTCCGGATGCGCCTGGGGCCGCCCATCTCCTCTCTCCCCATGGGACCAGGTGCCACCGTCTCTCCCCCTTCTTCCATCCAGAGGGTGATTTGGGGCTGGAGAGCCCTGTTTTGGGGGGCAGACACGCCACCGTCAGCGCCCCCTTCCCCAGGAGTGCTACAGCCAAATCATGGGTGGGACACCCACTCTCCCCTGGGGCTGGGGGATTATTTTCCACCACTCTCCGCTTTCAATCTCGCAGCCCCCTGAGCGACTCTTTATCCTCTCCTTGGGGTGAGTGATGCTGCGGGTCACCAGACCCCGGGGCTGGGGGATGCGTGCCTGTCCCCCTTCGCTCTCCCTGCGGTCCCCGGGATGCTCAGCCTGGCTCAGGCCGGCTCTGCCTGCAGCAGACGCGGCCGCTCAGCGTTGCTGGCCGGGTTGCTGTGCAGAGGCACAGGAAAAAGCCAGGGGGGAGGCGGGGGGGGACAGTTCCGGCTGCGCTGAGGCTGTTTGGGAGATGCCTGTGCTTATTTACCAGCTCCCTTCATCCCCAGCTGCTCTCCATCCCTTGGCCACAGATGGGAGAGGAGATGAGGACCAGCAAGATGCAGCTCTGCAAAAAATACAAAATAACTGGGGGAGATGGAAACACGGTAAAGGCTGTTCCGCTGCCTCGCTGCGGCGTGGGTGTGCGTGCCGTGCCGTGGGGCGAAGAGAGAGGCCCGCAACAGGGCTTTGGGCTTTTGTTCACAAATAAACCAGATGGCTTTCTGCAGAACCCTGGGTTTTCTGGAAGCGATGGGGATCCCTGTCCCAAACGTCTTGAGGCTTTTCCAAGGTATGATGGCAACTTGCTCAATTCCCAGCCTGCAGGATAGCCTTACCTGCACCAGTTGGGCTGGAAATGAGCAGCTTGCTTTAACTCCTCTCCCGGGAGCGTGCCCTCGAGTGCAGGCTGGAGCAAAAGCATCACTGTACCCCTGTCGTGGTTTAACCCCAGCTAGCAACTAAGCACCACGCAGCCGCTCGCTCACTCCCCCCCGGTGGGATGGGGGAGAGAATCGGAAGGGTAAAAGGGAGAGAACTCGTGGGTTGAGATAAGAACAGTTTAATAATTGAAGTAAAATAAAATAGAACAGTTAAAGAGGTAAAGCAAAGGCTGCGCACGCAAACAAGGCAAAACAAGGAATTAATTCGCTACTTCCCATCGGCAGGCAGGTGTTCGGCCATCCCCAGGAAAGCAGGGCTCCATCACGCCTAACGGTTACTTGGGAAGACAAACGCCATCACGCCAGATGTCCCCCCCTTCCTTCTTCTTCCCCCAGCTTCTATACTGAGCATGACATCATGTGGTATGGGATAACTCTTTGGCCAGTCTGGGTCAGCGCCCCTGGCTGTGCTCCCTCCCAGCCCCGCCCCCCCGTGCACAGCACGGGAAGCTGAAAAGTCCTTGACCAATGTAAGCACTACTTAGCGACTATTTAGCGGTACTTAGCATCGACATTGTTGTCATCCTAAACCCAAACCACAGCCCCTTAACGGCTACCAAGAAGAAAATTAACTCTATCCAAGCTGAAACCAGGACAACCCCTTTTCTTGGGCTCCAACAACTCACTGGGTGCTCCAAGGGGGTTGGATGCCAGCCCTTCCCTCTGAGCGCTGCCCAGCTCCATTGTACCCTTTGCTGCTTGCACACAGCTTTAATAACCAGCTTCTTTCCCACCCCACCACCTTCACATTGCCCATCCCACCCAGCATATTGTACCCACTCCCCGGTCCTTGCAGCACCCGGCCAGGCGCTGCCCGTGGGAGCCGGAGAAGAGGTTTGCAGGGCAGAGCAGCACAGTGGGGTGCTGGGAAGTGCAGTGCAATGCAGCGGGGTGATGAGTAGTGCAACGCAGTGCAGTGGGGTGCTGGGCAGAGTACACTGAGCAGGCTGATGTGGTCCCTGCCCTGGGAACAACCCTTAGCTCTTTAAGAATCTCGAGGTTGCCTCTCCAGGGTGGACGCAGAGCCCACCATGCTGCTTCAAACCCTTTTCACGCCACCAGCCCCCTATCCACACCCCCATCCCGACAGCGGGTGCCTGCAATGGGATGGATCAGGCCCCTGGGCTGCACTGCTGCAGCTCACCTCTGTGTGACACACCCCTCTGCGCTGGGATTGGGACTGCTGCACATCCTCGGGGCGCAGCGGTCACTCCCTGGCAGCATGGATCTGGCTGATGGAGAATGAGGACGGCTACACCATACAGCACTTGTGGTCAAAAGGCAGCGCCCTGGGAACAACCCCAGCCTGCTGGCAGGTGATCGGCAATGGTCCAGACCTCTGGCCCTCCCAGTGCTCGTCCTGCAGGGAGCTGCCCCCAGGCTCCTGCTCCCACCACTGCTACAACTGCGCTGCAAAACCCCTTCACAGGCAGCAAGGCACCAGGACAAAGAGCCCCCAGGAGCCATCGCAGCCAGGCTCCACGTTCACCTTTATTGAACCCCATGCTGCTGCCCCTGGGCAGGACGCGGTGCGTCCAAGGGAAAGAAGAGCCCAAACCCGCTGCTCAGCACCGAGAACGGATCCACAAACTCCAACCCAAGCAACCACTGCCCTTTGTGATGCCACACATCATGGCCAGGCAGCCCCTGTGCCCCTGCCCCTCACTCCCTGTCAGCTCCCTGGGCTTGGGCAGGGCAGAGAGGGACATGGGCTCCTGCGGGACGGAGGAGAGGAGAGCGGGCAGGGACTGGAGAAGGGCAGGATCTGCTGGAGGCGGTGGAGGGGATGGAAGGGGGGCAGAAGGTCTGGGGGTTTTAGCCCCTGAGGCACAGCTCAGTTTTCTCAGTCTCCAGCAAAAACCAGGGACGGAGGATCTCCCTGTTGAACGAGGCTTGTGGGAAAGTGAAGATCTCGACCCCGCTGTCGGCATTGATGAAAGTCACCCGCCCCTGTGTGCAGTCCAGACAGACCCAGATTCTCCTGGGGACCAGGAACAGAGACAGGGCTGTGCGAGGAGAGGTGAGAACTGAAAACTGCCCATTATACTGCTCTACCGCCCAGATCCCATCCTTAGGGCTCCTGTCCGTATACCCCTTCCTCCTCACAGACTCCCTGGCCACCCCCACAGCCCACCATGAATAACCTCCCACCTCCCCCTCCACCTCCACCTCCCAGCAGTGCCTCCCCTCCCTGAACCCCTCCCGGCCCAGCACGCAGCCCCAGTAGTCAAATCTCTCAGGGATGTCGGGCAGGTTCAGCCATGTACTTTCCCGTGTGACTCTTCTCAAATCATTTGACAGGACAAGATCGGAACGAGTCGTGTCCGGATCCAGGGTCACCACATCTGCAGGGGACAGGAGGAGCCAGAGCATCAGGGGCAGAGCTCAGGGCTGGGCAGGGTTTCCCCACCCTGGGGCCGGGCTCTGTCCCGCAGAGCAGGAGATTGGGCAACTCTTTCCTCCAAAGCATCCCCATCATGGGGCCGGCCCCAGCACTGCCACGGCTGAGCTGGGTCCCGTGGGAACAGGCAAGGGTGGGGCTGCAGCCCCAGCAGGGAAGAGCAGGATGGGGAGGCAGTGGCTGCATCTGGGCAGCGCACGCGGTGCCACGGCGGCAGATGGCTCCTCTGGGCCCAATGGTGCAACTCAGAGAGGGATGGAAACGCAAGAAAACGGGGCGAGACAGGGGCTGGTGCCACGGCGCGGGGGTCTGAGTCACCAAACGCACCCAGGCACGGCCAGTCCCTTGCAGCGGCCAGCCCAGTTACGCCTCACACCGAGGGAAAGGGAGGAAGGCACCCAAAGTGGCAATGAAAGAGACAATTACCTGGATTTTCAGGCAGCAGAAACTTTCTCCACGCTACAAGGAGAGACAAGAGCTGGTCACATCCCGCAGCCGGTCCCCAGCAGCTCTGGGCAGGAGAGAGGGGCCAGCCCTGGGCTGCTCTCCCTGAGCTGCCCACCCTCCCAGGCACATCGCCTTGGGGTTCCCCAGAGCCAGGTGATGCAGGCATGGAGAGGACGGGCAAGGAGGGAAAGGGCCGAGCACAGAGCGCTGAGGAGAGGACCTCGCGCTGTGCTGGATCAAAGCAAAAGCAATGTTTGATGAGAGGGGGACAGCTTCTCATGCCACGGCTGCGCCTGCAAGAGCTTGGGCAGACCCCAAAGTGCTCCTCTCTGGGGAGTGGGACAAGACCCCCTCTGTCCCGCGAAGGGCTCCCTGCCAGCCTGTCCCCCCATCAGCCCACCCAGGCCCTGGGGAGTTAAGTCCGAACTTCAGGAGCCATCCAAAGCCAAGTCCCTCCCAGGGGGGCCCCTTTGCCAGCAGGTTTGGCTGGTGGAAGGGGCCAGAAGGACTCACCCAGCTCTCTGGTCAGCATCGCTGGAAAGCAAAGGCAGAGGAAGAGGTGGTCAGGAGAGCAGCTTGCTTCATCAGTGGCAACATCTCAAGAGGGTCTCTTGGACCTTCCCACCAGCCAGACGGCCCGGCCGTGCTCCCTGCCCTCCCACCCACACCCCGTGCCCTCGTCCCCTTCCCTCCTTTGCCCAAAGAGCTTTTTCATCAAGGCAAAAACAGTGCTCGGACACAACCGTGATGCCCTTCTGCACGCGCCCATGGGCCAGGGCTCGGCCTCACTCCGCACCCATGCCCTCGCTCCATCCCCGCCACTCCAAACTTACCTTTCCTTCTGAACAGATGAGCACTGAGGCCAGCGAACACAGCTGAGAGCGCGAGGAACACACCCAGAGCTACCATCCAGTGCTGGGCATTGTGGAAAAAGGGAGCTGAGAAACAAAAAGCCATCAGGAAAGGGGCTCATTTGACACCGCCGTGTAGGAGGAGAAGGAAAACAAAGCAAGACCCAAACGTGTAGCTCATCAAACCCTTGTCCTGGGAGCCCTGGGCTCAAGGGGACAGAGCCCCCTCTGTCCCACGGCAATAGCAATGCTCACCTGAAGCACACCAGGCTCAGGGTCTCTCGTGGGCTCAAAGCAATGTGAAGGGGCACAGCCCTCCCATTCCCCCACACCCCGCACGCTTCCCCAGGAACCCGGGGTCAAAGCTGCTCAAAGCAACGCAGCAAAGCCCAGCCCTGCTGCCCGCGCCGCGGGGGCTGGCTGCAATCGTTGCACCTGAGATGTGCAGGGACGACGCCTGCTCCTGCTCGAGGCGGCTGTTCCTGACCACGCAGGTCCGTTTCCCATCTCCCTTCCCGGTGACAACGATGACGTCTTCGATGTCAAACAGGCCCCTCTCATCCGAGGAACGGCTCTGGGAGAGCGAGGGGAGGTGCTGACCGCCGGGATCCTTCCACAGCACCTCCGGTTGCGGGTACCAGCCGGACGAGCGACACACCACGCGGATGCCTCCGTCCTCGTAAGCCTCCAGAGAGAGGTGAGGGACAGAGCCTGTGGCTGGGGGAAGAGCCCGTGGTTGGGGGGGAGGTAGGGACGGACTCAGCGCAAAGGCGAAGACGGAACGCGATGCCAGACACCTGACAGGTCTGATGCCCAACATGAGCCCCTCAAGGCTTGCAGACAACAGCCCAGGTCTGCTACGGCACAAAAAGCAAAGCAAAGCCAAGGCCCAGCTGGTCAGAGCTGGGAAGAGGTCTCTTCCCAAGTCCAGACACAGCGTTAGGTGCCATCCTTGGCCTGGTTGGCAGCCCAGGCTCTGAGGCGAAGGAGCTGCTCAGCAGCTTGTCCCCAGTGCCTTCACAACATCCTGAGGACACCCTTCACGGACAGCGCAGGGACCCAGCAAAGCCCTCGCAGCCATGCAGCTCTGCCCCAGAAACACCTCCAGCACCACGAGCGTGCTCCCTCCTGGGGAAGAGCCCCCTCGGACCCGACCTCTTTCAACGGCTCTTGGCCTTCGGCCCTTCATCGACAGACGTGAGGATGGGACAGAGGTGTGGGAGGGACACACAAACCCAGGGACACCTGGACCATCCCCTGGAAACACCGCACCGGCCACAAACCTGCCACCTCCAGGTCCACTGGAGCTTCTCCATAAGAGCCAGGGCCTTGTGCCGTGCAGACGTACTGGCCATCATCAGAGGGTCTCAACCCCGTGATTCGCAAGTCCAGGATTCCATTGGAGAGACCATCTCTGGCCAACTCTGTCCTCCCAGCGTATTGCTCCATCTGCTCCCCATGCCGGTCCTCTCCGTTTCGGTAGTGGTGCACCGTTTCAGACTGGTGCCGGATCCACCTGATCTCGAAGCTCCGAGCGTCCACGGAGGGGGCCAAGTGACATGGCAGCACGATGTCCTCCCCCACGGTGGCACGGAGAGGGGAGCTTGGTCCCACCACTCTGAACTGAGCTTGGTGATGGGGAAGGACACAGAGACACGGAGGTTGCGCCTACGTTAATTTTCGGGCATTGCATGGCAAGGGGCGAGCTTGGCGTGAGCGGTGCACGCTCCATCCCCCGGGCGTTGCTTTGCCCTCCCCGTGCTCCAAAGGCACTGGAGAAAGTGGAGAGGGAGTGGGGGGACTCGAAGGAGAAGGAGGCTTCCTGGGAGTGGGAACCTGCGCCAGAAGATGACCTGCACCCCGGCCAGCCCTGGTACAAGCGCCAAAGGTTTTAGGGGAGCACTGCAGGACGGGACTGAAGACGGAGCCAGGGCAAGGGACGGACTGCGTAAAGAGCCCAAGGGAAAGTGGAACCCATGCGCGGCCGAGCTCTGGGCTCAGCTCCCGCCCCATGGCAGCTGCCCTGCCCCACAGCTGCCCCCCGCAGCAGGCAAAAGCCCCCGGCAGCCCTTTAGGATCCCTACCTGATCCCAGGCGGAGGACATGGAGAGCCACAAAGGAAGTCAGGAGGCCCCTGAAGCTGGTGGGGAACCACATCTGCGGGCAGAGCTGGAGAAGAGGGTGGGGAAGGGAGGCAGAGGGAGGGCAATGGGGGGTTACAGCCGCGGGAGAGGGGATGGGGAAGAAGGGCTGCGCCTGCCCCCGAAAGAGGCTCCAGCAATCCCACCCAACCGCCTGCACGAGCACCCTGACGTCGGAGGAAGCCCTTGCTCGAGGGCAGGACGGGACCACGCGCGGCTCCCCAGTGCAGCCCCCAGCTCTGCCCCGCTCCCCCTCACCAGGATTTCTTCTACGTGCCTTACAAGGCTCTCAGTTAAATTAAATTAAATAGTCTAAGTGCCCTGCGGAAAGAGAAGCCACTCACCGGACGGGTACGAGCTGTGGGAGGAAGCCGGCTAAAGGCTGCGCCCAACGTCTCCAACTTACTCCCAGTTTCTGGGTGCAGCGTTACTGGCTTTGGAGTGCAATGAGATAAGGAGAAAACCCCCTTATCTCCTGCTCACAGCACAGCTCCTCGTGTCCCTCAGTGTCATTTGCAGTCCCCTCCTTGCACTGGCTCCGAGCAGAAAACAACACTTGCCCAACAAGCCCACTTGCCCAAGCTGCTCCTAGTGCTGTCCTGAGCAGGTACGATGCTCTCAGCCGCCAAAAAGTCAAGCAGCGTTGGAGGTTGAGCGTGCAGGAGGGTTACGTGCATGGGGGAATGGTCTTGGGGAGCTGCGGTGCAATGGGGCTGTCCCTGGCACCGCTGTGCGGTGGCCCTGCCCCACAGGGCTCCCCGTGTGGGGTCAGGCACTGAGGCTGCTGTGCTTCCCTTCTCCAGGACGTCCCACGCTGGGCATCCTCACCGGGGGGTGCCGTGGGTGCGTGGTCTCCCATCGCGGTGCAAAGAGTCTTGCCGAGTCCAGCTTCTGCACTGGATCCAGCACGGCCACGCTCATCTGGTACTGGGGATGCCCGGAAGCGGGCACAGGGCTCCTCCAGATGTGCTCTCCCCTTCCCTGCATGCTCCAGATGTGGCACCACGCCACGCTCCAGCTGGGCTCCCCACAGAGCCCAAAAGCGCCCTGGCGACGGTGGGATTCCAGCCCACGCCCCCAAAGAGACTGGAGCCTTCATCCAGCGCCTGAGACCGCTCGGCCACGCTACCCTGCTGCCAAAATTTTGGCTGCTGATGTAAAACAGTAAGAACAAAATTGGGGAATTCTGCCAAATTCCTAACGGGGTGTTTTAAAGGGGGTGGGGGACAGGAAGGGGGTCTCAGCCCTGTCCTGCCAGCCCGGGGCTCACGCTCGGCTCCTCGTCCCTTTGGCAGGCAAAGGACAGAGCTCTGCGCAGGTGACACCGAGGAGGGAGGACTTCAGGGCTGCCTCTCAACGGACAAGAAGGGGGCTGGGGGCTTCGAGCACAAGGACATCCCAGCTCTGCCCTGTCCCTTGGCCCTGTCACCTTGGGCACCTCAGATCCCTGGGGAGGACACGTCCCCTGCTTTCCCCAACGCCCCATCCTCATCCATAGCCAAAGTGAGGGGTTGAGGGGGGTGGGAGGGGCTGTACCCATAGCAGGATATGGGTACTGGGGTGCTGGAGGGGCGATAGCCAGCTCCGGGAGGCCTGGGGGCCACAGCCAGACCTGGGGAGAGGGACCAGGGGCCAGCCCATATGGAGCGCAAAGGGTGTCCGGGAGCCCCTGGCTGAGCCTGGGGGGCTGAGGAGGAGCAGAGGGGGCTGCGGAGGAGCGGGGGGGACCGTACCCCCCCAGGGCGGTGTAGCGGGGAGGTCCTGTACCCGGCTGCGGGTACCCTAACACCCACTCCCCGGTCCCAGCAGCATCCCACCCCACAGCCCCCGTCCCCACTTCAAAACCAAACCCTGCAGCAGCAGCAGCAGCAGCAGCAGCAATCCCTAGTGCTAACTAGCGCTTTAAACTAGCCCCAGCTCGGGAAAGTCTTTCTATGTGCAGAACTTGCCTCTTCTTCTGCACCTACAGCCGCTCTGTTCCAAAGATGCTTTTGCGCCCTGAGCCAAAGCCCTGAACTAAGCCAAGAGCCGCAGCCGTCTCTACCGAGTGCCCAGGCAGGAAGGGAGTTGCGGAAAGAAAACTCAGCATTGTTCTGTCGCGGTTTAACCCCAGTCGGCAACTGAGCACCACGCAGCCGCTCGCTCACTGCCCCCAGCCCAGTGGGATGGGGGAGAGAATTGGAAGGGTGAAAGGCAGAGAACTCGTGGGTTGAGATAAGAACAGTTTAATAATTGAAGTAAAATGAAAGAGAATAGTAGTAGTAATAATAATGGAATAATGCAATAATAACATCCAAAGCAACTGATACACGATACAATTGCTCACCACCCGCCGACCGATGCCCAGCCCGTTCCCGAGCAGCGATCGTAGCCCCTCCCCGGCCAACTCCCCCAGTTGATCTACTGAGCATGACGTCATACGGTATGGAATAGCCCTTGGGCCGGTCGGGGTCAGCCCCCCTGGCTGTGCCCCCTCCCAGCTCCTTGTGCCCCTGGCAGAGCACGGGAAGCTGAAAAAGTCCTTGACCAGTGTAAACTCTACTCAGCAAGAACCAAAACATCGGCGTGTTATCAACATTATTCTCATCCTCAATCCAAACCACAGCACTCTACCAGCTACTAAGAAGAAACTTAACTCTATCCCAGCTGAAACCAGGACATGTTCAGAAGAGGATTGTGCGGCGTAGAAGGGTGCTGACAGAGCGGGGGCACCGCGGGGAGACGGGGGGCTGGCCAAGCCTGGGGCTCCCCAGAACGAAGACAAGGGGGTGCCTGAGGTCTGAGTGCCCCCCACCGCCGACCCCCCAGTGCTCGTCCTGCAGGGAGCTGCCCCCAGGCTCCTGCTCCCACCACCGCTACAACTGCGCTGCAAAACCCCTTCACAGGCAGCAAGGCACCAGGACAAAGAGCCCCCAGGAGCCATCGCAGCCAGGCTCCACGTTCACCTTTATTGAACCCCATGCTGCTGCCCCTGGGCAGGACGCGGTGCGTCCAAGGGAAAGAAGAGCCCAAACCCGCTGCTCAGCACCGAGAACGGATCCACAAACTCCAACCCAAGCAACCACTGCTCTTTGTGATGCCACACACCATGGCCAGGCAGCCCCTGTGCCCCTGCCCCTCACTCCCTGTCGGCTCCCTGGGCTTGGGCAGGGCAGAGAGGGACATGGGCTCCTGTGGGACGGAGGAGAGGAGAGCGGGCAGGGACTGGAGAAGGGCAGGATCTGCTGGAGGCGGTGGAGGGGATGGAAGGGGGGCAGAAGGTCTAGGGGTTTTAGCCTGTGATGTACAGCTTCGTTTTCTTGGTCCCCACCCAAAACCAGGGACGGAGGATCTCCCCATTGAACGAGGCTGGTGGGAAAGTGAAGATCTCGACCCCGCTGTCGGCATTGATGAAAGTCACCAGCCCCTGTGTGCAGTCCAGACAGACCAAGATTCTCCTGGGGACTGGGAACAGGGACAGGGCTGTGCGAGGAGAGGTAAGGGCTGCAAACTGCCATTTACAGTGCCTCAGCGCCCAGATCCCTCCAGTAGGACTCCTGTCCATATACCCCTTCCTCCTCACAGACTCCCTGGCCACCCCCACAGCCCACCTTGAATCACCTCCCACCTTCTCCTCCACCTCCACCTCCCAGCAGTGCCTCCCCTCCCTGAACCCCTCCCGCCCCAGCACACAGCACCAATAATCAAATCTCTCAGGGATGTCGGGCAGTTTCAGCCGATTACTTTCCCATGTGACTCTTCTCAAATCATTGGACAGGACAAGATCGGAATGAGCCGTGTGCGGATCCAGGGTCACCACATCTGCAGGGGACAGGAGGAGCCAGAGCATCATGGGCAGAGCTCAGTGCTGGGCGAGACAGGGGCTGGTGCCACGGCGCGGGGGTCTGAGTCACCAAACGCACCCAGGCACGGCCAGTCCCTTGCAGCGGCCAGCCCAGTTACGCCTCGCACCGAGGGAAAGGGAGGAAGGCACCCAAAGTGGCAATGAAAGAGACAATTACCTGGATTTTCAGGCAGCAGAAACTTTCTCCACGCTACAAGGAGAGACAAGAGCTGGTCACATCCCACAGCCGGTCCCCAGCAGCTCTGGGCAGGAGAGAGGGGCCAGCCCTGGGCTGCTCTCCCTGAGCTGCCCACCCTCCCAGGCACATCGCCTTGGGGTTCCCCAGAGCCAGGTGATGCAGGCATGGAGAGGACGGGCAAGGAGGGAAAGGGCCGAGCACAGTGCGCTGAGGAGAGGACCTCGCGCTGTGCTGGATCAAAGCAAAAGCAATGTTTGATGAGAGGGGGACAGCTTCTCATGCCACGGCTGCGCCTGCAAGAGCTTGGGCAGACCCCAAAGTGCTCCTCTCTGGGGAGTGGGACAAGACCCCCTCTGTCCCGCGAAGGGCTCCCTGCCAGCCTGTCCCCCCATCAGCCCACCCAGGCCCTGGGGAGTTAAGTCCGAACTTCAGGAGCCATCCAAAGCCAAGTCCCTCCCAGGGGGGCCCCTTTGCCAGCAGGTTTGGCTGGTGGAAGGGGCCAGAAGGACTCACCCAGCTCTCTGGTCAGCATCGCTGGAAAGCAAAGGCAGAGGAAGAGGTGGTCAGGAGAGCAGCTTGCTTCATCAGTGGCAACATCTCAAGAGGGTCTCTTGGACCTTCCCACCAGCCAGACGGCCCGGCCGTGCTCCCTGCCCTCCCACCCACACCCCGTGCCCTCGTCCCCTTCCCTCCTTTGCCCAAAGAGCTTTTTCATCAAGGCAAAAACAGTGCTCGGACACAACCGTGATGCCCTTCTGCACGCGCCCATGGGCCAGGGCTCGGCCTCACTCCGCACCCATGCCCTCGCTCCATCCCCGCCACTCCAAACTTACCTTTCCTTCTGAACAGATGAGCACTGAGGCCAGCGAACACAGCTGAGAGCGCGAGGAACACACCCAGAGCTACCATCCAGTGCTGGGCATTGTGGAAAAAGGGAGCTGAGAAACAAAAAGCCATCAGGAAAGGGGCTCATTTGACACCGCCGTGTAGGAGGAGAAGGAAAACAAGGCAAGACCCAAACGTGTAGCTCATCAAACCCTTGTCCTGGGAGCCCTGGGCTCAAGGGGACAGAGCCCCCTCTGTCCCACGGCAATAGCAATGCTCACCTGAAGCACACCAGGCTCAGGGTCTCTCGTGGGCTCAAAGCAACGTGAAGGGGCACAGCCCTCCCGTTCCCCCACACCCCGCACACTTCCCCAGGAACCCGGGGTCAAAGCTGCTCAAAGCAACGCAGCAAAGCCCAGCCCTGCTGCCCGCGCCGCGGGGGCTGGCTGCAATCGTTGCACCTGAGATGTGCAGGGACGACGCCTGCTCCTGCTCGAGGCGGCTGTTCCTGACCACGCAGGTCCGTTTCCCATCTCCCTTCCCGGTAACAACAATGACGTCTTCGATGTCAAACAGGCCCCTCTCATCCGAGGAACGGCTCTGGGAGAGCGAGGGGAGGTGCTGACCGCCGGGATCCTTCCACAGCACCTCCGGTTGCGGGTACCAGCCGGACGAGCGACACACCACGCGGATGCCTCCGTCCTCGTAAGCCTCCAGAGAGAGGTGAGGGACAGAGCCTGTGGCTGGGGGAAGAGCCCGTGGTTGGGGGGGAGGTAGGGACGGACTCAGCACAAAGGCGAAGACGGAACGCGATGCCAGACACCTGACAGGTCTGATGCCCAACATGAGCCCCTCAAGGCTTGCAGACAACAGCCCAGGTCTGCTACGGCACAAAAAGCAAAGCAAAGCCAAGGCCCAGCTGGTCAGAGCTGGGAAGAGGTCTCTTCCCAAGTCCAGACACAGCGTTAGGCGCCATCCTTGGCCTGGTTGGCAGCCCAGGCTCTGAGGCGAAGGAGCTGCTCAGCAGCTTGTCCCCAGTGCCTTCACAACATCCTGAGGACACCCTTCACGGACAGCGCAGGGACCCAGCAAAGCCCTCGCAGCCATGCAGCTCTGCCCCAGAAACACCTCCAGCACCACGAGCGTGCTCCCTCCTGGGGAAGAGCCCCCTCGGACCCGACCTCTTTCAACGGCTCTTGGCCTTCGGCCCTTCATCGACAGACGTGAGGATGGGGCAGAGGTGTGGGAGGGACACACAAACCCAGGGACACCTGGACCATCCCCTGGAAACACCGCACCGGCCACAAACCTGCCACCTCCAGGTTCATTGGAGCTTCTCCATAAGAGCCAGCGTGTTCCACCATGCAGACGTACTGGCCATCATCAGAGGGTCTCAACCCCGTGATTCGCAAGTCCAGGATTCCATTGGAGAGATCATGTCTGGCCAACTCTGTCCTCCCAGCGTATTGCTGCATCTGCTCCCCATGCCAGTCCTCTCCGTTTCGGTAGTGGTGCACCGTTTCAGACCACTGGTGCCGGATCCACCTGATCTCGAAGCTCCGAGCGTCCACGGAGGGGGCCAAGTGACATGGCAGCACGACGTCCTCCCCCACGGTGGCACGGAGAGGGGAGCTTGGTCCCACCACTCTGAACTGAGCTTGGTGATGGGGAAGGACACAGAGACACGGAGGTTGCGCCTACGTTAATTTTCGGGCATTGCATGGCAAGGGGCGAGCTTGGCGTGAGCGGTGCACGCTCCATCCCCCAGGCGTTGCTTTGCCCTCCCCGTGCTCCAAAGGCACTGGAGAAAGTGGAGAGGGAGTGGGGGGACTCGAAGGAGAAGGAGGCTTCCTGGGAGTGGGAACCTGCGCCAGAAGATGACCTGCACCCCGGCCAGCCCTGGTACAAGCGCCAAAGGTTTTAGGGGAGCACTGCAGGACGGGACTGAAGACGGAGCCAGGGCAAGGGACGGACTGCGTAAAGAGCCCAAGGGAAAGTGGAACCCATGCGCGGCCGAGCTCTGGGCTCAGCTCCCGCCCCATGGCAGCTGCCCTGCCCCACAGCTGCCCCCCGCAGCAGGCAAAAGCCCCCGGCAGCCCTTTAGGATCCCTACCTGATCCCAGGCGGAGGACATGGAGAGCCACAAAGGAAGTCAGGAGGCCCCTGAAGCTGGTGGGGAACCACATCTGCGGGCGGAGCTGGAGAAGAGGGTGGGGAAGGGAGGCAGAGGGAGGGCAATGGGGGGTTACAGCCGCGGGAGAGGGGATGGGGAAGAAGGGCTGCGCCTGCCCCCGAAAGAGGCTCCAGCAATCCCACCCAACCGCCTGCACGAGCACCCTGACGTCGGAGGAAGCCCTTGCTCGAGGGCAGGACGGGACCACGCGCGGCTCCCCAGTGCAGCCCCCAGCTCTGCCCCGCTCCCCCTCACCAGGATTTCTTCTACGTGCCTTACAAGGCTCTCAGTTAAATTAAATTAAATAGTCTAAGTGCCCTGCGGAAAGAGAAGCCACTCACCGGACGGGTACGAGCTGTGGGAGGAAGCTGGCTAAAGGCTACGCCCAACGCCTCCAACTTACTCCCAGTTTCTGGGTGCAGCGTTACTGGCTTTGGAGTGCAATGAGATAAGGAGAAAACCCCCTTATCTCCTGCTCACAGCATAGCTCCTCGTGTCCCTCAGTGTCATTTGCAGTCCCCTCCTTGCACTGGCTCCGAGCAGAAAACAACAGTTGTCCAACAAGCCCACTTGCCCAAGCTGCTCCTAGTGCTGTCCTGAGCAGGTACGACGCTCTCAGCCGGCAAAAAGTCAAGCTGCGTTGGAGGCTGAGCGTGCAGGAGGGTTACGTGCATGGGGAAATGGTGTTGCGGAGACACCTGCACCCCAAAGAGAAGGTGGGGAACGTGGTGGTGGGGCTGGAGAACCTGATGGTGGGTCTGGAGGGGACGTGCCAGCAGCTGGCACCCAGCCCGTATGGAGCGCAAAGGGTGTCCAGGAGCCCCTGGCTGAGCCTGGGGGGCTGAGGAGGAGCAGAGGGGGCTGCGGAGGAGCGGGGGGGACCGTACCCCCCCAGGGCGGTGTAGCGGGGAGGTCCTGTACCCGGCTGCGGGTACCCTAACACCCACTCCCCGGTCCCAGCAGCATCCCACCCCACAGCCCCCGTCCCCACTTCAAAACCAAACCCTGCAGCAGCAGCAGCAGCAGCAGCAGCAATCCCTAGTGCTAACTAGCGCTTTAAACTAGCCCCAGCTCGGGAAAGTCTTTCTATGTGCAGAACTTGCCTCCTCTTCTGCACCTACAGCCGCTCTGTTCCAAAGATGCTTTTGCGCCCTGAGCCAAAGCCCTGAACTAAGCCAAGAGCCGCAGCCGTCTCTACCGAGTGCCCAGGCAGGAAGGGAGTTGCGGAAAGAAAACTCAGCGTTGTTCTGTCGTGGTTTAACCCCAGTCGGCAACTAAGCACCACGCAGCCGCTCGCTCACTGCCCCCAGCCCAGTGGGATGGGGGAGAGAATTGGAAGGGTGAAAGTCAGAAAACTCGTGGGTTGAGATAAGAACAGTTTAATAATTGAAGTAAAATGAAAGAGAATAGTAGTAGTAATAATAATGGAATAATGCAATAATAACATCCAAAGCAACTGATACACGATACAATTGCTCACCACCCGCCGACCGATGCCCAGCCCGTTCCCGAGCAGCCATCGCTGCCCCTCCCCGGCCAACTCCCCCAGTTGATCTACTGAGCATGACGTCATACGGTATGGAATAGCCCTTGGGCCGGTCGGGGTCAGCCCCCCTGGCTGTGCCCCCTCCCAGCTCCTTGTGCCCCTGGCAGAGCACGGGAAGCTGAAAAAGTCCTTGACCAGTGTAAACTCTACTCAGCAAGAACCAAAACATCGGCGTGTTATCAACATTATTCTCATCCTCAATCCAAACCACAGCACTCTACCAGCTACTAAGAAGAAACTTAACTCTATCCCAGCTGAAACCAGGACATGTTCAGAAGAGGATTGTGCGGCGTAGAAGGGTGCTGACAGAGCGGGGGCACCGCGGGGAGACGGGGGGCTGGCCAAGCCTGGGGCTCCCCAGAACGAAGACAAGGGGGTGCCTGAGGTCTGAGTGCCCCCCACCGCCGACCCCCCAGTGCTCGTCCTGCAGGGAGCTGCCCCCAGGCTCCTGCTCCCACCACCGCTACAACTGCGCTGCAAAACCCCTTCACAGGCAGCAAGGCACCAGGACAAAGAGCCCCCAGGAGCCATCACAGCAGGCTCCACGTTCACCTTTATTGAACCCCATGCTGCTGCCCCTGGGCAGGACGCGGTGCGTCCAAGGGAAAGAAGAGCCCAAACCCGCTGCTCAGCACCGAGAACGGATCCACAAACTCCAACCCAAGCAACCACTGCTCTTTGTGATGCCACACACCATGGCCAGGCAGCCCCTGTGCCCCTGCCCCTCACTCCCTGTCGGCTCCCTGGGCTTGGGCAGGGCAGAGAGGGACATGGGCTCCTGCGGGACGGAGGAGAGGAGAGCGGGCAGGGACTGGAGAAGGGCAGGATCTGCTGGAGGCGGTGGAGGGGATGGAAGGGGGGCAGAAGGTCTGGGGGTTTTAGCCCCTGAGGCACAGCTCAGTTTTCTTGGTCCCCACCCAAAACCAGGGACGGAGGATCTCCCCGTTGAACGAGGCTGGTGGGAAAGTGAAGATCTCGACCCCGCTGTCGGCACTGATGAAAGTCACCAGCCCCTGTGTGCAATCCAGACAGACCCAGATTCTCCTGGGGACTGGGACCAGGGACAGGGCTGTGGGAGGAGAGGTGAGAGCTGAAAACTGCCCTTTAAGGTGCTGCAATGCCCAGACCCCATCCTTAGGGCTCGTGAACGTACACCCCTTCCTCCTCACAGACTCCCTGGCCACCCCCACAGCCCACCTTGAATCACCTCCCACCTTCTCCTCCACCTCCACCTCCCAGCAGTGCCTCCCCTCCCTGAACCCCTCCCGCCCCAGCACACAGTGCCAATCATCAAATCTCTCAGGGATGTCGGGCAGTTTCAGCCGATTACTTTCCCGTGTGACTCTTCTCAAATCATTGGACAGGACAAGATCGGAATGAGCCGTGTGCGGATCCAGGGTCACCACATCTGCAGGGGACAGGAGGAGCCAGAGCATCATGGGCAGAGCTCAGTGCTGGGCGAGACAGGGGCTGGTGCCACGGCGCGGGGGTCTGAGTCACCAAACGCACCCAGGCACGGCCAGTCCCTTGCAGCGGCCAGCCCAGTTACGCCTCGCACCGAGGGAAAGGGAGGAAGGCACCCAAAGTGGCAATGAAAGAGACAATTACCTGGATTTTCAGGCAGCAGAAACTTTCTCCACGCTACAAGGAGAGACAAGAGCTGGTCACATCCCGCAGCCGGTCCCCAGCAGCTCTGGGCAGGAGAGAGGGGCCAGCCCTGGGCTGCTCTCCCTGAGCTGCCCACCCTCCCAGGCACATTACCTTGGGGTTCCCCAGAGCCAGGCGATGCAGGGACGCCGGGCAAGGAGGGAAAGGGCCGAGCAGAGAGCTCCGAGGCGAGGACCTCGTGCTGTGCTGGATCAAAGCAAAAGCAATGTTTGATGAGAGGGGGACAGCTTCTCATGCCACGGCTGCGCCTGCAAGAGCTTGGGCAGACCCCAAAGTGCTCCTCTCTGGGGAGTGGGACAAGACCCCCTCTGTCCCGCGAAGGGCTCTCTGCCAGCCTGTCCCCCCATCAGCCCACCCAGGCCCTGGGGAGTTAAGTCCGAACTTCAGGAGCCACCCAAAGCCAAGTCCCTCCCAGGGGGGCCCCTTTGCCAGCAGGTTTGGCTGGTGGAAGGGGCCAGAAGGACTCACCCAGCTCTCTGGTCAGCATCGCTGGAAAGCAAAGGCAGAGGAAGAGGTGGTCAGGAGAGCAGCTTGCTTCATCAGTGGCAACATCTCAAGAGGGTCTCTTGGACCTTCCCACCAGCCAGACGGCCCGGCCGTGCTCCCTGCCCTCCCACCCACACCCCGTGCCCTCGTCCCCTTCCCTCCTTTGCCCAAAGAGCTTTTTCATCAAGGCAAAAACAGTGCTCGGACACAACCGTGATGCCCTTCTGCACGCGCCCATGGGCCAGGGCTCGGCCTCACTCCGCACCCATGCCCTCGCTCCATCCCCGCCACTCCAAACTTACCTTTCCTTCTGAACAGATGAGCACTGAGGCCAGCGAACACAGCTGAGAGCGCGAGGAACACACCCAGAGCTACCATCCAGTGCTGGGCATTGTGGAAAAAGGGAGCTGAGAAACAAAAAGCCATCAGGAAAGGGGCTCATTTGACACCGCCGTGTAGGAGGAGAAGGAAAACAAGGCAAGACCCAAACGTGTAGCTCATCAAACCCTTGTCCTGGGAGCCCTGGGCTCAAGGGGACAGAGCCCCCTCTGTCCCACGGCAATAGCAATGCTCACCTGAAGCACACCAGGCTCAGGGTCTCTCGTGGGCTCAAAGCAACGTGAAGGGGCACAGCCCTCCCGTTCCCCCACACCCCGCACGCTTCCCCAGGAACCCGGGGTCAAAGCTGCTCAAAGCAACGCAGCAAAGCCCAGCCCTGCTGCCCGCGCCGCGGGGGCTGGCTGCAATCGTTGCACCTGAGATGTGCAGGGACGACGCCTGCTCCTGCTCGAGGCGGCTGTTCCTGACCACGCAGGTCCGTTTCCCATCTCCCTTCCCGGTGACAACGATGACGTCTTCGATGTCAAACAGGCCCCTCTCATCCGAGGAACGGCTCTGGGAGAGCGAGGGGAGGTGCTGACCGCCGGGATCCTTCCACAGCACCTCCGGTTGCGGGTACCAGCCGGACGAGCGACACACCACGCGGATGCCTCCGTCCTCGTAAGCCTCCAGAGAGAGGTGAGGGACAGAGCCTGTGGCTGGGGGAAGAGCCCGTGGTTGGGGGGGAGGTAGGGACGGACTCAGCGCAAAGGCGAAGACGGAACGCGATGCCAGACACCTGACAGGTCTGATGCCCAACATGAGCCCCTCAAGGCTTGCAGACAACAGCCCAGGTCTGCTACGGCACAAAAAGCAAAGCAAAGCCAAGGCCCAGCTGGTCAGAGCTGGGAAGAGGTCTCTTCCCAAGTCCAGACACAGCGTTAGGCGCCATCCTTGGCCTGGTTGGCAGCCCAGGCTCTGAGGCGAAGGAGCTGCTCAGCAGCTTGTCCCCAGTGCCTTCACAACATCCTGAGGACACCCTTCACGGACAGCGCAGGGACCCAGCAAAGCCCTCGCAGCCATGCAGCTCTGCCCCAGAAACACCTCCAGCACCACGAGCGTGCTCCCTCCTGGGGAAGAGCCCCCTCGGACCCGACCTCTTTCAACGGCTCTTGGCCTTCGGCCCTTCATCGACAGACGTGAGGATGGGGCAGAGGTGTGGGAGGGACACACAAACCCAGGGACACCTGGACCATCCCCTGGAAACACCGCACCGGCCACAAACCTGCCACCTCCAGGTCCACTGGAGCTTCTCCATAAGAGCCAGCGCCTCGCGCCGTGCAGACGTACTGGCCATCATCAGAGGGTCTCAACCCCGTGATTCGCAAGTCCAGGATTCCATTGGAGAGATCATGTCTGGCCAACTCTGTCCTCCCAGCGTATTGCTGCATCTGCTCCCCATGCCAGTCCTCTCCGTTTCGGTAGTGGTGCACCGTTTCAGACTGGTGCCGGATCCACCTGATCTCGAAGCTCCGAGCGTCCACGGAGGGGGCCAAGTGACATGGCAGCACGACGTCCTCCCCCACGGTGGCACGGAGAGGGGAGCTTGGTCCCACCACTCTGAACTGAGCTTGGTGATGGGGAAGGACACAGAGACACGGAGGTTGCGCCTACGTTAATTTTCGGGCATTGCATGGCAAGGGGCGAGCTTGGCGTGAGCGGTGCACGCTCCATCCCCCGGGCGTTGCTTTGCCCTCCCCGTGCTCCAAAGGCACTGGAGAAAGTGGAGAGGGAGTGGGGGGACTCGAAGGAGAAGGAGGCTTCCTGGGAGTGGGAACCTGCGCCAGAAGATGACCTGCACCCCGGCCAGCCCTGGTACAAGCGCCAAAGGTTTTAGGGGAGCACTGCAGGACGGGACTGAAGACGGAGCCAGGGCAAGGGACGGACTGCGTAAAGAGCCCAAGGGAAAGTGGAACCCACGCGCGGCCGAGCTCTGGGCTCAGCTCCCGCCCCATGGCAGCTGCCCTGCCCCACAGCTGCCCCCCGCAGCAGGCAAAAGCCCCCGGCAGCCCTTTAGGATCCCTACCTGATCCCAGGCGGAGGACATGGAGAGCCACAAAGGAAGTCAGGAGGCCCCTGAAGCTGGTGGGGAACCACATCTGCGGGCGGAGCTGGAGAAGAGGGTGGGGAAGGGAGGCAGAGGGAGGGCAATGGGGGGTTACAGCCGCGGGAGAGGGGATGGGGAAGAAGGGCTGCGCCTGCCCCCGAAAGAGGCTCCAGCAATCCCACCCAACCGCCTGCACGAGCACCCTGACGTCGGAGGAAGCCCTTGCTCGAGGGCAGGACGGGACCACGCGCGGCTCCCCAGTGCAGCCCCCAGCTCTGCCCCGCTCCCCCTCACCAGGATTTCTTCTACGTGCCTTACAAGGCTCTCAGTTAAATTAAATTAAATAGTCTAAGTGCCCTGCGGAAAGAGAAGCCACTCACCGGACGGGTACGAGCTGTGGGAGGAAGCCGGCTAAAGGCTACGCCCAACATCTCCAACTTACTTTCAGTTTCTGGGTGCAGCGTTACTGGCTTTGGAGTGCAGTGATTGAAGAGGAAAACTCAATCTCCTGCTCACAGCACAGCTCCTCGTGTCCCGCGGTGTCATTTGCAGTCCCCTCCTTGCACCGGCTCCGAGCAGAAAACAACACTTGCCCAGCAAGCCTCTGGACTGGGCTCCTGCCCTGCAGCTCGACAGGGTCTTCCCAGGCAGGGCTGAGCAGGACCTGCCGTGCCCCAGTGGGGAAATTAAGCCCTGGGGTTAATTGCCAGCCCAGGAACAGCCTGCTTTGTGCTATGCCCGACACACGCTCCCCTTTCTCACGTGTTGCCGCTACCACGCTCACCCAACGGCTCCCAATTGCCAACGGAAAAGGCTCTCTGCATGGAAGATCCACGCCACCGAGTCCAAAACCAGCCAGGCGTCCCCACGAGGGTCCGTCTGTCCGGGAGACCTCGTCCCGGGACGCTCTTGCAGAGAGACGCTCCTGTTTGGCGTAGAGAACGAGTTCCTTCTCTGTCATCAGTCGGGATACACCCGTGGGTGCAGGACACAGCTACTGCTGACTTCTGCTCTCTCAGGAGGCCGCTTTTTTACAGCGGTTTCCTTGGTTTGCACTTGCTGAGGATGCCCCAGGCTCCCACCCGTGCTGATCAAGGCTGCGCGGGGCTCCTGGGCCGGCAGACATCTTCTCTGGGTCTTTTTCCCCATGAGGTCCCGTACCCGGCTGCAGGTATCCTAACACCCGCTCCCCGGTCCCAGCAGCATCCCACCCCACAGCCCCCGTCCCCACTTCAAAACCAAACCCTGCAGCAGCAGCAGCAGCAGCAATCCCTAGTGCTAACTAGCGCTTTAAACTAGCCCCAGCTCGGGAAAGTCTTTCTATGTGCAGAACTTGCCTCTTCTTCTGCACCTACAGCCGCTCTGTTCCAAAGATGCTTTCGCGCCCTGAGCCAAAGCCCTGAACTAAGCCAAGAGCCGCAGCCGTCTCTACCGAGTGCCCAGGCAGGAAGGGAGTTGTGGAAAGAAAACTCAGCGTTGTTCTGTCGTGGTTTAACCCCAGTCGTGGTTTAACCGCAGCCAGCAACTAAGCACCACGCAGCCGCTCGCTCACCCCCCCAACGGTGGGATGGGGGAAGAGGATCGGAATGGCAAAAGGGAAAAACTCGTGGGTTGAGATAAGAACAGTTTAGTAACTAAAGTAAAATAAAAATAGAACAGTAGTAATAGTAATAATAACAATAATAAGAATAACAAATAATAATTGTACGATAGTAATACAAAGCAAGCGGTACACTGTACAATTGCTCACCACCCGCCGACCGATGCCCAGCACGTCCCCCAAGCAGCGATCGTAGCCCCCCCCGTCCAACTCCCCCGCTTATATACTGAGCATGACGTCATACGGTATGGAATAGCCCTTGGGCCGGTCGGGGTCAGCCCCCCTGGCTGTGCCCCCTCCCAGCTCCTTGTGCCCCTGGCAGAGCACGGGAAGCTGAAAAAGTCCTTGACCAGTGTAAACTCTACTCAGCAAGAACCAAAACATCGGCGTGTTATCAACATTATTCTCATCCTCAATCCAAACCACAGCACTCTACCAGCTACTAAGAAGAAACTTAACTCTATCCCAGCTGAAACCAGGACATGTTCAGAAGAGGATTGTGCGGCGTAGAAGGGTGCTGACAGAGCGGGGGCACCGCGGGGAGACGGGGGGCTGGCCAAGCCTGGGGCTCCCCAGAACGAAGACAAGGGGGTGCCTGAGGTCTGAGTGCCCCCCACCGCCGACCCCCCAGTGCTCGTCCTGCAGGGAGCTGCCCCCAGGCTCCTGCTCCCACCACCGCTACAACTCCGCTGCAAAACCCCTTCACAGGCAGCAAGGCACCAGGACAAAGAGCCCCCAGGAGCCATCGCAGCCAGGCTCCACGTTCACCTTTATTGAACCCCATGCTGCTGCCCCTGGGCAGGACGCGGTGCGTCCAAGGGAAAGAAGAGCCCAAACCCGCTGCTCAGCACTGAGAACGGATCCACAAACTCCAACCCAAGCAACCACTGCTCTTTGTGATGCCACACACCATGGCCAGGCAGCCCCTGTGCCCCTGCCCCTCACTCCCTGTCGGCTCCCTGGGCTTGGGCAGGGCAGAGAGGGACATGGGCTCCTGCGGGACGGAGGAGAGGAGAGCGGGCAGGGACTGGAGAAGGGCAGGATCTGCTGGAGGCGGTGGAGGGGATGGAAGGGGGGCAGAAGGTCTGGGGTTTTTAGCCCCTGATGTACAGCTTCGTTTTCTTGTTCCCCACCCAAAACCAGGGACGGATGATCTCCCCGTTGAACGAGGCTGGTGGGAAAGTGAAGATCTCGACCCCGCTGTCGGCATTGATGAAAGTCACCAGCCCCTGTGTGCAGTCCAGACAGACCCAGATTCTCCTGGGGACCAGGAACAGGGACAGGGCTGTGGGAGGAGAGGTGAGAGCTGCAAACTGCCCTTTAAGGTGCTGCAATGCCCAGACCCCATCCTTAGGGCTCGTGAACGTACACCCCTTCCTCCTCACAGACTCCCTGGCCACCCCCACAGCCCACCTTGAATCACCTCCCACCTTCCCCTCCACCTCCACCTCCCAGCAGTGCCTCCCCTCCCTGAACCCCTCCCGCCCCAGCACGCAGCCCCAAAAATGAAATATCTTAAGGATGTCGGGCAGGTTCGGCCATGTACTTTCCCATGAGACTCTTCTCAAATCATTGGACAGGGCAAGACCGGAATGAGCCGTGTGCGGATCCAGGGTCACCACATCTGCAGGGGACAGGAGGAGCCAGAGCATCATGGGCAGAGCTCAGTGCTGGGCGAGACAGGGGCTGGTGCCACGGCGCGGGGGTCTGAGTCACCAAACGCACCCAGGCACGGCCAGTCCCTTGCAGCGGCCAGCCCAGTTACGCCTCGCACCGAGGGAAAGGGAGGAAGGCACCCAAAGTGGCAATGAAAGAGACAATTACCTGGATTTTCAGGCAGCAGAAACTTTCTCCACGCTACAAGGAGAGACAAGAGCTGTTCACATCCCGCAGCCGGTCCCCAGCAGCTCTGGGCAGGAGAGAGGGGCCAGCCCTGGGCTGCTCTCCCTGAGCTGCCCACCCTCCCAGGCACATTACCTTGGGGTTCCCCAGAGCCAGGCGATGCAGGGACGCCGGGCAAGGAGGGAAAGGGCCGAGCAGAGAGCTCCGAGGCGAGGACCTCGTGCTGTGCTGGATCAAAGCGAAAGCAATGTTTGATGAGAGGGGGACAGCTTCTCATGCCACGGCTGCGCCTGCAAGAGCTTGGGCAGACCCCAAAGTGCTCCTCTCTGGGGAGTGGGACAAGACCCCCTCTGTCCCGCGAAGGGCTCCCTGCCAGCCTGTCCCCCCATCAGCCCACCCAGGCCCTGGGGAGTTAAGTCCGAACTTCAGGAGCCACCCAAAGCCAAGTCCCTCCCAGGGGGGCCCCTTTGCCAGCAGGTTTGGCTGGTGGAAGGGGCCAGAAGGACTCACCCAGCTCTCTGGTCAGCATCGCTGGAAAGCAAAGGCAGAGGAAGAGGTGGTCAGGAGAGCAGCTTGCTTCATCAGTGGCAACATCTCAAGAGGGTCTCTTGGACCTTCCCACCAGCCAGACGGCCCGGCCGTGCTCCCTGCCCTCCCACCCACACCCCGTGCCCTCGTCCCCTTCCCTCCTTTGCCCAAAGAGCTTTTTCATCAAGGCAAAAACAGTGCTCGGACACAACCGTGATGCCCTTCTGCACGCGCCCATGGGCCAGGGCTCGGCCTCACTCCGCACCCATGCCCTCGCTCCATCCCCGCCACTCCAAACTTACCTTTCCTTCTGAACAGATGAGCACTGAGGCCAGCGAACACAGCTGAGAGCGCGAGGAACACACCCAGAGCTACCATCCAGTGCTGGGCATTGTGGAAAAAGGGAGCTGAGAAACAAAAAGCCATCAGGAAAGGGGCTCATTTGACACCGCCGTGTAGGAGGAGAAGGAAAACAAGGCAAGACCCAAACGTGTAGCTCATCAAACCCTTGTCCTGGGAGCCCTGGGCTCAAGGGGACAGAGCCCCCTCTGTCCCACGGCAATAGCAATGCTCACCTGAAGCACACCAGGCTCAGGGTCTCTCGTGGGCTCAAAGCAACGTGAAGGGGCACAGCCCTCCCATTCCCCCACACCCCGCACGCTTCCCCAGGAACCCGGGGTCAAAGCTGCTCAAAGCAACGCAGCAAAGCCCAGCCCTGCTGCCCGCGCCGCGGGGGCTGGCTGCAATCGTTGCACCTGAGATGTGCAGGGACGACGCCTGCTCCTGCTCGAGGCGGCTGTTCCTGACCACGCAGGTCCGTTTCCCATCTCCCTTCCCGGTGACAACGATGACGTCTTCGATGTCAAACAGGCCCCTCTCATCCGAGGAACGGCTCTGGGAGAGCGAGGGGAGGTGCTGACCGCCGGGATCCTTCCACAGCACCTCCGGTTGCGGGTACCAGCCGGACGAGCGACACACCACGCGGATGCCTCCGTCCTCGTAAGCCTCCAGAGAGAGGTGAGGGACAGAGCCTGTGGCTGGGGGAAGAGCCCGTGGTTGGGGGGGAGGTAGGGACGGACTCAGCGCAAAGGCGAAGACGGAACGCGATGCCAGACACCTGACAGGTCTGATGCCCAACATGAGCCCCTCAAGGCTTGCAGACAACAGCCCAGGTCTGCTACGGCACAAAAAGCAAAGCAAAGCCAAGGCCCAGCTGGTCAGAGCTGGGAAGAGGTCTCTTCCCAAGTCCAGACACAGCGTTAGGTGCCATCCTTGGCCTGGTTGGCAGCCCAGGCTCTGAGGCGAAGGAGCTGCTCAGCAGCTTGTCCCCAGTGCCTTCACAACATCCTGAGGACACCCTTCACGGACAGCGCAGGGACCCAGCAAAGCCCTCGCAGCCATGCAGCTCTGCCCCAGAAACACCTCCAGCACCACGAGCGTGCTCCCTCCTGGGGAAGAGCCCCCTCGGACCCGACCTCTTTCAACGGCTCTTGGCCTTCGGCCCTTCATCGACAGACGTGAGGATGGGACAGAGGTGTGGGAGGGACACACAAACCCAGGGACACCTGGACCATCCCCTGGAAACACCGCACCGGCCACAAACCTGCCACCTCCAGGTCCACTGGAGCTTCTCCATAAGAGCCAGCGTGTTCCACCGTGCAGACGTACTGGCCATCATCAGAGGGTCTCAACCCCGTGATTCGCAAGTCCAGGATTCCATTGGAGAGACCATCTCTGGCCAACTCTGTCCTCCCAGCGTATTGCTGCATCTGCTCCCCATGCCAGTCCTCTCCGTTTCGGTAGTGGTGCACCGTTTCAGACAACTGGTGCCGGATCCACCTGATCTCGAAGCTCCGAGCGTCCACGGAGGGGGCCAAGTGACATGGCAGCACGACGTCCTCCCCCACGGTGGCACGGAGAGGGGAGCTTGGTCCCACCACTCTGAACTCATCTTGGTGATGGAGAAGGACACAGAGACACGGAGGTTGCGCCTACGTTAATTTTCGGGCATTGCATGGCAAGGGGCGAGCTTGGCGTGAGCGGTGCACGCTCCATCCCCCGGGCGTTGCTTTGCCCTCCCCGTGCTCCAAAGGCACTGGAGAAAGTGGAGAGGGAGTGGGGGGACTCGAAGGAGAAGGAGGCTTCCTGGGAGTGGGAACCTGCGCCAGAAGATGACCTGCACCCCGGCCAGCCCTGGTACAAGCGCCAAAGGTTTTAGGGGAGCACTGCAGGACGGGACTGAAGACGGAGCCAGGGCAAGGGACGGACTGCGTAAAGAGCCCAAGGGAAAGTGGAACCCATGCGCGGCCGAGCTCTGGGCTCAGCTCCCGCCCCATGGCAGCTGCCCTGCCCCACAGCTGCCCCCCGCAGCAGGCAAAAGCCCCCGGCAGCCCTTTAGGATCCCTACCTGATCCCAGGCGGAGGACATGGAGAGCCACAAAGGAAGTCAGGAGGCCCCTGAAGCTGGTGGGGAACCACATCTGCGGGCGGAGCTGGAGAAGAGGGTGGGGAAGGGAGGCAGAGGGAGGGCAATGGGGGGTTACAGCCGCGGGAGAGGGGATGGGGAAGAAGGGCTGCGCCTGCCCCCGAAAGAGGCTCCAGCAATCCCACCCAACCGCCTGCACGAGCACTCTGACGTCGGAGGAAGCCCTTGCTCGAGGGCAGGACGGGACCACGCGCGGCTCCCCAATGCAGCCCCCAGCTCTGCCCCGCTCCCCCTCACCAGGATTTCTTCTACGTGCCTTACAAGGCTCTCAGTTAAATTAAATTAAATAGTCTAAGTGCCCTGCGGAAAGAGAAGCCACTCACCGGACGGGTACGAGCTGTGGGAGGAAGCCGGCTAAAGGCTACGCCCAACGCCTCCAACTTACTTTCAGTTTCTGGGTGCAGCGTTACTGGCTTTGGAGTGCAGTGATTGAAGGGGAAAACTCAATCTCCTGCTCACAGCACAGCTCCTCGTGTCCCGCGGTGTCATTTGCAGTCCCCTCCTTGCACCGGCTCCGAGCAGAAAACAACACTTGCCCAGCAAGCCTCTGGACTGGGCTCCTGCCCTGCAGCTCGACAGGGTCTTCCCAGGCAGGGCTGAGCAGGACCTGCCGTGCCCCAGTGGGGAAATTAAGCCCTGGGGTTAATTGCCAGCCCAGGAACAGCCTGCTTTGTGCTATGCCCGACACACGCTCCCCTTTCTCACGTGTTGCCGCTACCACGCTCACCCAACGGCTCCCAATTGCCAACGGAAAAGGCTCTCTGCATGGAAGATCCACGCCACGGAGTCCAAAACCAGCCAGGCGTCCCCACGAGGGTCCGTCTGTCCGGGAGACCTCGTCCCGGGACGCTCTTGCAGAGAGACGCTCCTGTTTGGCGTAGAGAACGAGTTCCTTCTCTATCATCAGTCGGGATACACCCGTGGGTGCAGGACACAGCTACTGCTGACTTCTGCTCTCTCAGGAGGCCGCTTTTTTACAGCGGTTTCCTTGGTTTGCACTTGCTGAGGATGCCCCAGGCTCCCACCCGTGCTGATCAAGGCTGCGCGGGGCTCCTGGGCCGGCAGACATCTTCTCTGGGTCTTTTTCCCCATGAGAACCAGGTGGCCTTTATGGCTGCTGCCACCATGGGGGCCCCATGTTTCCTCCAGCCCCCACCCCCGGCTGCTCCTGCCGCTGTCCTGAGCGGGTACGATGCTCTCAGCCGGCAAAAAGTCAAGCTGCGTTGGAGGCTGAGCGTGCAGGAGGGTTACGTGCATGGGGAAATGGTGTTGCGGAGACACCTGCACCCCAAAGAGAAGGTGGGGAACGTGGTGGTGGGGCTGGAGAACCTGATGGTGGGTCTGGAGGGGACGTGCCAGCAGCTGGCACCCAGCCCGTATGGAGTGCAACGGGTGTCCGGGAGCCCCTGGCTGAGCCTGGGGGGCTGAGGAGGAGCAGAGGGGGCTGCGGAGGAGCGGGGGGGACTGTACCCCCCCAGGGCGGTGTAGCGGGGAGGTCCTGTACCCGGCTGCGGGTACCCTAACACCCACTCCCCGGTCCCAGCAGCATCCCACCCCACAGCCCCCGTCCCCACTTCAAAACCAAACCCTGCAGCAGCAGCAGCAGCAGCAGCAGCAATCCCTAGTGCTAACTAGCGCTTTAAACTAGCCCCAGCTCGGGAAAGTCTTTCTATGTGCAGAACTTGCCTCTTCTTCTGCACCTACAGCCGCTCTGTTCCAAAGATGCTTTCGCGCCCTGAGCCAAAGCCCTGAACTAAGCAAAGAGCCGCAGCCGTCTCTACCGAGTGCCCAGGCAGGAAGGGAGTTGCGGAAAGAAAACTCAGCGTTGTTCTGTCGTGGTTTAACCCCAGTCGTGGTTTAACCCCAGTCATGGTTTAACCGCAGCCAGCAACTAAGCACCACGCAGCCGCTCGCTCACCCCCCCAACGGTGGGATGGGGGAAGAGGATCGGAAGGGGAAAAGGGGAAAACTCGTGGGTTGAGATAAGAACAGTTTAGTAACTAAAGTAAAATAAAAATAGAACAGTAGTAATAGTAATAATAACAATAATAAGAATAACAAATAATAATTGTACGATAGTAATACAAAGCAAGCGGTACACTGTACAATTGCTCACCACCCGCCGACCGATGCCCAGCACGTCCCCCAAGCAGCGATCGTAGCCCCCCCCCGTCCAACTCCCCCAGTTTATATACTGAGCATGACGTCATACGGTATGGAATAGCCCTTGGGCCGGTCAGGGTCAGCCCCCCTGGCTGTGCCCCCTCCCAGCTCCTTGTGCCCCTGGCAGAGCACGGGAAGCTGAAAAAGTCCTTGACCAGTGTGAGCGCCACTTAGCAAGTACTTAGCACTACTTAGCAAGAACCAAAACATCCAGGAAGAAACTTAACTCTATCCCAGCTGAAACCAGGACACCCCAGTCGGCAACTAAGCACCACGCAGCCGCTCGCTCACTGCCCCCAGCCCAGTGGGATGGGGGAGAGAATTGGAAGGGTGAAAGGCAGAGAACTCGTGGGTTGAGATAAGAACAGTTTAATAATTGAAGTAAAATGAAAGAGAATAGTAGTAGTAATAATAATGGAATAATGCAATAATAACATCCAAAGCAACTGATACACGATACAATTGCTCACCACCCGCCGACCGATGCCCAGCCCGTTCCCGAGCAGCGATCGTAGCCCCTCCCCGGCCAACTCCCCCAGTTGATCTACTGAGCATGACGTCATACGGTATGGAATAGCCCTTGGGCCGGTCGGGGTCAGCCCCCCTGGCTGTGCCCCCTCCCAGCTCCTTGTGCCCCTGGCAGAGCACGGGAAGCTGAAAAAGTCCTTGACCAGTGTAAACTCTACTCAGCAAGAACCAAAACATCGGCGTGTTATCAACATTATTCTCATCCTCAATCCAAACCACAGCACTCTACCAGCTACTAAGAAGAAACTTAACTCTATCCCAGCTGAAACCAGGACATGTTCAGAAGAGGATTGTGCGGCGTAGAAGGGTGCTGACAGAGCGGGGGCACCGCGGGGAGACGGGGGGCTGGCCAAGCCTGGGGCTCCCCAGAACGAAGACAAGGGGGTGCCTGAGGTCTGAGTGCCCCCCACCGCCGACCCCCCAGTGCTCGTCCTGCAGGGAGCTGCCCCCAGGCTCCTGCTCCCACCACCGCTACAACTGCGCTGCAAAACCCCTTCACAGGCAGCAAGGCACCAGGACAAAGAGCCCCCAGGAGCCATCGCAGCCAGGCTCCACGTTCACCTTTATTGAACCCCATGCTGCTGCCCCTGGGCAGGACGCGGTGCGTCCAAGGGAAAGAAGAGCCCAAACCCGCTGCTCAGCACCGAGAACGGATCCACAAACTCCAACCCAAGCAACCACTGCTCTTTGTGATGCCACACACCATGGCCAGGCAGCCCCTGTGCCCCTGCCCCTCACTCCCTGTCGGCTCCCTGGGCTTGGGCAGGTGTCGTGGTTTAACCCCAGTCGGCAACTAAGCACCACACAGCTGCTCGCTCACTCCCCCCTTGGGATGGGGGAGAGAATCGGAAGGGTAAAAGGGAGAGAACTCGTGGGTTGAGATAAAAACAGTTTAATAATTGAAGTAAAATAAAAGAGAACAGTTAAATAGGTAAAGCAAAAGCTGCGCACACAAACCAAAACAAGGAATTAATTCACTACTCCCCATGGGCAGGCGGGTGTTCGGCCATCCCCAGGAAAGCAGGGCTCCATCACGCGTAACAGTTACTGGGGAAGACAAACGCCATCACGCCAGATGTCCCCCCCTTCCTTCTTCTTCCCCCAGCTTCTATACTGAGCATGACGTCATGTGGTATGGGATAACTCTTTGGCCAGTCTGGGTCAGCGCCCCTGGCTGTGCTCCCTCCCAGCCCCGCCCCCCCGTGCACCGGGCAGAGCACGGGAAGCTGAAAAGTCCTTGACCAATGTAAGCGCTACTTAGCGACTATTTAGCGGTACTTAGCATCGACATTGTTCTCAACCTAAACCCAAAACACAGCCCCTTACGGCTACCAAGAAGAAAAGTAACTCTATCCCAGCTGAAACCAGGACAGTATCCACCCCTTATTCCATACCATTTACGTCATGCACAGGTCCCACATTATCCAATCCATCCTCTTTAACCACCACCCCCCTCCCCATCCTTTGATACAATACACAGGTATCATTCCCTTAGTCTATGGACCACCCCTGGGAAATGTTTGTAGTTCATTTAGTCCATGACTTTGGGCTCCATCGGTGACGGTGGTCACTCAGGACAGGAGAGGCAGCGTGTTGTGCGGATTTATTGGGCACCAAAGCCGGCTCAGGTCGGGTCACTGCTGCACCTGCACTGCTTCTTGTAAGGCTTCTCCTCCATTGGTTCAGGTAGTTCCTGCTATAGTAATTCCCACAGCATGCAACTCAAGTCCCGGGTCACAACAATTTAAAGGTATATCCATTACAATCTCCACCCCTGGCCCCTTTGGGCCAGGTTATAGGATTTAACACTGCAATGGACTCCTCCCCTTGCCCCTGCTCTGGCGTGGGGTTCCTCCCATGGCAGACAGTCCTCCATTAACTTCTCTAACATGAGTCCTTCCCACGGGCTGCAGTTCTTCACAAACTGCTCCAGCGTGGGTCCCCTGTGGGGTCACAAGTCCTGCCAGCAAACCTGCTCCAGCATGGGCTCCTCTCTCCACGGGCCCACAGGTCCTGCCAGGAGCCTGCTCCAGCGCGGGCTTCCCACAGGGTCACAGCCTCCTTCGGGCATCCACCTGCTCCAGCATGGGGTCCTCCATGGGCTGCAGGTAGATCTCTGCTCCACACTTAACTTCCATGGGCTGCTCTGGCATGGGATTATCCACGTCCACAGATGCTTTGGGGTGTCGTGCTCCCGCAGGGACTCATCCACAGGTCACAGTCCCTTCGACTCGAGTTCACACTGCAGTTCCAGCCTGTCCAGAACAGCAGTACAGAAAAACAGCAGAGATGCCCTGGCCATCTGCCAGCCCAGGCGCGTGGCCATTGCTGTTATCAAAATGTTCCCAGGCACAGCCCAGTAAGGTGATGAGCAGTACAGCAAGCAGAAAAGCAAAAAACAGCCACTAACGAGCACTAGGCTCTAATATACAGTAAGGCAAGCAAGCCCCGTGGCAAACACAGAAGCCTGCCGATTAACAACTAAACAGCAATAACAGCTATAAATTCGATCTAGCACATTCCAATTAAATCTGTCGTTATCTCGAACCCTTCAAGCCCCACGTTGGGCGCCAAAAAGAACTGTCGTGGTTTAACCCCAGCCAGCAACTAAGCACCACGAAGCCGCTCGCTCACTCCCCCCTTGGGATGGGGGAGAGAATCGGAAGGGTAAAAGGGAGAGAACTCGTGGGTTGAGATAAGAACAGTTTAATAATTGAAGTAAAATAAAATAGAACAGTTAAATAGGTAAAGCAAAAGCTGCGCACGCAAACAAGGCAAAACAAGGAATTAATTCGCTACTCCCCATGGGCAGGCGGGTGTTCGGCCATCCCCAGGAAAGCAGGGCTCCATCACGCCTAACGGTTACTTGGGAAGACAAACGCCATCACGCCAGATGTCCCCCCCTTCCTTCTTCTTCCCCCAGCTTCTATACTGAGCATGACGTCATGTGGTATGGGATAACTCTTTGGCCAGTCTGGGTCAGCGCCCCTGGCTGTGCTCCCTCCCAGCCCCGCCCCCCCGTGCACCGGGCAGAGCACGGGAAGCTGAAAAGTCCTTGACCAATGTAAGCGCTACTTAGCGACTATTTAGCGGTACTTAGCATCGACATAGTTCTCGTCCTAAACCCAAAACACAGCCCCTTACGGCTACCAAGAAGAAAAGTAACTCTATCCCAGCTGAAACCAGGACAGCAGGGCAGAGAGGAACATGGGCTCCTGCGGGATGGAGGAGAGAAGAGCGGGCAGGGACTGGAGAAGGGCAGGATCTGCTGGAGGCGGTGGAGGGGATGGAAGGGGGGCAGAAGGTCTGGGGGTTTTAGCCCCTGAGGCACAGCTCAGTTTTCTTGGTCCCCACCCAAAACCAGGGACGGAGGATCTCCCCGTTGAACGAGGCTGGTGGGAAAGTGAAGATCTCGACCCCGCTGTCGGCACTGATGAAAGTCACCCGCCCCTGTGTGCAGTCCAGATGGACCAAGATTCTCCTGGGGACTGGGAACAGGGACAGGGCTGTGGGAGGAGAGGTGAGAGCTGAAAACTGCCCTTTAAGGTGCTGCAATGCCCAGACCCCATCCTTAGGGCTCGTGAACGTACACCCCTTCCTCCTCACAGACTCCCTGGCCACCCCCACAGCCCACCTTGAATCACCTCCCACCTTCCCCTCCACCTCCACCTCCCAGCAGTGCCTCCCCTCCCTGAACCCCTCCCGCCCCAGCACACAGTGCCAATCATCAAATCTCTCAGGGATGTCGGGCAGTTTCAGCCGATTACTTTCCCGTGTGACTCTTCTCAAATCATTGGACAGGACAAGATCGGAATGAGCCGTGTGCGGATCCAGGGTCACCACATCTGCAGGGGACAGGAGGAGCCAGAGCATCAGGGGCAGAGCTCAATGCTGGGCGAGACAGGGGCTGGTGCCACGGCGCGGGGGTCTGAGTCACCAAACGCACCCAGGCACGGCCAGTCCCTTGCAGCGGCCAGCCCAGTTACGCCTCGCACCGAGGGAAAGGGAGGAAGGCACCCAAAGTGGCAATGAAAGAGACAATTACCTGGATTTTCAGGCAGCAGAAACTTTCTCCACACTACAAGGAGAGACAAGAGCTGGTCACATCCCGCAGCCGGTCCCCAGCAGCTCTGGGCAGGAGAGAGGGGCCAGCCCTGGGCTGCTCTCCCTGAGCTGCCCACCCTCCCAGGCACATTACCTTGGGGTTCCCCAGAGCCAGGCGATGCAGGGACGCCGGGCAAGGAGGGAAAGGGCCGAGCAGAGAGCTCCGAGGCGAGGACCTTGTGCTGCGCTGGATCAAAGCGAAAGCAATGTTTGATGAGAGGGGGACAGCTTCTCATGCCACGGCTGCGCCTGCAAGAGCTTGGGCAGACCCCAAAGTGCTCCTCTCTGGGGATTGGGACAAGACCCCCTCTGTCCCGCGAAGGGCTCCCTGCCAGCCTGTCCCCCCATCAGCCCACCCAGGCCCTGGGGAGTTAAGTCCGAACTTCAGGAGCCATCCAAAGCCAAGTCCCTCCCAGGGGGGCCCCTTTGCCAGCAGGTTTGGCTGGTGGAAGGGGCCAGAAGGACTCACCCAGCTCTCTGGTCAGCATCGCTGGAAAGCAAAGGCAGAGGAAGAGGTGGTCAGGAGAGCAGCTTGCTTCATCAGTGGCAACATCTCAAGAGGGTCTCTTGGACCTTCCCACCAGCCAGACGGCCCGGCCGTGCTCCCTGCCCTCCCACCCACACCCCGTGCCCTCGTCCCCTTCCCTCCTTTGCCCAAAGAGCTTTTTCATCAAGGCAAAAACAGTGCTCGGACACAACCGTGATGCCCTTCTGCACGCGCCCATGGGCCAGGGCTCGGCCTCACTCCGCACCCATGCCCTCGCTCCATCCCCGCCACTCCAAACTTACCTTTCCTTCTGAACAGATGAGCACTGAGGCCAGCGAACACAGCTGAGAGCGCGAGGAACACACCCAGAGCTACCATCCAGTGCTGGGCATTGTGGAAAAAGGGAGCTGAGAAACAAAAAGCCATCAGGAAAGGGGCTCATTTGACACCGCCGTGTAGGAGGAGAAGGAAAACAAGGCAAGACCCAAACGTGTAGCTCATCAAACCCTTGTCCTGGGAGCCCTGGGCTCAAGGGGACAGAGCCCCCTCTGTCCCACGGCAATAGCAATGCTCACCTGAAGCACACCAGGCTCAGGGTCTCTCGTGGGCTCAAAGCAACGTGAAGGGGCACAGCCCTCCCGTTCCCCCACACCCCGCACGCTTCCCCAGGAACCCGGGGTCAAAGCTGCTCAAAGCAACGCAGCAAAGCCCAGCCCTGCTGCCCGCGCCGCGGGGGCTGGCTGCAATCGTTGCACCTGAGATGTGCAGGGACGACGCCTGCTCCTGCTCGAGGCGGCTGTTCCTGACCACGCAGGTCCGTTTCCCATCTCCCTTCCCGGTGACAACGATGACGTCTTCGATGTCAAACAGGCCCCTCTCATCCGAGGAACGGCTCTGGGAGAGCGAGGGGAGGTGCTGACCGCCGGGATCCTTCCACAGCACCTCCGGTTGCGGGTACCAGCCGGACGAGCGACACACCACGCGGATGCCTCCGTCCTCGTAAGCCTCCAGAGAGAGGTGAGGGACAGAGCCTGTGGCTGGGGGAAGAGCCCGTGGTTGGGGGGGAGGTAGGGACGGACTCAGCGCAAAGGCGAAGACGGAACGCGATGCCAGACACCTGACAGGTCTGATGCCCAACATGAGCCCCTCAAGGCTTGCAGACAACAGCCCAGGTCTGCTACGGCACAAAAAGCAAAGCAAAGCCAAGGCCCAGCTGGTCAGAGCTGGGAAGAGGTCTCTTCCCAAGTCCAGACACAGCGTTAGGTGCCATCCTTGGCCTGGTTGGCAGCCCAGGCTCTGAGGCGAAGGAGCTGCTCAGCAGCTTGTCCCCAGTGCCTTCACAACATCCTGAGGACACCCTTCACGGACAGCGCAGGGACCCAGCAAAGCCCTCGCAGCCATGCAGCTCTGCCCCAGAAACACCTCCAGCACCACGAGCGTGCTCCCTCCTGGGGAAGAGCCCCCTCGGACCCGACCTCTTTCAACGGCTCTTGGCCTTCGGCCCTTCATCGACAGACGTGAGGATGGGACAGAGGTGTGGGAGGGACACACAAACCCAGGGACACCTGGACCATCCCCTGGAAACACCGCACCGGCCACAAACCTGCCACCTCCAGGTCCACTGGAGCTTCTCCATAAGAGCCAGCGTGTTCCACCGTGCAGACGTACTGGCCATCATCAGAGGGTCTCAACCCTGTGATTCGCAAGTCCAGGATTCCATTGGAGAGACCATCTCTGGCCAACTCTGTCCTCCCAGCGTATTGCTGCATCTGCTCCCCATGCCAGTCCTCTCCGTTTCGGTAGTGGTGCACCGTTTCAGACTGGTGCCGGATCCACCTGATCTCGAAGCTCCGAGCGTCCACGGAGGGGGCCAAGTGACATGGCAGCACGACATCCTCCCCCACGGTGGCACGGAGAGGGGAGCTTGGTCCCACCACTCTGAACTCATCTTGGTGATGGAGAAGGACACAGAGACACGGAGGTTGCGCCTACGTTAATTTTCGGGCATTGCATGGCAAGGGGCGAGCTTGGCGTGAGCGGTGCACGCTCCATCCCCCGGGCGTTGCTTTGCCCTCCCCGTGCTCCAAAGGCACTGGAGAAAGTGGAGAGGGAGTGGGGGGACTCGAAGGAGAAGGAGGCTTCCTGGGAGTGGGAACCTGCGCCAGAAGATGACCTGCACCCCGGCCAGCCCTGGTACAAGCGCCAAAGGTTTTAGGGGAGCACTGCAGGACGGGACTGAAGACGGAGCCAGGGCAAGGGACGGACTGCGTAAAGAGCCCAAGGGAAAGTGGAACCCATGCGCGGCCGAGCTCTGGGCTCAGCTCCCGCCCCATGGCAGCTGCCCTGCCCCACAGCTGCCCCCCGCAGCAGGCAAAAGCCCCCGGCAGCCCTTTAGGATCCCTACCTGATCCCAGGCGGAGGACATGGAGAGCCACAAAGGAAGTCAGGAGGCCCCTGAAGCTGGTGGGGAACCACATCTGCGGGCGGAGCTGGAGAAGAGGGTGGGGAAGGGAGGCAGAGGGAGGGCAATGGGGGGTTACAGCCGCGGGAGAGGGGATGGGGAAGAAGGGCTGCGCCTGCCCCCGAAAGAGGCTCCAGCAATCCCACCCAACCGCCTGCACGAGCACCCTGACGTCGGAGGAAGCCCTTGCTCGAGGGCAGGACGGGACCACGCGCGGCTCCCCAATGCAGCCCCCAGCTCTGCCCCGCTCCCCCTCACCAGGATTTCTTCTACGTGCCTTACAAGGCTCTCAGTTAAATTAAATTAAATAGTTTAAGTGCCCGGCGGAAAGAGAAGCCACTCACCGGACGGGTACGAGCTGTGGGAGGAAGCCGGCTAAAGGCTACGCCCAACGCCTCCAACTTACTTTCAGTTTCTGGGTGCAGCGTTACTGGCTTTGGAGTGCAGTGATTGAAGGGGAAAACTCAATCTCCTGCTCACAGCACAGCTCCTCGTGTCCCGCGGTGTCATTTGCAGTCCCCTCCTTGCACCGGCTCCGAGCAGAAAACAACACTTGCCCAGCAAGCCTCTGGACTGGGCTCCTGCCCTGCAGCTCGACAGGGTCTTCCCAGGCAGGGCTGAGCAGGACCTGCCGTGCCCCAGTGGGGAAATTAAGCCCTGGGGTTAATTGCCAGCCCAGGAACAGCCTGCTTTGTGCTATGCCCGACACACGCTCCCCTTTCTCGCGTGTTGCCGCTACCACGCTCACCCAACGGCTCCCAACTGCCAACGGAAAAGGCTCTCTGCATGGAAGATCCACGCCACGGAGTCCAAAACCAGCCAGGCGTCCCCACGAGGGTCCGTCTGTCCGGGAGACCTCGTCCCGGGACGCTCTTGCAGAGAGACGCTCCTGTTTGGCGTAGAGAACGAGTTCCTTCTCTGTCATCAGTCGGGATACACCCGTGGGTGCAGGACACAGCTACTGCTGACTTCTGCTCTCTCAGGAGGCCGCTTTTTTACAGCGGTTTCCTTGGTTTGCACTTGCTGAGGATGCCCCAGGCTCCCACCCGTGCTGATCAAGGCTGCGCGGGGCTCCTGGGCCGGCAGACATCTTCTCTGGGTCTTTTTCCCCATGAGAACCAGGTGGCCTTTATGGCTGCTGCCACCATGGGGGCCCCATGTTCCTCCAGCCCCCACCCCCGGCTGCTCCTGCCGCTGTCCTGAGCGGGTACGATGCTCTCAGCCGGCAAAAAGTCAAGCTGCGTTGGAGGCTGAGCGTGCAGGAGGGTTACGTGCATGGGGAAATGGTGTTGCGGAGACACCTGCACCCCAAAGAGAAGGTGGGGAACGTGGTGGTGGGGCTGGAGAACCTGATGGTGGGTCTGGAGGGGACGTGCCAGCAGCTGGCACCCAGCCCGTATGGAGCACAACGGGTGTCCGGGAGCCCCTGGCTGAGCCTGGGGGGCTGAGGAGGAGCAGAGGGGGCTGCGGAGGAGCGGGGGGGACTGTACCCCCCCAGGGCGGTGTAGCGGGGAGGTCCCGTACCCGGCTGCAGGTACCCTAACACCCACTCCCCGGTTCCAGCAGCATCCCACCCCACAGCCCCCGTCCCCACTTCAAAACCAAACCCTGCAGCAGCAGCAGCAGCAGCAATCCCTAGTGCTAACTAGCGCTTTAAACTAGCCCCAGCTCGGGAAAGTCTTTCTATGTGCAGAACTTGCCTCTTCTTCTGCACCTACAGCCGCTCTGTTCCAAAGATGCTTTCGCGCCCTGAGCCAAAGCCCTGAACTAAGCCAAGAGCCGCAGCCGTCTCTACCGAGTGCCCAGGCAGGAAGGAAGTTGCGGAAAGAAAACTCAGCGTTGTTCTGTCGTGGTTTAACCCCAGTCGTGGTTTAACCCCAGTCGTGGTTTAACCGCAGCCAGCAACTAAGCACCACGCAGCCGCTCGCTCACCCCCCCAACGGTGGGATGGGGGAAGAGGATCGGAAGGGCAAAAGGGGAAAACTCGTGGGTTGAGATAAGAACAGTTTAGTAACTAAAGTAAAATAAAAATAGAACAGTAGTAATAGTAATAATAACAATAATAACAAATAATAATTGTACGATAGTAATACAAAGCAAGCGGTACACTGTACAATTGCTCACCGCCCGCCGACCGATGCCCAGCACGTCCCCCAAGCAGCGATCGTAGCCCTCCCCGTCCAACTCCCCCAGTTTATATACTGAGCATGACGTCATACGGTATGGAATAGCCCTTGGGCCGGTCGGGGTCAGCCCCCCTGGCTGTGCCCCCTCCCAGCTCCTTGTGCCCCTGGCAGAGCACGGGAAGCTGAAAAAGTCCTTGACCAGTGTGAGCGCCACTTAGCAAGTACTTAGCACTACTTAGCAAGAACCAAAACATCCAGGAAGAAACTTAACTCTATCCCAGCTGAAACCAGGACACCCCAGTCGGCAACTGAGCACCACGCAGCCGCTCGCTCACTGCCCCCAGCCCAGTGGGATGGGGGAGAGAATTGGAAGGGTGAAAGGCAGAGAACTCGTGGGTTGAGATAAGAACAGTTTAATAATTGAAGTAAAATGAAAGAGAATAGTAGTAGTAATAATAATGGAATAATGCAATAATAACATCCAAAGCAACTGATACACGATACAATTGCTCACCACCCGCCGACCGATGCCCAGCCCGTTCCCGAGCAGCGATCGTAGCCCTCCCCGGCCAACTCCCCCAGTTGATCTACTGAGCATGACGTCATACGGTATGGAATAGCCCTTGGGCCGGTCGGGGTCAGCCCCCCTGGCTGTGCCCCCTCCCAGCTCCTTGTGCCCCTGGCAGAGCACGGGAAGCTGAAAAAGTCCTTGACCAGTGTAAACTCTACTCAGCAAGAACCAAAACATCGGCGTGTTATCAACATTATTCTCATCCTCAATCCAAACCACAGCACTCTACCAGCTACTAAGAAGAAACTTAACTCTATCCCAGCTGAAACCAGGACATGTTCAGAAGAGGATTGTGCGGCGTAGAAGGGTGCTGACAGAGCGGGGGCACCGCGGGGAGACGGGGGCTGGCCAAGCCTGGGGCTCCCCAGAACGAAGACAAGGGGGTGCCTGAGGTCTGAGTGCCCCCCACCGCCGACCCCCCAGTGCTCGTCCTGCAGGGAGCTGCCCCCAGGCTCCTGCTCCCACCACCGCTACAACTCCGCTGCAAAACCCCTTCACAGGCAGCAAGGCACCAGGACAAAGAGCCCCCAGGAGCCATCGCAGCCAGGCTCCATGTTCACCTTTATTGAACCCCATGCTGCTGCCCCTGGGCAGGACGCGGTGCGTCCAAGGGAAAGAAGAGCCCAAACCCGCTGCTCAGCACCGAGAACGGATCCACAAACTCCAACCCAAGCAACCACTGCTCTTTGTGATGCCACACACCATGGCCAGGCAGCCCCTGTGCCCCTGCCCCTCACTCCCTGTCGGCTCCCTGGGCTTGGGCAGGGCAGAGAGGGACATGGGCTCCTGTGGGACGGAGGAGAGGAGAGCGGGCAGGGACTGGAGAAGGGCAGGATCTGCTGGAGGCGGTGGAGGGGATGGAAGGGGGGCAGAAGGTCTGGGGTTTTTAGCCCCTGATGTACAGCTTCGTTTTCTTGTTCCCCACCCAAAACCAGGGACGGAGGATCTCCCCGTTGAACGAGGCTTGTGGGAAAGTGAAGATCTCGACCCCGCTGTCGGCATTGATGAAAGTCACCAGCCCCTGTGTGCAGTCCAGACAGACCCAGATTCTCCTGGGGACCAGGAACAGGGACAGGGCTGTGCGAGGAGAGGTGAGAGCTGCAAACTGCCCTTTAAGGTGCTGCAATGCCCAGACCCCATCCTTAGGGCTCGTGAACGTACACCCCTTCCTCCTCACAGACTCCCTGGCCACCCCCACAGCCCACCTTGAATCACCTCCCACCTTCCCCTCCACCTCCACCTCCCAGCAGTGCCTCCCCTCCCTGAACCCCTCCCGCCCCAGCACGCAGCCCCAAAAATGAAATATCTTAAGGATGTCGGGCAGGTTCGGCCATGTACTTTCCCATGAGACTCTTCTCAAATCATTGGACAGGGCAAGACCGGAATGAGCCGTGTGCGGATCCAGGGTCACCACATCTGCAGGGGACAGGAGGAGCCAGAGCATCATGGGCAGAGCTCAGTGCTGGGCGAGACAGGGGCTGGTGCCACGGCGCGGGGGTCTGAGTCACCAAACGCACCCAGGCACGGCCAGTCCCTTGCAGCGGCCAGCCCAGTTACGCCTCGCACCGAGGGAAAGGGAGGAAGGCACCCAAAGTGGCAATGAAAGAGACAATTACCTGGATTTTCAGGCAGCAGAAACTTTCTCCACACTACAAGGAGAGACAAGAGCTGGTCACATCCCGCAGCCGGTCCCCAGCAGCTCTGGGCAGGAGAGAGGGGCCAGCCCTGGGCTGCTCTCCCTGAGCTGCCCACCCTCCCAGGCACATTACCTTGGGGTTCCCCAGAGCCAGGCGATGCAGGGACGCCGGGCAAGGAGGGAAAGGGCCGAGCAGAGAGCTCCGAGGCGAGGACCTCGTGCTGTGCTGGATCAAAGCGAAAGCAATGTTTGATGAGAGGGGGACAGCTTCTCATGCCACGGCTGCGCCTGCAAGAGCTTGGGCAGACCCCAAAGTGCTCCTCTCTGGGGAGTGGGACAAGACCCCCTCTGTCCCGCGAAGGGCTCCCTGCCAGCCTGTCCCCCCATCAGCCCACCCAGGCCCTGGGGAGTTAAGTCCGAACTTCAGGAGCCATCCAAAGCCAAGTCCCTCCCAGGGGGGCCCCTTTGCCAGCAGGTTTGGCTGGTGGAAGGGGCCAGAAGGACTCACCCAGCTCTCTGGTCAGCATCGCTGGAAAGCAAAGGCAGAGGAAGAGGTGGTCAGGAGAGCAGCTTGCTTCATCAGTGGCAACATCTCAAGAGGGTCTCTTGGACCTTCCCACCAGCCAGACGGCCCGGCCGTGCTCCCTGCCCTCCCACCCACACCCCGTGCCCTCGTCCCCTTCCCTCCTTTGCCCAAAGAGCTTTTTCATCAAGGCAAAAACAGCGCTCGGACACAACCGTGATGCCCTTCTGCACGCGCCCATGGGCCAGGGCTCGGCCTCACTCCGCACCCATGCCCTCGCTCCATCCCCGCCACTCCAAACTTACCTTTCCTTCTGAACAGATGAGCACTGAGGCCAGCGAACACAGCTGAGAGCGCGAGGAACACACCCAGAGCTACCATCCAGTGCTGGGCATTGTGGAAAAAGGGAGCTGAGAAACAAAAAGCCATCAGGAAAGGGGCTCATTTGACACCGCCGTGTAGGAGGAGAAGGAAAACAAGGCAAGACCCAAACGTGTAGCTCATCAAACCCTTGTCCTGGGAGCCCTGGGCTCAAGGGGACAGAGCCCCCTCTGTCCCACGGCAATAGCAATGCTCACCTGAAGCACACCAGGCTCAGGGTCTCTCGTGGGCTCAAAGCAATGTGAAGGGGCACAGCCCTCCCGTTCCCCCACACCCCGCACGCTTCCCCAGGAACCCGGGGTCAAAGCTGCTCAAAGCAACGCAGCAAAGCCCAGCCCTGCTGCCCGCGCCGCGGGGGCTGGCTGCAATCGTTGCACCTGAGATGTGCAGGGACGACGCCTGCTCCTGCTCGAGGCGGCTGTTCCTGACCACGCAGGTCCATTTCCCATCTCCTTTCCCGGTGACAACGATGACGTCTTCGATGTCAAACAGGCCCCTCTCATCCGAGGAACGGCTCTGGGAGAGCGAGGGGAGGTGCTGACCGCCGGGATCCTTCCACAGCACCTCCGGTTGCGGGTACCAGCCGGACGAGCGACACACCACGCGGATGCCTCCGTCCTCGTAAGCCTCCAGAGAGAGGTGAGGGACAGAGCCTGTGGCTGGGGGAAGAGCCCGTGGTTGGGGGGGAGGTAGGGACGGACTCAGCGCAAAGGCGAAGACGGAACGCGATGCCAGACACCTGACAGGTCTGATGCCCAACATGAGCCCCTCAAGGCTTGCAGACAACAGCCCAGGTCTGCTACGGCACAAAAAGCAAAGCAAAGCCAAGGCCCAGCTGGTCAGAGCTGGGAAGAGGTCTCTTCCCAAGTCCAGACACAGCGTTAGGTGCCATCCTTGGCCTGGTTGGCAGCCCAGGCTCTGAGGCGAAGGAGCTGCTCAGCAGCTTGTCCCCAGTGCCTTCACAACATCCTGAGGACACCCTTCACGGACAGCGCAGGGACCCAGCAAAGCCCTCGCAGCCATGCAGCTCTGCCCCAGAAACACCTCCAGCACCACGAGCGTGCTCCCTCCTGGGGAAGAGCCCCCTCGGACCCGACCTCTTTCAACGGCTCTTGGCCTTCGGCCCTTCATCAACAGACGTGAGGATGGGGCAGAAGTGTGGGAGGGACACACAAACCCAGGGACACCTGGACCATCCCCTGGAAACACCGCACCGGCCACAAACCTGCCACCTCCAGGTCCACTGGAGCTTCTCCATAAGAGCCAGCGCCCTGCGCCGTGCAGACGTACTGGCCATCATCAGAGGGTCTCAACCCCGTGATTCGCAAGTCCAGGATTCCATTGGAGAGATCATGTCTGGCCAACTTTGTCCTCCCAGCGTATTGCTGCATCTGCTCCCCATGCCGGTCCTCTCCGTTTCGGTAGTGGTGCACCGTTTCAGACTGGTGCCGGATCCACCTGATCTCGAAGCTCCGAGCGTCCACGGTGGGGGCCAAGTGACATGGCAGCACGACGTCCTCCCCCACGGTGGCACGGAGAGGGGAGCTTGGTCCCACCGCTCTGAACTGAGCTTGGTGATGGGGAAGGACACAGAGACACGGAGGTTGCGCCTACGTTAATTTTCGGGCATTGCATGGCAAGGGGCGAGCTTGGCGTGAGCGGTGCACGCTCCATCCCCCGGGCGTTGCTTTGCCCTCCCCGTGCTCCAAAGGCACTGGAGAAAGTGGAGAGGGAGTGGGGGGACTCGAAGGAGAAGGAGGCTTCCTGGGAGTGGGAACCTGCGCCAGAAGATGACCTGCACCCCGGCCAGCCCTGGTACAAGCGCCAAAGGTTTTAGGGGAGCACTGCAGGACGGGACTGAAGACGGAGCCAGGGCAAGGGACGGACTGCGTAAAGAGCCCAAGGGAAAGTGGAACCCATGCGCGGCCGAGCTCTGGGCTCAGCTCCCGCCCCATGGCAGCTGCCCTGCCCCACAGCTGCCCCCCGCAGCAGGCAAAAGCCCCCGGCAGCCCTTTAGGATCCCTACCTGATCCCAGGCGGAGGACATGGAGAGCCACAAAGGAAGTCAGGAGGCCCCTGAAGCTGGTGGGGAACCACATCTGCAGGCAGAGCTGGAGAAGAGGGTGGGGAAGGGAGGCAGAGGGAGGGCAATGGGGGGTTACAGCCGCGGGAGAGGGGATGGGGAAGAAGGGCTGCGCCTGCCCCCGAAAGAGGCTCCAGCAATCCCACCCAACCGCCTGCACGAGCACCCTGACGTCGGAGGAAGCCCTTGCTCGAGGGCAGGACGGGACCACGCGCGGCTCCCCAATGCAGCCCCCAGCTCTGCCCCGCTCCCCCTCACCAGGATTTCTTCTACGTGCCTTACAAGGCTCTCAGTTAAATTAAATTAAATAGTTTAAGTGCCCTGCGGAAAGAGAAGCCACTCACCGGACGGGTACGAGCTGTGGGAGGAAGCCGGCTAAAGGCTACGCCCAACGCCTCCAACTTACTTTCAGTTTCTGGGTGCGGCGTTACTGGCTTTGGAGTGCAGTGATTGAAGGGGAAAACTCAATCTCCTGCTCACAGCACAGCTCCTCGTGTCCCGCGGTGTCATTTGCAGTCCCCTCCTTGCACCGGCTCCGAGCAGAAAACAACACTTGCCCAGCAAGCCTCTGGACTGGGCTCCTGCCCTGCAGCTCGACAGGGTCTTCCCAGGCAGGGCTGAGCAGGACCTGCCCTGCCCCAGTGGGGAAATTAAGCCCTGGGGTTAATTGCCAGCCCAGGAACAGCCTGCTTTGTGCTATGCCCGACACACGCTCCCCTTTCTCGCGTGTTGCCGCTACCACGCTCACCCAACGGCTCCCAATTGCCAACGGAAAAGGCTCTCTGCATGGAAGATCCACGCCACGGAGTCCAAAACCAGCCAGGCGTCCCCACGAGGGTCCGTCTGTCCGGGAGACCTCGTCCCGGGACGCTCTTGCAGAGAGACGCTCCTGTTTGGCGTAGAGAACGAGTTCCTTCTCTGTCATCAGTCGGGATACACCCGTGGGTGCAGGACACAGCTACTGCTGACTTCTGCTCTCTCAGGAGGCCGCTTTTTTACAGCGGTTTCCTTGGTTTGCACTTGCTGAGGATGCCCCAGGCTCCCACCCGTGCTGATCAAGGCTGCGCGGGGCTCCTGGGCCAGCAGACATCTTCTCTGGGTCTTTTTCCCCATGAGGTCCCGTACCCGGCTGCAGGTATCCTAACACCCGCTCCCCGGTCCCAGCAGCATCCCACCCCACAGCCCCCGTCCCCACTTCAAAACCAAACCCTGCAGCAGCAGCAGCAGCAGCAATCCCTAGTGCTAACTAGCGCTTTAAACTAGCCCCAGCTCGGGAAAGTCTTTCTATGTGCAGAACTTGCCTCCTCTTCTGCACCTACAGCCACTCTGTTCCAAAGATGCTTTTGCGCCCTGAGCCAAAGCCCTGAACTAAGCCAAGAGCCACAGCCGTCTCTACCGAGTGCCCAGGCAGGAAGGGAGTTGCGGAAAGAAAACTCAGCATTGTTCTGTCGCGGTTTAACCCCAGTCGGCAACTGAGCACCACGCAGCCGCTCGCTCACTGCCCCCAGCCCAGTGGGATGGGGGAGAGAATTGGAAGGGTGAAAGGCAGAGAACTCGTGGGTTGAGATAAGAACAGTTTAATAATTGAAGTAAAATGAAAGAGAATAGTAGTAGTAATAATAATGGAATAATGCAATAATAACATCCAAAGCAACTGATACACGATACAATTGCTCACCACCCGCCGACCGATGCCCAGCCCGTTCCCGAGCAGCGATCGTAGCCCTCCCCGGCCAACTCCCCCAGTTGATCTACTGAGCATGACGTCATACGGTATGGAATAGCCCTTGGGCCGGTCGGGGTCAGCCCCCCTGGCTGTGCCCCCTCCCAGCTCCTTGTGCCCCTGGCAGAGCACGGGAAGCTGAAAAAGTCCTTGACCAGTGTAAACTCTACTCAGCAAGAACCAAAACATCGGCGTGTTATCAACATTATTCTCATCCTCAATCCAAACCACAGCACTCTACCAGCTACTAAGAAGAAACTTAACTCTATCCCAGCTGAAACCAGGACATGTTCAGAAGAGGATTGTGCGGCGTAGAAGGGTGCTGACAGAGCGGGGGCACCGCGGGGAGACGGGGGCTGGCCAAGCCTGGGGCTCCCCAGAACGAAGACAAGGGGGTGCCTGAGGTCTGAGTGCCCCCCACCGCCGACCCCCCAGTGCTCGTCCTGCAGGGAGCTGCCCCCAGGCTCCTGCTCCCACCACCGCTACAACTCCGCTGCAAAACCCCTTCACAGGCAGCAAGGCACCAGGACAAAGAGCCCCCAGGAGCCATCGCAGCCAGGCTCCATGTTCACCTTTATTGAACCCCATGCTGCTGCCCCTGGGCAGGACGCGGTGCGTCCAAGGGAAAGAAGAGCCCAAACCCGCTGCTCAGCACCGAGAACGGATCCACAAACTCCAACCCAAGCAACCACTGCTCTTTGTGATGCCACACACCATGGCCAGGCAGCCCCTGTGCCCCTGCCCCTCACTCCCTGTCGGCTCCCTGGGCTTGGGCAGGGCAGAGAGGGACATGGGCTCCTGTGGGACGGAGGAGAGGAGAGCGGGCAGGGACTGGAGAAGGGCAGGATCTGCTGGAGGCGGTGGAGGGGATGGAAGGGGGGCAGAAGGTCTGGGGTTTTTAGCCCCTGATGTACAGCTTCGTTTTCTTGTTCCCCACCCAAAACCAGGGACGGAGGATCTCCCCGTTGAACGAGGCTTGTGGGAAAGTGAAGATCTCGACCCCGCTGTCGGCATTGATGAAAGTCACCAGCCCCTGTGTGCAGTCCAGACAGACCCAGATTCTCCTGGGGACCAGGAACAGGGACAGGGCTGTGCGAGGAGAGGTGAGAGCTGCAAACTGCCCTTTAAGGTGCTGCAATGCCCAGACCCCATCCTTAGGGCTCGTGAACGTACACCCCTTCCTCCTCACAGACTCCCTGGCCACCCCCACAGCCCACCTTGAATCACCTCCCACCTTCCCCTCCACCTCCACCTCCCAGCAGTGCCTCCCCTCCCTGAACCCCTCCCGCCCCAGCACGCAGCCCCAAAAATGAAATATCTTAAGGATGTCGGGCAGGTTCGGCCATGTACTTTCCCATGAGACTCTTCTCAAATCATTGGACAGGGCAAGACCGGAATGAGCCGTGTGCGGATCCAGGGTCACCACATCTGCAGGGGACAGGAGGAGCCAGAGCATCATGGGCAGAGCTCAGTGCTGGGCGAGACAGGGGCTGGTGCCACGGCGCGGGGGTCTGAGTCACCAAACGCACCCAGGCACGGCCAGTCCCTTGCAGCGGCCAGCCCAGTTACGCCTCGCACCGAGGGAAAGGGAGGAAGGCACCCAAAGTGGCAATGAAAGAGACAATTACCTGGATTTTCAGGCAGCAGAAACTTTCTCCACACTACAAGGAGAGACAAGAGCTGGTCACATCCCGCAGCCGGTCCCCAGCAGCTCTGGGCAGGAGAGAGGGGCCAGCCCTGGGCTGCTCTCCCTGAGCTGCCCACCCTCCCAGGCACATTACCTTGGGGTTCCCCAGAGCCAGGCGATGCAGGGACGCCGGGCAAGGAGGGAAAGGGCCGAGCAGAGAGCTCCGAGGCGAGGACCTCGTGCTGTGCTGGATCAAAGCGAAAGCAATGTTTGATGAGAGGGGGACAGCTTCTCATGCCACGGCTGCGCCTGCAAGAGCTTGGGCAGACCCCAAAGTGCTCCTCTCTGGGGAGTGGGACAAGACCCCCTCTGTCCCGCGAAGGGCTCCCTGCCAGCCTGTCCCCCCATCAGCCCACCCAGGCCCTGGGGAGTTAAGTCCGAACTTCAGGAGCCATCCAAAGCCAAGTCCCTCCCAGGGGGGCCCCTTTGCCAGCAGGTTTGGCTGGTGGAAGGGGCCAGAAGGACTCACCCAGCTCTCTGGTCAGCATCGCTGGAAAGCAAAGGCAGAGGAAGAGGTGGTCAGGAGAGCAGCTTGCTTCATCAGTGGCAACATCTCAAGAGGGTCTCTTGGACCTTCCCACCAGCCAGACGGCCCGGCCGTGCTCCCTGCCCTCCCACCCACACCCCGTGCCCTCGTCCCCTTCCCTCCTTTGCCCAAAGAGCTTTTTCATCAAGGCAAAAACAGCGCTCGGACACAACCGTGATGCCCTTCTGCACGCGCCCATGGGCCAGGGCTCGGCCTCACTCCGCACCCATGCCCTCGCTCCATCCCCGCCACTCCAAACTTACCTTTCCTTCTGAACAGATGAGCACTGAGGCCAGCGAACACAGCTGAGAGCGCGAGGAACACACCCAGAGCTACCATCCAGTGCTGGGCATTGTGGAAAAAGGGAGCTGAGAAACAAAAAGCCATCAGGAAAGGGGCTCATTTGACACCGCCGTGTAGGAGGAGAAGGAAAACAAGGCAAGACCCAAACGTGTAGCTCATCAAACCCTTGTCCTGGGAGCCCTGGGCTCAAGGGGACAGAGCCCCCTCTGTCCCACGGCAATAGCAATGCTCACCTGAAGCACACCAGGCTCAGGGTCTCTCGTGGGCTCAAAGCAATGTGAAGGGGCACAGCCCTCCCGTTCCCCCACACCCCGCACGCTTCCCCAGGAACCCGGGGTCAAAGCTGCTCAAAGCAACGCAGCAAAGCCCAGCCCTGCTGCCCGCGCCGCGGGGGCTGGCTGCAATCGTTGCACCTGAGATGTGCAGGGACGACGCCTGCTCCTGCTCGAGGCGGCTGTTCCTGACCACGCAGGTCCATTTCCCATCTCCTTTCCCGGTGACAACGATGACGTCTTCGATGTCAAACAGGCCCCTCTCATCCGAGGAACGGCTCTGGGAGAGCGAGGGGAGGTGCTGACCGCCGGGATCCTTCCACAGCACCTCCGGTTGCGGGTACCAGCCGGACGAGCGACACACCACGCGGATGCCTCCGTCCTCGTAAGCCTCCAGAGAGAGGTGAGGGACAGAGCCTGTGGCTGGGGGAAGAGCCCGTGGTTGGGGGGGAGGTAGGGACGGACTCAGCGCAAAGGCGAAGACGGAACGCGATGCCAGACACCTGACAGGTCTGATGCCCAACATGAGCCCCTCAAGGCTTGCAGACAACAGCCCAGGTCTGCTACGGCACAAAAAGCAAAGCAAAGCCAAGGCCCAGCTGGTCAGAGCTGGGAAGAGGTCTCTTCCCAAGTCCAGACACAGCGTTAGGTGCCATCCTTGGCCTGGTTGGCAGCCCAGGCTCTGAGGCGAAGGAGCTGCTCAGCAGCTTGTCCCCAGTGCCTTCACAACATCCTGAGGACACCCTTCACGGACAGCGCAGGGACCCAGCAAAGCCCTCGCAGCCATGCAGCTCTGCCCCAGAAACACCTCCAGCACCACGAGCGTGCTCCCTCCTGGGGAAGAGCCCCCTCGGACCCGACCTCTTTCAACGGCTCTTGGCCTTCGGCCCTTCATCGACAGACGTGAGGATGGGGCAGAAGTGTGGGAGGGACACACAAACCCAGGGACACCTGGACCATCCCCTGGAAACACCGCACCGGCCACAAACCTGCCACCTCCAGGTCCACTGGAGCTTCTCCATAAGAGCCAGCGCCCTGCGCCGTGCAGACGTACTGGCCATCATCAGAGGGTCTCAACCCCGTGATTCGCAAGTCCAGGATTCCATTGGAGAGATCATGTCTGGCCAACTTTGTCCTCCCAGCGTATTGCTGCATCTGCTCCCCATGCCGGTCCTCTCCGTTTCGGTAGTGGTGCACCGTTTCAGACTGGTGCCGGATCCACCTGATCTCGAAGCTCCGAGCGTCCACGGTGGGGGCCAAGTGACATGGCAGCACGACGTCCTCCCCCACGGTGGCACGGAGAGGGGAGCTTGGTCCCACCGCTCTGAACTGAGCTTGGTGATGGGGAAGGACACAGAGACACGGAGGTTGCGCCTACGTTAATTTTCGGGCATTGCATGGCAAGGGGCGAGCTTGGCGTGAGCGGTGCACGCTCCATCCCCCGGGCGTTGCTTTGCCCTCCCCGTGCTCCAAAGGCACTGGAGAAAGTGGAGAGGGAGTGGGGGGACTCGAAGGAGAAGGAGGCTTCCTGGGAGTGGGAACCTGCGCCAGAAGATGACCTGCACCCCGGCCAGCCCTGGTACAAGCGCCAAAGGTTTTAGGGGAGCACTGCAGGACGGGACTGAAGACGGAGCCAGGGCAAGGGACGGACTGCGTAAAGAGCCCAAGGGAAAGTGGAACCCATGCGCGGCCGAGCTCTGGGCTCAGCTCCCGCCCCATGGCAGCTGCCCTGCCCCACAGCTGCCCCCCGCAGCAGGCAAAAGCCCCCGGCAGCCCTTTAGGATCCCTACCTGATCCCAGGCGGAGGACATGGAGAGCCACAAAGGAAGTCAGGAGGCCCCTGAAGCTGGTGGGGAACCACATCTGCAGGCAGAGCTGGAGAAGAGGGTGGGGAAGGGAGGCAGAGGGAGGGCAATGGGGGGTTACAGCCGCGGGAGAGGGGATGGGGAAGAAGGGCTGCGCCTGCCCCCGAAAGAGGCTCCAGCAATCCCACCCAACCGCCTGCACGAGCACCCTGACGTCGGAGGAAGCCCTTGCTCGAGGGCAGGACGGGACCACGCGCGGCTCCCCAATGCAGCCCCCAGCTCTGCCCCGCTCCCCCTCACCAGGATTTCTTCTACGTGCCTTACAAGGCTCTCAGTTAAATTAAATTAAATAGTTTAAGTGCCCTGCGGAAAGAGAAGCCACTCACCGGACGGGTACGAGCTGTGGGAGGAAGCCGGCTAAAGGCTACGCCCAACGCCTCCAACTTACTTTCAGTTTCTGGGTGCGGCGTTACTGGCTTTGGAGTGCAGTGATTGAAGGGGAAAACTCAATCTCCTGCTCACAGCACAGCTCCTCGTGTCCCGCGGTGTCATTTGCAGTCCCCTCCTTGCACCGGCTCCGAGCAGAAAACAACACTTGCCCAGCAAGCCTCTGGACTGGGCTCCTGCCCTGCAGCTCGACAGGGTCTTCCCAGGCAGGGCTGAGCAGGACCTGCCCTGCCCCAGTGGGGAAATTAAGCCCTGGGGTTAATTGCCAGCCCAGGAACAGCCTGCTTTGTGCTATGCCCGACACACGCTCCCCTTTCTCGCGTGTTGCCGCTACCACGCTCACCCAACGGCTCCCAATTGCCAACGGAAAAGGCTCTCTGCATGGAAGATCCACGCCACGGAGTCCAAAACCAGCCAGGCGTCCCCACGAGGGTCCGTCTGTCCGGGAGACCTCGTCCCGGGACGCTCTTGCAGAGAGACGCTCCTGTTTGGCGTAGAGAACGAGTTCCTTCTCTGTCATCAGTCGGGATACACCCGTGGGTGCAGGACACAGCTACTGCTGACTTCTGCTCTCTCAGGAGGCCGCTTTTTTACAGCGGTTTCCTTGGTTTGCACTTGCTGAGGATGCCCCAGGCTCCCACCCGTGCTGATCAAGGCTGCGCGGGGCTCCTGGGCCAGCAGACATCTTCTCTGGGTCTTTTTCCCCATGAGGTCCCGTACCCGGCTGCAGGTATCCTAACACCCGCTCCCCGGTCCCAGCAGCATCCCACCCCACAGCCCCCGTCCCCACTTCAAAACCAAACCCTGCAGCAGCAGCAGCAGCAGCAATCCCTAGTGCTAACTAGCGCTTTAAACTAGCCCCAGCTCGGGAAAGTCTTTCTATGTGCAGAACTTGCCTCCTCTTCTGCACCTACAGCCACTCTGTTCCAAAGATGCTTTTGCGCCCTGAGCCAAAGCCCTGAACTAAGCCAAGAGCCACAGCCGTCTCTACCGAGTGCCCAGGCAGGAAGGGAGTTGCGGAAAGAAAACTCAGCATTGTTCTGTCGCGGTTTAACCCCAGTCGGCAACTGAGCACCACGCAGCCGCTCGCTCACTGCCCCCAGCCCAGTGGGATGGGGGAGAGAATTGGAAGGGTGAAAGGCAGAGAACTCGTGGGTTGAGATAAGAACAGTTTAATAATTGAAGTAAAATGAAAGAGAATAGTAGTAGTAATAATAATGGAATAATGCAATAATAACATCCAAAGCAACTGATACACGATACAATTGCTCACCACCCGCCGACCGATGCCCAGCCCGTTCCCGAGCAGCGATTGTAGCCCTCCCCGTCCAACTCCCCCAGTTGATCTACTGAGCATGACGTCATACGGTATGGAATAGCCCTTGGGCCGGTCGGGGTCAGCCCCCCTGGCTGTGCCCCCTCCCAGCTCCTTGTGCCCCTGGCAGAGCACGGGAAGCTGAAAAAGTCCTTGACCAGTGTAAACTCTACTCAGCAAGAACCAAAACATCGGCGTGTTATCAACATTATTCTCATCCTCAATCCAAACCACAGCACTCTACCAGCTACTAAGAAGAAACTTAACTCTATCCCAGCTGAAACCAGGACATGTTCAGAAGAGGATTGTGCGGCGTAGAAGGGTGCTGACAGAGCGGGGGCACCGCGGGGAGACGGGGGGCTGGCCAAGCCTGGGGCTCCCCAGAACGAAGACAAGGGGGTGCCTGAGGTCTGAGTGCCCCCCACCGCCGACCCCCCAGTGCTCGTCCTGCAGGGAGCTGCCCCCAGGCTCCTGCTCCCACCACCGCTACAACTCCGCTGCAAAACCCCTTCACAGGCAGCAAGGCACCAGGACAAAGAGCCCCCAGGAGCCATTGCAGCCAGGCTCCACGTTCACCTTTATTGAACCCCATGCTGCTGCCCCTGGGCAGGACGCGGTGCGTCCAAGGGAAAGAAGAGCCCAAACCCGCTGCTCAGCACCGAGAACGGATCCACAAACTCCAACCCAAGCAACCACTGCTCTTTGTGATGCCACACACCATGGCCAGGCAGCCCCTGTGCCCCTGCCCCTCACTCCCTGTCGGCTCCCTGGGCTTGGGCAGGGCAGAGAGGGACATGGGCTCCTGTGGGACGGAGGAGAGGAGAGCGGGCAGGGACTGGAGAAGGGCAGGATCTGCTGGAGGCAGTGGAGGGGATGGAAGGGGGGCAGAAGGTCTGGGGGTTTTAGCCCCTGAGGTACAGTTGGGTTTCCTCTGACTCCAACAAAAACCAGGGACGGAGGATCTCCTCATTAAACGAGGCTGGTGGGAAAGTGAAGATCTCGACCCCGCTGTCGGCACTGATGAAAGTCACCAGCCCCTGTGTGCAGTCCAGACAGACCCAGATTCTCCTGGGGACTGGGAACAGGGACAGGGCTGTGCGAGGAGAGGTGAGAGCTGAAAACTGCCCACTACGGTGCCTCAGCGCCCAGATCCCTCCCTTAGGGCTCATGTCCATATCCCCCTTCCTCCTCACAGACTCCCTGGCCACCCCCACAGCCCACCATGAATCACCTCCCACCTTCCCCTCCACCTCCACCTCCCAGCAGTGCCTCCCCTCCCTGAACCCCTCCCGCCCCAGCACACAGTGCCAACCATCAAATCTCTCAGGGATGTCGGGCAGTTTCGGCCGATTATTTTCCCATAAGACTCTTCTCAAATCATTGGACAGGACAAGACCGGAATGAGCCGTGTGCGGATCCAGGGTCACCACATCTGCAGGGGACAGGAGGAGCCAGAGCATCAGGGGCAGAGCTCAGTGCTGGGCGAGACAGGGGCTGGTGCCACGGCGCGGGGGTCTGAGTCACCAAACGCACCCAGGCACGGCCAGTCCCTTGCAGCGGCCAGCCCAGTTACGCCTCGCACCGAGGGAAAGGGAGGAAGGCACCCAAAGTGGCAATGAAAGAGACAATTACCTGGATTTTCAGGCAGCAGAAACTTTCTCCACACTACAAGGAGAGACAAGAGCTGGTCACATCCCGCAGCCGGTCCCCAGCAGCTCTGGGCAGGAGAGAGGGGCCAGCCCTGGGCTGCTCTCCCTGAGCTGCCCACCCTCCCAGGCACATTACCTTGGGGTTCCCCAGAGCCAGGCGATGCAGGGACGCCGGGCAAGGAGGGAAAGGGCCGAGCAGAGAGCTCCGAGGCGAGGACCTCGTGCTGTGCTGGATCAAAGCGAAAGCAATGTTTGATGAGAGGGGGACAGCTTCTCATGCCACGGCTGCGCCTGCAAGAGCTTGGGCAGACCCCAAAGTGCTCCTCTCTGGGGAGTGGGACAAGACCCCCTCTGTCCCGCGAAGGGCTCCCTGCCAGCCTGTCCCCCCATCAGCCCACCCAGGCCCTGGGGAGTTAAGTCCGAACTTCAGGAGCCATCCAAAGCCAAGTCCCTCCCAGGGGGGCCCCTTTGCCAGCAGGTTTGGCTGGTGGAAGGGGCCAGAAGGACTCACCCAGCTCTCTGGTCAGCATCGCTGGAAAGCAAAGGCAGAGGAAGAGGTGGTCAGGAGAGCAGCTTGCTTCATCAGTGGCAACATCTCAAGAGGGTCTCTTGGACCTTCCCACCAGCCAGACGGCCCGGCCGTGCTCCCTGCCCTCCCACCCACACCCCGTGCCCTCGTCCCCTTCCCTCCTTTGCCCAAAGAGCTTTTTCATCAAGGCAAAAACAGTGCTCGGACACAACCGTGATGCCCTTCTGCACGCGCCCATGGGCCAGGGCTCGGCCTCACTCCGCACCCATGCCCTCGCTCCATCCCCGCCACTCCAAACTTACCTTTCCTTCTGAACAGATGAGCACTGAGGCCAGCGAACACAGCTGAGAGCGCGAGGAACACACCCAGAGCTACCATCCAGTGCTGGGCATTGTGGAAAAAGGGAGCTGAGAAACAAAAAGCCATCAGGAAAGGGGCTCATTTGACACCGCCGTGTAGGAGGAGAAGGAAAACAAGGCAAGACCCAAACGTGTAGCTCATCAAACCCTTGTCCTGGGAGCCCTGGGCTCAAGGGGACAGAGCCCCCTCTGTCCCACGGCAATAGCAATGCTCACCTGAAGCACACCAGGCTCAGGGTCTCTCGTGGGCTCAAAGCAACGTGAAGGGGCACAGCCCTCCCGTTCCCCCACACCCCGCACGCTTCCCCAGGAACCCGGGGTCAAAGCTGCTCAAAGCAACGCAGCAAAGCCCAGCCCTGCTGCCCGTGCCGCGGGGGCTGGCTGCAATCGTTGCACCTGAGATGTGCAGGGACGACGCCTGCTCCTGCTCGAGGCGGCTGTTCCTGACCACGCAGGTCCGTTTCCCATCTCCCTTCCCGGTGACAACGATGACGTCTTCGATGTCAAACAGGCCCCTCTCATCCGAGGAACGGCTCTGGGAGAGCGAGGGGAGGTGCTGACCGCCGGGATCCTTCCACAGCACCTCCGGTTGCGGGTACCAGCCGGACGAGCGACACACCACGCGGATGCCTCCGTCCTCGTAAGCCTCCAGAGAGAGGTGAGGGACAGAGCCTGTGGCTGGGGGAAGAGCCCGTGGTTGGGGGGGAGGTAGGGACGGACTCAGCACAAAGGCGAAGACGGAACGCGATGCCAGACACCTGACAGGTCTGATGCCCAACATGAGCCCCTCAAGGCTTGCAGACAACAGCCCAGGTCTGCTACGGCACAAAAAGCAAAGCAAAGCCAAGGCCCAGCTGGTCAGAGCTGGGAAGAGGTCTCTTCCCAAGTCCAGACACAGCGTTAGGCGCCATCCTTGGCCTGGTTGGCAGCCCAGGCTCTGAGGCGAAGGAGCTGCTCAGCAGCTTGTCCCCAGTGCCTTCACAACATCCTGAGGACACCCTTCACGGACAGCGCAGGGACCCAGCAAAGCCCTCGCAGCCATGCAGCTCTGCCCCAGAAACACCTCCAGCACCACGAGCGTGCTCCCTCCTGGGGAAGAGCCCCCTCGGACCCGACCTCTTTCAACGGCTCTTGGCCTTCGGCCCTTCATCGACAGACGTGAGGATGGGGCAGAGGTGTGGGAGGGACACACAAACCCAGGGACACCTGGACCATCCCCTGGAAACACCGCACCGGCCACAAACCTGCCACCTCCAGGTCCACTGGAGCTTCTCCATAAGAGCCAGGGCCTTGTGCCGTGCAGACGTACTGGCCATCATCAGAGGGTCTCAACCCCGTGATTCGCAAGTCCAGGATTCCATTGGAGAGACCATCTCTGGCCAACTCTGTCCTCCCAGCGTATTGCTGCATCTGCTCCCCATGCCAGTCCTCTCCGTTTCGGTAGTGGTGCACCGTTTCAGACCACTGGTGCCGGATCCACCTGATCTCGAAGCTCCGAGCGTCCACGGAGGGGGCCAAGTGACATGGCAGCACGACGTCCTCCCCCACGGTGGCACGGAGAGGGGAGCTTGGTCCCACCACTCTGAACTGAGCTTGGTGATGGGGAAGGACACAGAGACACGGAGGTTGCGCCTACGTTAATTTTCGGGCATTGCATGGCAAGGGGCGAGCTTGGCGTGAGCGGTGCACGCTCCATCCCCCGGGCGTTGCTTTGCCCTCCCCGTGCTCCAAAGGCACTGGAGAAAGTGGAGAGGGAGTGGGGGGACTCGAAGGAGAAGGAGGCTTCCTGGGAGTGGGAACCTGCGCCAGAAGATGACCTGCACCCCGGCCAGCCCTGGTACAAGCGCCAAAGGTTTTAGGGGAGCACTGCAGGACGGGACTGAAGACGGAGCCAGGGCAAGGGACGGACTGCGTAAAGAGCCCAAGGGAAAGTGGAACCCATGCGCGGCCGAGCTCTGGGCTCAGCTCCCGCCCCATGGCAGCTGCCCTGCCCCACAGCTGCCCCCCGCAGCAGGCAAAAGCCCCCGGCAGCCCTTTAGGATCCCTACCTGATCCCAGGCGGAGGACATGGAGAGCCACAAAGGAAGTCAGGAGGCCCCTGAAGCTGGTGGGGAACCACATCTGCGGGCGGAGCTGGAGAAGAGGGTGGGGAAGGGAGGCAGAGGGAGGGCAATGGGGGGTTACAGCCGCGGGAGAGGGGATGGGGAAGAAGGGCTGCGCCTGCCCCCGCCCCCGAAAGAGGCTCCAGCAATCCCACCCAACCGCCTGCACGAGCACCCTGACGTCGGAGGAAGCCCTTGCTCGAGGGCAGGACGGGACCACGCGCAGCTCCCCAGTGCAGCCCCCAGCTCTGCCCCGCTCCCCCTCACCAGGATTTCTTCTACGTGCCTTACAAGGCTCTCAGTTAAATTAAATTAAATAGTCTAAGTGCCCTGCGGAAAGAGAAGCCACTCACCGGACGGGTACGAGCTGTGGGAGGAAGCCGGCTAAAGGCTACGCCCAACGTCTACAACTTACTTTCAGTTTCTGGGTGCAGCGTTACTGGCTTTGGAGTGCAGTGATTGAAGGGGAAAACTCAATCTCCTGCTCACAGCACAGCTCCTCGTGTCCCGCGGTGTCATTTGCAGTCCCCTCCTTGCACCGGCTCCGAGCAGAAAACAACACTTGCCCAGCAAGCCTCTGGACTGGGCTCCTGCCCTGCAGCTCAACAGGGTCTTCCCAGGCAGGGCTGAGCAGGACCTGCCGTGCCCCAGTGGGGAAATTAAGCCCTGGGGTTAATTGCCAGCCCAGGAACAGCCTGCTTTGTGCTATGCCCGACACACGCTCCCCTTTCTCACGTGTTGCCGCTACCACGCTCACCCAACGGCTCCCAATTGCCAACGGAAAAGGCTCTCTGCATGGAAGATCCACGCCACCGAGTCCAAAACCAGCCAGGCGTCCCCACGAGGGTCCGTCTGTCCGGGAGACCTCGTCCCGGGACGCTCTTGCAGAGAGACGCTCCTGTTTGGCGTAGAGAACGAGTTCCTTCTCTGTCATCAGTCGGGATACACCCGTGGGTGCAGGACACAGCTACTGCTGACTTCTGCTCTCTCAGGAGGCCGCTTTTTTACAGCGGTTTCCTTGGTTTGCACTTGCTGAGGATGCCCCAGGCTCCCACCCGTGCTGATCAAGGCTGCGCGGGGCTCCTGGGCCGGCAGACATCTTCTCTGGGTCTTTTTCCCCATGAGGTCCCGTACCCGGCTGCAGGTATCCTAACACCCGCTCCCCGGTCCCAGCAGCATCCCACCCCACAGCCCCCGTCCCCACTTCAAAACCAAACCCTGCAGCAGCAGCAGCAGCAGCAATCCCTAGTGCTAACTAGCGCTTTAAACTAGCCCCAGCTCGGGAAAGTCTTTCTATGTGCAGAACTTGCCTCCTCTTCTGCACCTACAGCCACTCTGTTCCAAAGATGCTTTTGCGCCCTGAGCCAAAGCCCTGAACTAAGCAAAGAGCCACAGCCGTCTCTACCGAGTGCCCAGGCAGGAAGGGAGTTGCGGAAAGAAAACTCAGCGTTGTTCTGTCGTGGTTTAACCCCAGTCGTGGTTTAACCGCAGCCAGCAACTAAGCACCACGCAGCCGCTCGCTCACCCCCCCAACGGTGGGATGGGGGAAGAGGATCGGAAGGGCAAAAGGGAAAAACTCGTGGGTTGAGATAAGAACAGTTTAGTAACTAAAGTAAAATAAAAATAGAACAGTAGTAATAGTAATAATAACAATAATAAGAATAACAAATAATAATTGTACGATAGTAATACAAAGCAAGCGGTACACTGTACAATTGCTCACCACCCGCCGACCGATGCCCAGCACGTCCCCCAAGCAGCGATCGTAGCCCTCCCCGTCCAACTCCCCCGCTTATATACTGAGCATGACGTCATACGGTATGGAATAGCCCTTGGGCCGGTCGGGGTCAGCCCCCCTGGCTGTGCCCCCTCCCAGCTCCTTGTGCCCCTGGCAGAGCACGGGAAGCTGAAAAGTCCTTGAGCAGTGTGAGCGCCACTTAGCAAGTACTTAGCACTACTTAGCAAGAACCAAAACATCCAGGAAGAAACTTAACTCTATCCCAGCTGAAACCAGGACACCCCAGTTGGCAACTGAGCACCACGCAGCCGCTCGCTCACTGCCCCCAGCCCAGTGGGATGGGGGAGAGAATTGGAAGGGTGAAAGGCAGAGAACTCGTGGGTTGAGATAAGAACAGTTTAATAATTGAAGTAAAATGAAAGAGAATAGTAGTAGTAATAATAATGGAATAATGCAATAATAACATCCAAAGCAACTGATACACGATACAATTGCTCACCACCCGCCGACCGATGCCCAGCCCGTTCCCGAGCAGCCATCGCTGCCCCCCGTCCAACTCCCCCAGTTGATCTACTGAGCATGACGTCATACGGTATGGAATAGCCCTTGGGCCGGTCGGGGTCAGCCCCCCTGGCTGTGCCCCCTCCCAGCTCCTTGTGCCCCTGGCAGAGCACGGGAAGCTGAAAAAGTCCTTGACCAGTGTAAACTCTACTCAGCAAGAACCAAAACATCGGCGTGTTATCAACATTATTCTCATCCTCAATCCAAACCACAGCACTCTACCAGCTACTAAGAAGAAACTTAACTCTATCCCAGCTGAAACCAGGACATGTTCAGAAGAGGATTGTGCGGCGTAGAAGGGTGCTGACAGAGCGGGGGCACCGCGGGGAGACGGGGGGCTGGCCAAGCCTGGGGCTCCCCAGAACGAAGACAAGGGGGTGCCTGAGGTCTGAGTGCCCCCCACCGCCGACCCCCCAGTGCTCGTCCTGCAGGGAGCTGCCCCCAGGCTCCTGCTCCCACCACCGCTACAACTCCGCTGCAAAACCCCTTCACAGGCAGCAAGGCACCAGGACAAAGAGCCCCCAGGAGCCATCGCAGCCAGGCTCCACGTTCACCTTTATTGAACCCCATGCTGCTGCCCCTGGGCAGGACGCGGTGCGTCCAAGGGAAAGAAGAGCCCAAACCCGCTGCTCAGCACCGAGAACGGATCCACAAACTCCAACCCAAGCAACCACTGCTCTTTGTGATGCCACACACCATGGCCAGGCAGCCCCTGTGCCCCTGCCCCTCACTCCCTGTCGGCTCCCTGGGCTTGGGCAGGGCAGAGAGGGACATGGGCTCCTGCGGGACGGAGGAGAGGAGAGCGGGCAGGGACTGGAGAAGGGCAGGATCTGCTGGAGGCGGTGGAGGGGATGGAAGGGGGGCAGAAGGTCTGGGGGTTTTAGCCCCTGAGGTACAGCTGGGTTTTCTCTGCCTCCAGCAAAAACCAGGGACGGATGATCTCCCCGTTGAACGAGGCTGGTGGGAAAGTGAAGATCTCGACCCCGCTGTCGGCATTGATGAAAGTCACCAGCCCCTGTGTGCAGTCCAGACAGACCAAGATTCTCCTGGGGACCGGGAAGAGGGACAGGGCTGTGCGAGGAGAGGTGAGAGCTACAAACTGCCCATCATCGTGCTCTACCGCCCAGACGCCTCTGTTAGGGCTCCTGTCTGTACACCCCTTCCTCCTCACAGACTCCCTGGCCACCCCCACAGCCCACCATGAATCACCTCCCAGCTTCCCCTCCACCTCCACCTCCCAGCAGTGCCTCCCCTCCCTGAACCCCTCCCGCCCCAGCACGCAGCACGAATAATCAAATCTCTCAGGGATGTCGGGCAGGTTCGGCCATGTAAACTCATAGAACCGTGAGACTCTTCTCAAATCATTGGACAGGACAAGATCGGAATGAGCCGTGTCCGGATCCAGGGTCACCACATCTGCAGGGGACAGGAGGAGCCAGAGCATCAGGGGCAGAGCTCAGTGCTGGGCGAGACAGGGGCTGGTGCCACGGCGCGGGGGTCTGAGTCACCAAACGCACCCAGGCACGGCCAGTCCCTTGCAGCGGCCAGCCCAGTTACGCCTCGCACCGAGGGAAAGGGAGGAAGGCACCCAAAGTGGCAATGAAAGAGACAATTACCTGGATTTTCAGGCAGCAGAAACTTTCTCCACACTACAAGGAGAGACAAGAGCTGGTCACATCCCGCAGCCGGTCCCCAGCAGCTCTGGGCAGGAGAGAGGGGCCAGCCCTGGGCTGCTCTCCCTGAGCTGCCCACCCTCCCAGGCACATTACCTTGGGGTTCCCCAGAGCCAGGCGATGCAGGGACGCCGGGCAAGGAGGGAAAGGACCGAGCAGAGAGCTCCGAGGCGAGGACCTCGTGCTGTGCTGGATCAAAGCGAAAGCAATGTTTGATGAGAGGGGGACAGCTTCTCATGCCACGGCTGCGCCTGCAAGAGCTTGGGCAGACCCCAAAGTGCTCCTCTCTGGGGAGTGGGACAAGACCCCCTCTGTCCCGCGAAGGGCTCCCTGCCAGCCTGTCCCCCCATCAGCCCACCCAGGCCCTGGGGAGTTAAGTCCGAACTTCAGGAGCCATCCAAAGCCAAGTCCCTCCCAGGGGGGCCCCTTTGCCAGCAGGTTTGGCTGGTGGAAGGGGCCAGAAGGACTCACCCAGCTCTCTGGTCAGCATCGCTGGAAAGCAAAGGCAGAGGAAGAGGTGGTCAGGAGAGCAGCTTGCTTCATCAGTGGCAACATCTCAAGAGGGTCTCTTGGACCTTCCCACCAGCCAGACGGCCCGGCCGTGCTCCCTGCCCTCCCACCCACACCCCGTGCCCTCGTCCCCTTCCCTCCTTTGCCCAAAGAGCTTTTTCATCAAGGCAAAAACAGTGCTCGGACACAACCGTGATGCCCTTCTGCACGCGCCCATGGGCCAGGGCTCGGCCTCACTCCGCACCCATGCCCTCGCTCCATCCCCGCCACTCCAAACTTACCTTTCCTTCTGAACAGATGAGCACTGAGGCCAGCGAACACAGCTGAGAGCGCGAGGAACACACCCAGAGCTACCATCCAGTGCTGGGCATTGTGGAAAAAGGGAGCTGAGAAACAAAAAGCCATCAGGAAAGGGGCTCATTTGACACCGCCGTGTAGGAGGAGAAGGAAAACAAGGCAAGACCCAAACGTGTAGCTCATCAAACCCTTGTCCTGGGAGCCCTGGGCTCAAGGGGACAGAGCCCCCTCTGTCCCACGGCAATAGCAATGCTCACCTGAAGCACACCAGGCTCAGGGTCTCTCGTGGGCTCAAAGCAACGTGAAGGGGCACAGCCCTCCCGTTCCCCCACACCCCGCACGCTTCCCCAGGAACCCGGGGTCAAAGCTGCTCAAAGCAACGCAGCAAAGCCCAGCCCTGCTGCCCGCGCCGCGGGGGCTGGCTGCAATCGTTGCACCTGAGATGTGCAGGGACGACGCCTGCTCCTGCTCGAGGCGGCTGTTCCTGACCACGCAGGTCCGTTTCCCATCTCCCTTCCCGGTGACAACGATGACGTCTTCGATGTCAAACAGGCCCCTCTCATCCGAGGAACGGCTCTGGGAGAGCGAGGGGAGGTGCTGACCGCCGGGATCCTTCCACAGCACCTCCGGTTGCGGGTACCAGCCGGACGAGCGACACACCACGCGGATGCCTCCGTCCTCGTAAGCCTCCAGAGAGAGGTGAGGGACAGAGCCTGTGGCTGGGGGAAGAGCCCGTGGTTGGGGGGGAGGTAGGGACGGACTCAGCGCAAAGGCGAAGACGGAACGCGATGCCAGACACCTGACAGGTCTGATGCCCAACATGAGCCCCTCAAGGCTTGCAGACAACAGCCCAGGTCTGCTACGGCACAAAAAGCAAAGCAAAGCCAAGGCCCAGCTGGTCAGAGCTGGGAAGAGGTCTCTTCCCAAGTCCAGACACAGCGTTAGGTGCCATCCTTGGCCTGGTTGGCAGCCCAGGCTCTGAGGCGAAGGAGCTGCTCAGCAGCTTGTCCCCAGTGCCTTCACAACATCCTGAGGACACCCTTCACGGACAGCGCAGGGACCCAGCAAAGCCCTCGCAGCCATGCAGCTCTGCCCCAGAAACACCTCCAGCACCACGAGCGTGCTCCCTCCTGGGGAAGAGCCCCCTCGGACCCGACCTCTTTCAACGGCTCTTGGCCTTCGGCCCTTCATCGACAGACGTGAGGATGGGACAGAGGTGTGGGAGGGACACACAAACCCAGGGACACCTGGACCATCCCCTGGAAACACCGCACCGGCCACAAACCTGCCACCTCCAGGTCCACTGGAGCTTCTCCATAAGAGCCAGCGCCTCGCGCCGTGCAGACGTACTGGCCATCATCAGAGGGTCTCAACCCCGTGATTCGCAAGTCCAGGATTCCATTGGAGAGACCATCTCTGGCCAACTCTGTCCTCCCAGCGTATTGCTGCATCTGCTCCCCATGCCAGTCCTCTCCGTTTCGGTAGTGGTGCACCGTTTCAGACCACTGGTGCCGGATCCACCTGATCTCGAAGCTCCGAGCGTCCACGGAGGGGGCCAAGTGACATGGCAGCACGACGTCCTCCCCCACGGTGGCACGGAGAGGGGAGCTTGGTCCCACCACTCTGAACTGAGCTTGGTGATGGGGAAGGACACAGAGACACGGAGGTTGCGCCTACGTTAATTTTCGGGCATTGCATGGCAAGGGGCGAGCTTGGCGTGAGCGGTGCACGCTCCATCCCCCGGGCGTTGCTTTGCCCTCCCCGTGCTCCAAAGGCACTGGAGAAAGTGGAGAGGGAGTGGGGGGACTCGAAGGAGAAGGAGGCTTCCTGGGAGTGGGAACCTGCGCCAGAAGATGACCTGCACCCCGGCCAGCCCTGGTACAAGCGCCAAAGGTTTTAGGGGAGCACTGCAGGACGGGACTGAAGACGGAGCCAGGGCAAGGGACGGACTGCGTAAAGAGCCCAAGGGAAAGTGGAACCCATGCGCGGCCGAGCTCTGGGCTCAGCTCCCGCCCCATGGCAGCTGCCCTGCCCCACAGCTGCCCCCCGCAGCAGGCAAAAGCCCCCGGCAGCCCTTTAGGATCCCTACCTGATCCCAGGCGGAGGACATGGAGAGCCACAAAGGAAGTCAGGAGGCCCCTGAAGCTGGTGGGGAACCACATCTGCGGGCGGAGCTGGAGAAGAGGGTGGGGAAGGGAGGCAGAGGGAGGGCAATGGGGGGTTACAGCCGCGGGAGAGGGGATGGGGAAGAAGGGCTGCGCCTGCCCCCGAAAGAGGCTCCAGCAATCCCACCCAACCGCCTGCACGAGCACCCTGACGTCGGAGGAAGCCCTTGCTCGAGGGCAGGACGGGACCACGCGCGGCTCCCCAGTGCAGCCCCCAGCTCTGCCCCGCTCCCCCTCACCAGGATTTCTTCTACGTGCCTTACAAGGCTCTCAGTTAAATTAAATTAAATAGTCTAAGTGCCCTGCGGAAAGAGAAGCCACTCACCGGACGGGTACGAGCTGTGGGAGGAAGCCGGCTAAAGGCTACGTCCAAAGTCCAACTTACTCCCAGTTTCTGGGTGCGGCGTTACTGGCTTTGGAGTGCAGTGATTGAAGGAGAAAACTCAATCTCCTGCTCACAGCACAGCTCCTCGTGTCCCGCGGTGTCATTTGCAGTCCCCTCCTTGCACCGGCTCCGAGCAGAAAACAACACTTGCCCAGCAAGCCTCTGGACTGGGCTCCTGCCCTGCAGCTCAACAGGGTCTTCCCAGGCAGGGCTGAGCAGGACCTGCCGTGCCCCAGTGGGGAAATTAAGCCCTGGGGTTAATTGCCAGCCCAGGAACAGCCTGCTTTGTGCTATGCCCGACACACGCTCCCCTTTCTCACGTGTTGCCGCTACCACGCTCACCCAACGGCTCCCAATTGCCAACGGAAAAGGCTCTCTGCATGGAAGATCCACACCACCGAGTCCAAAACCAGCCAGGCGTCCCCACGAGGGTCCGTCTGTCCGGGAGACCTCGTCCCGGGACGCTCTTGCAGAGAGACGCTCCTGTTTGGCGTAGAGAACGAGTTCCTTCTCTGTCATCAGTCGGGATACACCCGTGGGTGCAGGACACAGCTACTGCTGACTTCTGCTCTCTCAGGAGGCCGCTTTTTTACAGCGGTTTCCTTGGTTTGCACTTGCTGAGGATGCCCCAGGCTCCCACCCGTGCTGATCAAGGCTGCGCGGGGCTCCTGGGCCGGCAGACATCTTCTCTGGGTCTTTTTCCCCATGAGAACCAGGTGGCCTTTATGGCTGCTGCCACCATGGGGGCCCCATGTTTCCTCCAGCCCCCACCCCCGGCTGCTCCTGCCGCTGTCCTGAGCGGGTACGATGCTCTCAGCCGGCAAAAAGTCAAGCTGCGTTGGAGGCTGAGCGTGCAGGAGGGTTACGTGCATGGGGAAATGGTGTTGCGGAGACACCTGCACCCCAAAGAGAAGGTGGGGAACGTGGTGGTGGGGCTGGAGAACCTGATGGTGGAGCTGGAGGGGACGTGCCAGCAGCTGGCACCCAGCCCGTATGGAGCGCAATGGGTGTCCGGGAGCCCCTGGCTGAGCCTGGGGGGCTGAGGAGGAGCAGAGGGGGCTGCGGAGGAGCGGGGGGGACTGTACCCCCCCAGGGCGGTGTAGCGGGGAGGTCCTGTACCCGGCTGCGGGTACCCTAACACCCACTCCCCGGTTCCAGCAGCATCCCACCCCACAGCCCCCGTCCCCACTTCAAAACCAAACCCTGCAGCAGCAGCAGCAGCAGCAGCAGCAATCCCTAGTGCTAACTAGCGCTTTAAACTAGCCCCAGCTCGGGAAAGTCTTTCTATGTGCAGAACTTGCCTCTTCTTCTGCACCTACAGCCGCTCTGTTCCAAAGATGCTTTCGCGCCCTGAGCCAAAGCCCTGAACTAAGCCAAGAGCCGCAGCCGTCTCTACCGAGTGCCCAGGCAGGAAGGGAGTTGCGGAAAGAAAACTCAGCGTTGTTCTGTCGCGGTTTAACCCCAGTCGGCAACTGAGCACCACGCAGCCGCTCGCTCACTGCCCCCAGCCCAGTGGGATGGGGGAGAGAATTGGAAGGGTGAAAGGCAGAGAACTCGTGGGTTGAGATAAGAACAGTTTAATAATTGAAGTAAAATGAAAGAGAATAGTAGTAGTAATAATAATGGAATAATGCAATAATAACATCCAAAGCAACTGATACACGATACAATTGCTCACCACCCGCCGACCGATGCCCAGCCCGTTCCCGAGCAGCGATCGTAGCCCCTCCCCGGCCAACTCCCCCAGTTGATCTACTGAGCATGACGTCATACGGTATGGAATAGCCCTTGGGCCGGTCGGGGTCAGCCCCCCTGGCTGTGCCCCCTCCCAGCTCCTTGTGCCCCTGGCAGAGCACGGGAAGCTGAAAAAGTCCTTGACCAGTGTAAACTCTACTCAGCAAGAACCAAAACATCGGCGTGTTATCAACATTATTCTCATCCTCAATCCAAACCACAGCACTCTACCAGCTACTAAGAAGAAACTTAACTCTATCCCAGCTGAAACCAGGACATGTTCAGAAGAGGATTGTGCGGCGTAGAAGGGTGCTGACAGAGCGGGGGCACCGCGGGGAGACGGGGGGCTGGCCAAGCCTGGGGCTCCCCAGAACGAAGACAAGGGGGTGCCTGAGGTCTGAGTGCCCCCCACCGCCGACCCCCCAGTGCTCGTCCTGCAGGGAGCTGCCCCCAGGCTCCTGCTCCCACCACCGCTACAACTCCGCTGCAAAACCCCTTCACAGGCAGCAAGGCACCAGGACAAAGAGCCCCCAGGAGCCATCGCAGCCAGGCTCCACGTTCACCTTTATTGAACCCCATGCTGCTGCCCCTGGGCAGGACGCGGTGCGTCCAAGGGAAAGAAGAGCCCAAACCCGCTGCTCAGCACCGAGAACGGATCCACAAACTCCAACCCAAGCAACCACTGCTCTTTGTGATGCCACACACCATGGCCAGGCAGCCCCTGTGCCCCTGCCCCTCACTCCCTGTCGGCTCCCTGGGCTTGGGCAGGGCAGAGAGGGACATGGGCTCCTGCGGGACGGAGGAGAGGAGAGCGGGCAGGGACTGGAGAAGGGCAGGATCTGCTGGAGGCAGTGGAGGGGATGGAAGGGGGGCAGAAGGTCTGGGGGTTTTAGCCCCTGAGGTACAGTTGGGTTTCCTCTGACTGCAGCAAAAACCAGGGACGGATGATCTCCCCGTTGAACGAGGCTTGTGGGAAAGTGAAGATCTCGACCCCGCTGTCGGCATTGATGAAAGTCACCAGCCCCTGTGTGCAGTCCAGACAGACCCAGATTCTCCTGGGGACTGGGAACAGGGACAGGGCTGTGCGAGGAGAGGTGAGAGCTGAAAACTGCCCACTACGGTGCCTCAGCGCCCAGATCCCTCCCTTAGGGCTCATGTCCATATCCCCCTTCCTCCTCACAGACTCCCTGGCCACCCCCACAGCCCACCATGAATCACCTCCCACCTTCCCCTCCACCTCCACCTCCCAGCAGTGCCTCCCCTCCCTGAACCCCTCCCGCCCCAGCACACAGTGCCAATCATCAAATCTCTCAGGGATGTCGGGCAGTTTCGGCCGATTATTTTCCCGTGTGACTCTTCTCAAATCGTTGGACAGGGCAAGATCGGAATGAGCCGTGTGCGGATCCAGGGTCACCACATCTGCAGGGGACAGGAGGAGCCAGAGCATCATGGGCAGAGCTCAGTGCTGGGCGAGACAGGGGCTGGTGCCACGGCGCGGGGGTCTGAGTCACCAAACGCACCCAGGCACGGCCAGTCCCTTGCAGCGGCCAGCCCAGTTACGCCTCGCACCGAGGGAAAGGGAGGAAGGCACCCAAAGTGGCAATGAAAGAGACAATTACCTGGATTTTCAGGCAGCAGAAACTTTCTCCACGCTACAAGGAGAGACAAGAGCTGGTCACATCCCGCAGCCGGTCCCCAGCAGCTCTGGGCAGGAGAGAGGGGCCAGCCCTGGGCTGCTCTCCCTGAGCTGCCCACCCTCCCAGGCACATTACCTTGGGGTTCCCCAGAGCCAGGCGATGCAGGGACGCCGGGCAAGGAGGGAAAGGACCGAGCAGAGAGCTCCGAGGCGAGGACCTTGTGCTGTGCTGGATCAAAGCAAAAGCAATGTTTGATGAGAGGGGGACAGCTTCTCATGCCACGGCTGCGCCTGCAAGAGCTTGGGCAGACCCCAAAGTGCTCCTCTCTGGGGAGTGGGACAAGACCCCCTCTGTCCCGCGAAGGGCTCCCTGCCAGCCTGTCCCCCCATCAGCCCACCCAGGCCCTGGGGAGTTAAGTCCGAACTTCAGGAGCCATCCAAAGCCAAGTCCCTCCCAGGGGGGGGCCCCTTTGCCAGCAGGTTTGGCTGGTGGAAGGGGCCAGAAGGACTCACCCAGCTCTCTGGTCAGCATCGCTGGAAAGCAAAGGCAGAGGAAGAGGTGGTCAGGAGAGCAGCTTGCTTCATCAGTGGCAACATCTCAAGAGGGTCTCTTGGACCTTCCCACCAGCCAGACGGCCCGGCCGTGCTCCCTGCCCTCCCACCCACACCCCGTGCCCTCGTCCCCTTCCCTCCTTTGCCCAAAGAGCTTTTTCATCAAGGCAAAAACAGTGCTCGGACACAACCGTGATGCCCTTCTGCACGCGCCCATGGGCCAGGGCTCGGCCTCACTCCGCACCCATGCCCTCGCTCCATCCCCGCCACTCCAAACTTACCTTTCCTTCTGAACAGATGAGCACTGAGGCCAGCGAACACAGCTGAGAGCGCGAGGAACACACCCAGAGCTACCATCCAGTGCTGGGCATTGTGGAAAAAGGGAGCTGAGAAACAAAAAGCCATCAGGAAAGGGGCTCATTTGACACCGCCGTGTAGGAGGAGAAGGAAAACAAGGCAAGACCCAAACGTGTAGCTCATCAAACCCTTGTCCTGGGAGCCCTGGGCTCAAGGGGACAGAGCCCCCTCTGTCCCACGGCAATAGCAATGCTCACCTGAAGCACACCAGGCTCAGGGTCTCTCGTGGGCTCAAAGCAACGTGAAGGGGCACAGCCCTCCCGTTCCCCCACACCCCGCACGCTTCCCCAGGAACCCGGGGTCAAAGCTGCTCAAAGCAACGCAGCAAAGCCCAGCCCTGCTGCCCGCGCCGCGGGGGCTGGCTGCAATCGTTGCACCTGAGATGTGCAGGGACGACACCTGCTCCTGCTCGAGGCGGCTGTTCCTGACCACGCAGGTCCGTTTCCCATCTCCCTTCCCGGTGACAACGATGACGTCTTCGATGTCAAACAGGCCCCTCTCATCCGAGGAACGGCTCTGGGAGAGCGAGGGGAGGTGCTGACCGCCGGGATCCTTCCACAGCACCTCCGGTTGCGGGTACCAGCCGGACGAGCGACACACCACGCGGATGCCTCCGTCCTCGTAGGCCTCCAGAGAGAGGTGAGGGACAGAGCCTGTGGCTGGGGGAAGAGCCCGTGGTTGGGGGGGGAGGTAGGGACGGACTCAGCGCAAAGGCAAAGACGGAACGCGATGCCAGACACCTGACAGGTCTGATGCCCAACATGAGCCCCTCAAGGCTTGCAGACAACAGCCCCGGTCTGCTACGGCACAAAAAGCAAAGCAAAGCCAAGGCCCAGCTGGTCAGAGCTGGGAAGAGGTCTCTTCCCAAGTCCAGACACAGCGTTAGGTGCCATCCTTGGCCTGGTTGGCAGCCCAGGCTCTGAGGTGAAGGAGCTGCTCAGCAGCTTGTCCCCAGTGCCTTCACAACATCCTGAGGACACCCTTCACGGACAGCGCAGGGACCCAGCAAAGCCCTCGCAGCCATGCAGCTCTGCCCCAGAAACACCTCCAGCACCACGAGCGTGCTCCCTCCTGGGGAAGAGCCCCCTCGGACCCGACCTCTTTCAACGGCTCTTGGCCTTCGGCCCTTCATCGACAGACGTGAGGATGGGGCAGAGGTGTGGGAGGGACACACAAACCCAGGGACACCTGGACCATCCCCTGGAAACACCGCACCGGCCACAAACCTGCCACCTCCAGGTCCACTGGAGCTTCTCCATAAGAGCCAGCGCCTCGCGCCGTGCAGACGTACTGGCCATCATCAGAGGGTCTCAACCCTGTGATTAACAAGTCCAGGATTCCATTGGAGAGACCATTTCTGGCCAACTTTGTCCTCCCAGCGTATTGCTGCATCTGCTCCCCATGCCGGTCCTCTCCGTTTCGGTAGTGGTGCACCGTTTCAGACAACTGGTGCCGGATCCACCTGATCTCAAAGCTCTGAGCGTCCACGGTGGGGGACAAGTGACATGGCAGCATGACGTCCTCCCCCACGGTGGCACGGAGAGCGTAGCTTGGTCCCACCACTCTGAACTGAGCTTGGTGATGGGGAAGGACACAGAGACACGGAGGTTGCGCCTACGTTAATTTTCGGGCATTGCATGGCAAGGGGCGAGCTTGGCGTGAGCGGTGCACACTCCATCCCCCGGGCGTTGCTTTGCCCTCCCCGTGCTCCAAAGGCACTGGAGAAAGTGGAGAGGGAGTGGGGGGACTCGAAGGAGAAGGAGGCTTCCTGGGAGTGGGAACCTGCGCCAGAAGATGACCTGCACCCCGGCCAGCCCTGGTACAAGCGCCAAAGGTTTTAGGGGAGCACTGCAGGACGGGACTGAAGACGGAGCCAGGGCAAGGGACGGACTGCGTAAAGAGCCCAAGGGAAAGTGGAACCCATGCGCGGCCGAGCTCTGGGCTCAGCTCCCGCCCCATGGCAGCTGCCCTGCCCCACAGCTGCCCCCCGCAGCAGGCAAAAGCCCCCGGCAGCCCTTTAGGATCCCTACCTGATCCCAGGCGGAGGACATGGAGAGCCACAAAGGAAGTCAGGAGGCCCCTGAAGCTGGTGGGGAACCACATCTGCGGGCGGAGCTGGAGAAGAGGGTGGGGAAGGGAGGCAGAGGGAGGGCAATGGGGGGTTACAGCCGCGGGAGAGGGGATGGGGAAGAAGGGCTGCGCCTGCCCCCGAAAGAGGCTCCAGCAATCCCACCCAACCGCCTGCACGAGCACCCTGACGTCGGAGGAAACCCTTGCTCGAGGGCAGGACGGGACCACGCGCGGCTCCCCAATGCAGCCCCCAGCTCTGCCCCGCTCCCCCTCACCAGGATTTCTTCTACGTGCCTTACAAGGCTCTCAGTTAAATTAAATTAAATAGTCTAAGTGCCCTGCGGAAAGAGAAGCCACTCACCGGACGGGTACGAGCTGTGGGAGGAAGCCGGCTAAAGGCTACGCCCAACGCCTCCAACTTACTTTCAGTTTCTGGGTGCAGCGTTACTGGCTTTGGAGTGCAGTGATTGAAGGGGAAAACTCAATCTCCTGCTCACAGCTCAGCTCCTCGTGTCCCGCGGTGTCATTTGCAGTCCCCTCCTTGCACCGGCTCCGAGCAGAAAACAACACTTGCCCAGCAAGCCTCTGGACTGGGCTCCTGCCCTGCAGCTCGACAGGGTCTTCCCAGGCAGGGCTGAGCAGGACCTGCCCTGCCCCAGTGGGGAAATTAAGCCCTGGGGTTAATTGCCAGCCCAGGAACAGCCTGCTTTGTGCTATGCCCGACACACGCTCCCCTTTCTCACGTGTTGCCGCTACCACGCTCACCCAACGGCTCCCAATTGCCAACGGAAAAGGCTCTCTGCATGGAAGATCCACGCCACCGAGTCCAAAACCAGCCAGGCGTCCCCACGAGGGTCCGTCTGTCCGGGAGACCTCGTCCCGGGACGCTCTTGCAGAGAGACGCTCCTGTTTGGCGTAGAGAACGAGTTCCTTCTCTGTCATCAGTCGGGATACACCCGTGGGTGCAGGACACAGCTACTGCTGACTTCTGCTCTCTCAGGAGGCCGCTTTTTTACAGCGGTTTCCTTGGTTTGCACTTGCTGAGGATGCCCCAGGCTCCCACCTGTGCTGATCAAGGCTGTGCGGGGCTCCTGGGCCAGCAGACATCTTCTCTGGGTCTTTTTCCCCATGAGGTCCCGTACCCGGCTGCAGGTATCCTAACACCCGCTCCCCGGTCCCAGCAGCATCCCACCCCACAGCCCCCCGTCCCCACTTCAAAACCAAACCCTGCAGCAGCAGCAGCAGCAGCAGCAATCCCTAGTGCTAACTAGCGCTTTAAACTAGCCCCAGCTCGGGAAAGTCTTTCTATGTGCAGAACTTGCCTCTTCTTCTGCACCTACAGCCGCTCTGTTCCAAAGATGCTTTCGCGCCCTGAGCCAAAGCCCTGAACTAAGCCAAGAGCCGCAGCCGTCTCTACCGAGTGCCCAGGCAGGAAGGGAGTTGTGGAAAGAAAACTCAGCGTTGTTCTGTCGTGGTTTAACCCCAGTCGGCAACTGAGCACCACGCAGCCGCTCGCTCACTGCCCCCAGCCCAGTGGGATGGGGGAGAGAATTGGAAGGGTGAAAGGCAGAGAACTCGTGGGTTGAGATAAGAACAGTTTAATAATTGAAGTAAAATGAAAGAGAATAGTAGTAGTAATAATAATGGAATAATGCAATAATAACATCCAAAGCAACTGATACACGATACAATTGCTCACCACCCGCCGACCGATGCCCAGCCCGTTCCCGAGCAGCGATCGTAGCCCTCCCCGGCCAACTCCCCCAGTTGATCTACTGAGCATGACGTCATACGGTATGGAATAGCCCTTGGGCCGGTCGGGGTCAGCCCCCCTGGCTGTGCCCCCTCCCAGCTCCTTGTGCCCCTGGCAGAGCACGGGAAGCTGAAAAAGTCCTTGACCAGTGTAAACTCTACTCAGCAAGAACCAAAACATCGGCGTGTTATCAACATTATTCTCATCCTCAATCCAAACCACAGCACTCTACCAGCTACTAAGAAGAAACTTAACTCTATCCCAGCTGAAACCAGGACATGTTCAGAAGAGGATTGTGCGGCGTAGAAGGGTGCTGACAGAGCGGGGGCACCGCGGGGAGACGGGGGGCTGGCCAAGCCTGGGGCTCCCCAGAACGAAGACAAGGGGGTGCCTGAGGTCTGAGTGCCCCCCACCGCCGACCCCCCAGTGCTCGTCCTGCAGGGAGCTGCCCCCAGGCTCCTGCTCCCACCACCGCTACAACTGCGCTGCAAAACCCCTTCACAGGCAGCAAGGCACCAGGACAAAGAGCCCCCAGGAGCCATCGCAGCCAGGCTCCACGTTCACCTTTATTGAACCCCATGCTGCTGCCCCTGGGCAGGACGCGGTGCGTCCAAGGGAAAGAAGAGCCCAAACCCGCTGCTCAGCACCGAGAACGGATCCACAAACTCCAACCCAAGCAACCACTGCTCTTTGTGATGCCACACACCATGGCCAGGCAGCCCCTGTGCCCCTGCCCCTCACTCCCTGTCGGCTCCCTGGGCTTGGGCAGGGCAGAGAGGGACATGGGCTCCTGCGGGACGGAGGAGAGGAGAGCGGGCAGGGACTGGAGAAGGGCAGGATCTGCTGGAGGCGGTGGAGGGGATGGAAGGGGGGCAGAAGGTCTGGGGTTTTTAGCCCCTGATGTACAGCTTCGTTTTCTTGTTCCCCACCCAAAACCAGGGACGGATGATCTCCCCGTTGAACGAGGCTGGTGGGAAAGTGAAGATCTCGACCCCGCTGTCGGCATTGATGAAAGTCACCAGCCCCTGTGTGCAATCCAGACAGACCCAGATTCTCCTGGGGACCAGGAACAGGGACAGGGCTGTGCGAGGAGAGGTGAGAGCTGAAAACTGCCCTTTAAGGTGCTGCAATGCCCAGACCCCATCCTTAGGGCTCCTGAAGAATCGCCCCTTCCTCCTCACAGACTCCCTGGCCACCCCCACAGCCCACCTTGAATCACCTCCCACCTTCCCCTCCACCTCCACCTCCCAGCAGTGCCTCCCCTCCCTGAACCCCTCCCGCCCCAGCACGCAGCCCCAAAAATGAAATATCTTAAGGATGTCGGGCAGGTTCGGCCATGTACTTTCCCATGAGACTCTTCTCAAATCATTCAACAGGACAAGACTAGAATGAGCCGTGTCCGGATCCAGGGTCACCACATCTGCAGGGGACAGGAGGAGCCAGAGCATCATGGGCAGAGCTCAGTGCTGGGCGAGACAGGGGCTGGTGCCACGGCGCGGGGGGTCTGAGTCACCAAACGCACCCAGGCACGGCCAGTCCCTTGCAGCGGCCAGCCCAGTTACGCCTCGCACCGAGGGAAAGGGAGGAAGGCACCCAAAGTGGCAATGAAAGAGACAATTACCTGGATTTTCAGGCAGCAGAAACTTTCTCCACGCTACAAGGAGAGACAAGAGCTGGTCACATCCCGCAGCCGGTCCCCAGCAGCTCTGGGCAGGAGAGAGGGGCCAGCCCTGGGCTGCTCTCCCTGAGCTGCCCACCCTCCCAGGCACATTACCTTGGGGTTCCCCAGAGCCAGGCGATGCAGGGACGCCGGGCAAGGAGGGAAAGGACCGAGCAGAGAGCTCCGAGGCGAGGACCTTGTGCTGCGCTGGATCAAAGCAAAAGCAATGTTTGATGAGAGGGGGACAGCTTCTCATGCCACGGCTGCGCCTGCAAGAGCTTGGGCAGACCCCAAAGTGCTCCTCTCTGGGGAGTGGGACAAGACCCCCTCTGTCCCGCGAAGGGCTCCCTGCCAGCCTGTCCCCCCATCAGCCCACCCAGGCCCTGGGGAGTTAAGTCCGAACTTCAGGAGCCATCCAAAGCCAAGTCCCTCCCAGGGGGGCCCCTTTGCCAGCAGGTTTGGCTGGTGGAAGGGGCCAGAAGGACTCACCCAGCTCTCTGGTCAGCATCGCTGGAAAGCAAAGGCAGAGGAAGAGGTGGTCAGGAGAGCAGCTTGCTTCATCAGTGGCAACATCTCAAGAGGGTCTCTTGGACCTTCCCACCAGCCAGACGGCCCGGCCGTGCTCCCTGCCCTCCCACCCACACCCCGTGCCCTCGTCCCCTTCCCTCCTTTGCCCAAAGAGCTTTTTCATCAAGGCAAAAACAGTGCTCGGACACAACCGTGATGCCCTTCTGCACGCGCCCATGGGCCAGGGCTCGGCCTCACTCCGCACCCATGCCCTCGCTCCATCCCCGCCACTCCAAACTTACCTTTCCTTCTGAACAGATGAGCACTGAGGCCAGCGAACACAGCTGAGAGCGCGAGGAACACACCCAGAGCTACCATCCAGTGCTGGGCATTGTGGAAAAAGGGAGCTGAGAAACAAAAAGCCATCAGGAAAGGGGCTCATTTGACACCGCCGTGTAGGAGGAGAAGGAAAACAAGGCAAGACCCAAACGTGTAGCTCATCAAACCCTTGTCCTGGGAGCCCTGGGCTCAAGGGGACAGAGCCCCCTCTGTCCCACGGCAATAGCAATGCTCACCTGAAGCACACCAGGCTCAGGGTCTCTCGTGGGCTCAAAGCAACGTGAAGGGGCACAGCCCTCCCGTTCCCCCACACCCCGCACGCTTCCCCAGGAACCCGGGGTCAAAGCTGCTCAAAGCAACGCAGCAAAGCCCAGCCCTGCTGCCCGCGCCGCGGGGGCTGGCTGCAATCGTTGCACCTGAGATGTGCAGGGACGACGCCTGCTCCTGCTCGAGGCGGCTGTTCCTGACCACGCAGGTCCGTTTCCCATCTCCCTTCCCGGTGACAACGATGACGTCTTCGATGTCAAACAGGCCCCTCTCATCCGAGGAACGGCTCTGGGAGAGCGAGGGGAGGTGCTGACCGCCGGGATCCTTCCACAGCACCTCCGGTTGCGGGTACCAGCCGGACGAGCGACACACCACGCGGATGCCTCCGTCCTCGTAAGCCTCCAGAGAGAGGTGAGGGACAGAGCCTGTGGCTGGGGGAAGAGCCCGTGGTTGGGGGGGAGGTAGGGACGGACTCAGCGCAAAGGCGAAGACGGAACGCGATGCCAGACACCTGACAGGTCTGATGCCCAACATGAGCCCCTCAAGGCTTGCAGACAACAGCCCAGGTCTGCTACGGCACAAAAAGCAAAGCAAAGCCAAGGCCCAGCTGGTCAGAGCTGGGAAGAGGTCTCTTCCCAAGTCCAGACACAGCGTTAGGTGCCATCCTTGGCCTGGTTGGCAGCCCAGGCTCTGAGGCGAAGGAGCTGCTCAGCAGCTTGTCCCCAGTGCCTTCACAACATCCTGAGGACACCCTTCACGGACAGCGCAGGGACCCAGCAAAGCCCTCGCAGCCATGCAGCTCTGCCCCAGAAACACCTCCAGCACCACGAGCGTGCTCCCTCCTGGGGAAGAGCCCCCTCGGACCCGACCTCTTTCAACAGCTCTTGGCCTTCGGCCCTTCATCGACAGACGTGAGGATGGGACAGAAGTGTGGGAGGGACACACAAACCCAGGGACACCTGGACCATCCCCTGGAAACACCGCACCGGCCACAAACCTGCCACCTCCAGGTCCACTGGAGCTTCTCCATAAGAGCCAGCGCCTCGCGCCGTGCAGACGTACTGGCCATCATCAGAGGGTCTCAACCCTGTGATTCGCAAGTCCAGGATTCCATTGGAGAGATCATGTCTGGCCAACTCTGTCCTCCCAGCGTATTGCTGCATCTGCTCCCCATGCCAGTCCTCTCCGTTTCGGTAGTGGTGCACCGTTTCAGACAACTGGTGCCGGATCCACCTGATCTCGAAGCTCCGAGCGTCCACGGAGGGGGCCAAGTGACATGGCAGCACGATGTCCTCCCCCACGGTGGCACGGAGAGGGGAGCTTGGTCCCACCACTCTGAACTGAGCTTGGTGATGGAGAAGGACACAGAGACACGGAGGTTGCGCCTACGTTAATTTTCGGGCATTGCATGGCAAGGGGCGAGCTTGGCGTGAGCGGTGCACGCTCCATCCCCCGGGCGTTGCTTTGCCCTCCCCGTGCTCCAAAGGCACTGGAGAAAGTGGAGAGGGAGTGGGGGGACTCGAAGGAGAAGGAGGCTTCCTGGGAGTGGGAACCTGCGCCAGAAGATGACCTGCACCCCGGCCAGCCCTGGTACAAGCGCCAAAGGTTTTAGGGGAGCACTGCAGGACGGGACTGAAGACGGAGCCAGGGCAAGGGACGGACTGCGTAAAGAGCCCAAGGGAAAGTGGAACCCATGCGCGGCCGAGCTCTGGGCTCAGCTCCCGCCCCATGGCAGCTGCCCTGCCCCACAGCTGCCCCCCGCAGCAGGCAAAAGCCCCCGGCAGCCCTTTAGGATCCCTACCTGATCCCAGGCGGAGGACATGGAGAGCCACAAAGGAAGTCAGGAGGCCCCTGAAGCTGGTGGGGAACCACATCTGCGGGCGGAGCTGGAGAAGAGGGTGGGGAAGGGAGGCAGAGGGAGGGCAATGGGGGGTTACAGCCGCGGGAGAGGGGATGGGGAAGAAGGGCTGCGCCTGCCCCCGAAAGAGGCTCCAGCAATCCCACCCAACCGCCTGCACGAGCACCCTGACGTCGGAGGAAACCCTTGCTCGAGGGCAGGACGGGACCACGCGCAGCTCCCCAGTGCAGCCCCCAGCTCTGCCCCGCTCCCCCTCACCAGGATTTCTTCTACGTGCCTTACAAGGCTCTCAGTTAAATTAAATTAAATAGTCTAAGTGCCCTGCGGAAAGAGAAGCCACTCACCGGACGGGTACGAGCTGTGGGAGGAAGCCGGCTAAAGGCTACGTCCAAAGTCCAACTTAGTCCCAGTTTCTGGGTGCGGCGTTACTGGCTTTGGAGTGCAGTGATTGAAGGGGAAAACTCAATCTCCTGCTCACAGCACAGCTCCTCGTGTCCCGCGGTGTCATTTGCAGTCCCCTCCTTGCACCGGCTCCGAGCAGAAAACAACACTTGCCCAGCAAGCCTCTGGACTGGGCTCCTGCCCTGCAGCTCGACAGGGTCTTCCCAGGCAGGGCTGAGCAGGACCTGCCCTGCCCCAGTGGGGAAATTAAGCCCTGGGGTTAATTGCCAGCCCAGGAACAGCCTGCTTTGTGCTATGCCCGACACACGCTCCCCTTTCTCACGTGTTGCCGCTACCACGCTCACCCAACGGCTCCCAATTGCCAACGGAAAAGGCTCTCTGCATGGAAGATCCACGCCACCGAGTCCAAAACCAGCCAGGCGTCCCCACGAGGGTCCGTCTGTCCGGGAGACCTCGTCCCGGGACGCTCTTGCAGAGAGACGCTCCTGTTTGGCGTAGAGAACGAGTTCCTTCTCTGTCATCAGTCGGGATACACCCGTGGGTGCAGGACACAGCTACTGCTGACTTCTGCTCTCTCAGGAGGCCGCTTTTTTACAGCGGTTTCCTTGGTTTGCACTTGCTGAGGATGCCCCAGGCTCCCACCCGTGCTGATCAAGGCTGCACGGGGCTCCTGGGCCGGCAGACATCTTCTCTGGGTCTTTTTCCCCATGAGGTCCCGTACCCGGCTGCAGGTATCCTAACACCCGCTCCCCGGTCCCAGCAGCATCCCACCCCACAGCCCCCGTCCCCACTTCAAAACCAAACCCTGCAGCAGCAGCAGCAGCAGCAATCCCTAGTGCTAACTAGCGCTTTAAACTAGCCCCAGCTCGGGAAAGTCTTTCTATGTGCAGAACTTGCCTCCTCTTCTGCACCTACAGCCGCTCTGTTCCAAAGATGCTTTCGCGCCCTGAGCCAAAGCCCTGAACTAAGCCAAGAGCCGCAGCCGTCTCTACCGAGTGCCCAGGCAGGAAGGGAGTTGCAGAAAGAAAACTCAGCGTTGTTCTGTCGTGGTTTAACCCCAGTCGGCAACTGAGCACCACGCAGCCGCTCGCTCACTGCCCCCAGCCCAGTGGGATGGGGGAGAGAATTGGAAGGGTGAAAGTCAGAAAACTCGTGGGTTGAGATAAGAACAGTTTAATAATTGAAGTAAAATGAAAGAGAATAGTAGTAGTAATAATAATGGAATAATGCAATAATAACATCCAAAGCAACTGATACACGATACAATTGCTCACCACCCGCCGACCGATGCCCAGCCCGTTCCCGAGCAGCGATCGTAGCCCTCCCCGGCCAACTCCCCCAGTTGATCTACTGAGCATGACGTCATACGGTATGGAATAGCCCTTGGGCCGGTCGGGGTCAGCCCCCCTGGCTGTGCCCCCTCCCAGCTCCTTGTGCCCCTGGCAGAGCACGGGAAGCTGAAAAAGTCCTTGACCAGTGTAAACTCTACTCAGCAAGAACCAAAACATCGGCGTGTTATCAACATTATTCTCATCCTCAATCCAAACCACAGCACTCTACCAGCTACTAAGAAGAAACTTAACTCTATCCCAGCTGAAACCAGGACATGTTCAGAAGAGGATTGTGCGGCGTAGAAGGGTGCTGACAGAGCGGGGGCACCGCGGGGAGACGGGGGGCTGGCCAAGCCTGGGGCTCCCCAGAACGAAGACAAGGGGGTGCCTGAGGTCTGAGTGCCCCCCACCGCCGACCCCCCAGTGCTCGTCCTGCAGGGAGCTGCCCCCAGGCTCCTGCTCCCACCACCGCTACAACTCCGCTGCAAAACCCCTTCACAGGCAGCAAGGCACCAGGACAAAGAGCCCCCAGGAGCCATCGCAGCCAGGCTCCACGTTCACCTTTATTGAACCCCATGCTGCTGCCCCTGGGCAGGACGCGGTGCGTCCAAGGGAAAGAAGAGCCCAAACCCGCTGCTCAGCACCGAGAACGGATCCACAAACTCCAACCCAAGCAACCACTGCTCTTTGTGATGCCACACACCATGGCCAGGCAGCCCCTGTGCCCCTGCCCCTCACTCCCTGTCGGCTCCCTGGGCTTGGGCAGGGCAGAGAGGGACATGGGCTCCTGTGGGACGGAGGAGAGGAGAGCGGGCAGGGACTGGAGAAGGGCAGGATCTGCTGGAGGCGGTGGAGGGGATGGAAGGGGGGCAGATGGTCTGGGGGTTTTAGCCCCTGAGGTACAGCTGGGTTTCCTCTGCCTCCAGCAAAAACCAGGGACGGATGATCTCCTCATTGAACGCGGCTGGTGGGAAAGTGAAGATCTCGACCCCGCTGTCGGCATTGATGAAAGTCACCCGCCCCTGTGTGCAGTCCAGACAGACCAAGATTCTCCTGGGGACTGGGACCAGGGACAGGGCTGTGGGAGGAGAGGTGAGAGCTGCAAACTGCCCTTTAAGGTGCTGCAATGCCCAGACCCCATCCTTAGGGCTCGTGAACGTACACCCCTTCCTCCTCACAGACTCCCTGGCCACCCCCACAGCCCACCATGAATCACCTCCCACCTTCTCCTCCACCTCCACCTCCCAGCAGTGCCTCCCCTCCCTGAACCCCTCCCGCCCCAGCACACAGCACCAATAATCAAATCTCTCAGGGATGTCGGGCAGTTTCGGCCGATTATTTTCCCATAAGACTCTTCTCAAATCATTGGACAGGACAAGATCGGAATGAGCCGTGTGCGGATCCAGGGTCACCACATCTGCAGGGGACAGGAGGAGCCAGAGCATCAGGGGCAGAGCTCAGTGCTGGGCGAGACAGGGGCTGGTGCCACGGCGCGGGGGGTCTGAGTCACCAAACGCACCCAGGCACGGCCAGTCCCTTGCAGCGGCCAGCCCAGTTACGCCTCGCACCGAGGGAAAGGGAGGAAGGCACCCAAAGTGGCAATGAAAGAGACAATTACCTGGATTTTCAGGCAGCAGAAACTTTCTCCACACTACAAGGAGAGACAAGAGCTGGTCACATCCCGCAGCCGGTCCCCAGCAGCTCTGGGCAGGAGAGAGGGGCCAGCCCTGGGCTGCTCTCCCTGAGCTGCCCACCCTCCCAGGCACATTACCTTGGGGTTCCCCAGAGCCAGGCGATGCAGGGACGCCGGGCAAGGAGGGAAAGGACCGAGCAGAGAGCTCCGAGGCGAGGACCTCGTGCTGTGCTGGATCAAAGCAAAAGCAATGTTTGATGAGAGGGGGACAGCTTCTCATGCCACGGCTGCGCCTGCAAGAGCTTGGGCAGACCCCAAACTCCTCCAGAAGGACTCACCCAGCTCTCTGGTCAGCATCGCTGGAAAGCAAAGGCAGAGGAAGAGGTGGTCAGGAGAGCAGCTTGCTTCATCAGTGGCAACATCTCAAGAGGGTCTCTTGGACCTTCCCACCAGCCAGACGGCCCGGCCGTGCTCCCTGCCCTCCCACCCACACCCCGTGCCCTCGTCCCCTTCCCTCCTTTGCCCAAAGAGCTTTTTCATCAAGGCAAAAACAGCGCTCGGACACAACCGTGATGCCCTTCTGCACGCGCCCATGGGCCAGGGCTCGGCCTCACTCCGCACCCATGCCCTCGCTCCATCCCCGCCACTCCAAACTTACCTTTCCTTCTGAACAGATGAGCACTGAGGCCAGCGAACACAGCTGAGAGCGCGAGGAACACACCCAGAGCTACCATCCAGTGCTGGGCATTGTGGAAAAAGGGAGCTGAGAAACAAAAAGCCATCAGGAAAGGGGCTCATTTGACACCGCCGTGTAGGAGGAGAAGGAAAACAAGGCAAGACCCAAACGTGTAGCTCATCAAACCCTTGTCCTGGGAGCCCTGGGCTCAAGGGGACAGAGCCCCCTCCGTCCCACGGCAATAGCAATGCTCACCTGAAGCACACCAGGCTCAGGGTCTCTCGTGGGCTCAGAGCAACGTGAAGGGGCACAGCCCTCCCGTTCCCCCACACCCCGCACGCTTCCCCAGGAACCCGGGGTCAAAGCTGCTCAAAGCAACGCAGCAAAGCCCAGCCCTGCTGCCCGCGCCGCGGGGGCTGGCTGCAATCGTTGCACCTGAGATGTGCAGGGACGACGCCTGCTCCTGCTCGAGGCGGCTGTTCCTGACCACGCAGGTCCGTTTCCCATCTCCCTTCCCGGTGACAACGATGACGTCTTCGATGTCAAACAGGCCCCTCTCATCCGAGGAACGGCTCTGGGAGAGCGAGGGGAGGTGCTGACCGCCGGGATCCTTCCACAGCACCTCCGGTTGCGGGTACCAGCCGGACGAGCGACACACCACACGGATGCCTCCGTCCTCGTAAGCCTCCAGAGAGAGGTGAGGGACAGAGCCTGTGGCTGGGGGAAGAGCCCGTGGTTGGGGGGGAGGTAGGGACGGACTCAGCGCAAAGGCGAAGACGGAACGCGATGCCAGACACCTGACAGGTCTGATGCCCAACATGAGCCCCTCAAGGCTTGCAGACAACAGCCCAGGTCTGCTACGGCACAAAAAGCAAAGCAAAGCCAAGGCCCAGCTGGTCAGAGCTGGGAAGAGGTCTCTTCCCAAGTCCAGACACAGCGTTAGGTGCCATCCTTGGCCTGGTTGGCAGCCCAGGCTCTGAGGCGAAGGAGCTGCTCAGCAGCTTGTCCCCAGTGCCTTCACAACATCCTGAGGACACCCTTCACGGACAGCGCAGGGACCCAGCAAAGCCCTCGCAGCCATGCAGCTCTGCCCCAGAAACACCTCCAGCACCACGAGCGTGCTCCCTCCTGGGGAAGAGCCCCCTCGGACCCGACCTCTTTCAACGGCTCTTGGCCTTCGGCCCTTCATCGACAGACGTGAGGATGGGGCAGAGGTGTGGGAGGGACACACAAACCCAGGGACACCTGGACCATCCCCTGGAAACACCGCACCGGCCACAAACCTGCCACCTCCAGGTGCATTGTAGCTTCTCCATAAGAGCCAGCGCCTCGCGCCGTGCAGACGTACTGGCCATCATCAGAGGGTCTCAACCCCGTGATTCGCAAGTCCAGGATTCCATTGGAGAGATCATCTCTGGCCAACTCTGTCCTCCCAGCGTATTGCTGCATCTGCTCCCCATGCCAGTCCTCTCCGTTTCGGTAGTGGTGCACCGTTTCAGACAACTGGTGCCGGATCCACCTGATCTCGAAGCTCCGAGCGTCCACGGTGGGGGCCAAGTGACATGGCAGCACGACGTCCTCCCCCACGGTGGCACGGAGAGGGGAGCTTGGTCCCACCACTCTGAACTGAGCTTGGTGATGGAGAAGGACACAGAGACACGGAGGTTGCGCCTACGTTAATTTTCGGGCATTGCATGGCAAGGGGCGAGCTTGGCGTGAGCGGTGCACGCTCCATCCCCCGGGCGTTGCTTTGCCCTCCCCGTGCTCCAAAGGCACTGGAGAAAGTGGAGAGGGAGTGGGGGGACTCGAAGGAGAAGGAGGCTTCCTGGGAGTGGGAACCTGCGCCAGAAGATGACCTGCACCCCGGCCAGCCCTGGTACAAGCGCCAAAGGTTTTAGGGGAGCACTGCAGGACGGGACTGAAGACGGAGCCAGGGCAAGGGACGGACTGCGTAAAGAGCCCAAGGGAAAGTGGAACCCATGCGCGGCCGAGCTCTGGGCTCAGCTCCCGCCCCATGGCAGCTGCCCTGCCCCACAGCTGCCCCCCGCAGCAGGCAAAAGCCCCCGGCAGCCCTTTAGGATCCCTACCTGATCCCAGGCGGAGGACATGGAGAGCCACAAAGGAAGTCAGGAGGCCCCTGAAGCTGGTGGGGAACCACATCTGCGGGCGGAGCTGGAGAAGAGGGTGGGGAAGGGAGGCAGAGGGAGGGCAATGGGGGGTTACAGCCGCAGGAGAGGGGATGGGGAAGAAGGGCTGCGCCTGCCCCCGAAAGAGGCTCCAGCAATCCCACCCAACCGCCTGCACGAGCACCCTGACGTCGGAGGAAGCCCTTGCTCGAGGGCAAGACGGGACCACGCGCGGCTCCCCAGTGCAGCCCCCAGCTCTGCCCCGCTCCCCCTCACCAGGATTTCTTCTACGTGCCTTACAAGGCTCTCAGTTAAATTAAATTAAATAGTCTAAGTGCCCTGCGGAAAGAGAAGCCACTCACCGGACGGGTACGAGCTGTGGGAGGAAGCCGGCTAAAGGCTACGTCCAAAGTCCAACTTACTCCCAGTTTCTGGGTGCGGCGTTACTGGCTTTGGAGTGCAGTAATTGAAGGAGAAAACTCAATCTCCTGCTCACAGCACAGCTCCTCGTGTCCCGCGGTGTCATAGAGTCATAGAATCATAGAATTGTTAAGGTTGGAAAAGACCCTTAGGATCATCAGGTCCAACCGTTAACCTACCACTGCCAAGGCCACCACTAACCCATGTCCTCAAGCACCGCATCTCCCCGTCTTTTAAATCCCTCCAGGGATGGGGACTCAGCCCCTTCCCTGGGCAGCCTGTGCCAGGGCCTGACCACTCTTTCAGTGAAGAAGTTTTTCCTAATATCCAACCTAAACTTACCCTGGCGCAGCTTGAGGCCGTTCCCTCTCGTCCTATCACTTATTACTGGGGTGAAGAGACCGACCCCCACCTCTCTACAACCTCCTTTCAGGTAGTTGTAGAGAGCAATAAGGTCTCCCCTCAGCCTCCTCTTCTCCAAACTAAACAACCCCAGCTCCCTCAGCCGCTCCCCATAACACTTGTGCTCTAGACCCTTCACCAACCTCGTTGCCCTTCTCTGGACACGCTCCAGCACCTCGATGTCCTTCTTGTAGTGAGGGGCCCAAAACTGGACACAGTACTCGAGGTGCAGCCTCACCAGTGCCGAATACAGGGGCACTATCACTGCCCTGGTCCTGCTGGCCACGCTATTCCTGATACAAGCCAGGATGCCATTGGCCCTCTTGGCCACCTGGGCACACTGCTGGCTCATGTTTAGGCGGCTGTCAACCATCACCCCCAGGTCCTTTTCAGCCAGGCTGCTTTCCAGCCACTCCTCCCCAAGCCGGTAGCATTGCCTGGGGTTATGGCCGAAGTGCAGGACCCGGCATTTGGCCTTGTTGAACCTCATACAGTTGGCCCCAGCCCAACAATCCAGCCTGTCCAGGTCCCTCTGCAGGGCCTTCCTACCCTCCAGCAGATCGACACTCCCACCCAACTTGGTGTCACCTGCAAACTGACTGAGGGTGCACTCGATCCCCTCATCCAGATCATCGATAAAGATATTGAACAGGACCGGCCCCAACACTGAGCCTTGGGGAACACCACTGGTGACCAGTCGCCAACTGGGTTTGGCTCCATTCACCACCACTCTCTGGGCTCGGCCGTCCAGCCAGTTTTTAACCCAGCTCAGAGTGCAGTCAGTGTCATTTGCAGTCCCCTCCTTGCACCGGCTCCGAGCAGAAAACAACACTTGCCCAACAAGCCCACTTGCCCAAGCTGCTCCTAGTGCTGTCCTGAGCAGGTACGATGCTCTCAGCCGGCAAAAAGTCAAGCAGCGTTGGAGGTTGAGCGTGCACGAGGGTTACGTGCATGGGGGAATGGTCTTGGGGAGCTGCGGTGCAATGGGGCTGTCCCTGGCACCGCTGTGCGGTGGCCCTGCCCCACAGGGCTCCCCGTGTGGGGTCAGGCACTGAGGCTGCTGTGCTTCCCTTCTCCATGACGTCCCACGCTGGGCATCCTCACCGGGGGGTGCCGTGGGTGCGTGGTCTCCCATCGCGGTGCAAAGAGTCTTGCCGAGTCCAGCTTCTGCACTGGATCCAGCACGGCCACGCTCATCTGGTACTGGGGATGCCCGGAAGCGGGCACAGGGCTCCTCCAGATGTGCTCTCCCCTTCCCTGCATGCTCCAGATGTGGCACCACGCCACGCTCCAGCTGGGCTCCCCACAGAGCCCAAAAGCGCCCTGGCGACGGTGGGATTCCAGCCCACGCCCCCAAAGAGACTGGAGCCTTCATCCAGCGCCTGAGACCGCTCGGCCACGCTACCCTGCTGCCAAAATTTTGGCTGCTGATGTAAAACAGTAAGAACAAAATTGGGGAATTCTGCCAAATTCCTAACGGGGTGTTTTAAAGGGGGTGGGGGACAGGAAGGGGGTCTCAGCCCTGTCCTGCCAGCCCGGGGCTCACGCTCGGCTCCTCGTCCCTTTGGCAGGCAAAGGACAGAGCTCTGCGCAGGTGACACCGAGGAGGGTGCTGGGGGACAGTTCCTAGATGCCCAGAACCTCCTGGTTTTGATCTCTTCCCCCAACTTTATGCCCAGCTTCGTTTTCCCAACTTACACAAAAACCCTGGCAGCCTTTTTCTTTTTTTTTAAAGCAATAAAAAAAATGTCTGGAATTTCTAAAGAAAGGATGGTGGAAGTTTATAGAGACTTATCCCAAACACCCATGGTTTGTTTTTTTCCAAATATAGGTGAATTAAAATTGCATTGACACCCCCAGAAAAAAGAAATAGAGAGTTTCCTAAGGGAAAACAAATATTATTTTCTGCAGTGGTCCGGTTGTCCTCCTCTTTGGGGAAATGCAACTGCTCTAACCCCAAAATCCCACCAGCGACGGGACCTGAGCCAAGTCCTCCCAGGATCTGGAGGTGGGGACGGGCCGCCGGCTGCCCTCATTCCTGCTCCGCAGCCGGGCAGACCCCGAGGGGCTCGGCGCTGCTCCCTCCCTGGGAACTCCCTTCCCCAGCTACCAGACCCTGGCAGGGGCTGGTCCTCCCGGGCGCGGGTGCAGGCAGCCCCTTGCCCTCCGCCTTTCAGGCGCAGAGGTCGGCAGCACCCTCCCTACCTCGTACTTCTCGGCTGCCTCCTCAAGCGGAGTGACGGCGTGGGGCTGGGGAGCCTGCGACTTGGCGCAGCGCTGGCAGACGGGGCTTCGGTCCTCCATGCAGAACATCTCCAGGGCTTCCTGGTGCTCTTGGCATGTCGCCTTAGGGGGCTCTGCCAGCTGGATTCCAGCCTCCTCTCCGTCCATCCGTCCCTTCTCCTCGCCATCCTTCCCTGCCGGAGGGCACAGGCAGCAGCGAGGGCATCGTGCGGCCGTGCCCACGTGGAGCCGGCTGGTGCAAGAGCTGCAGATCCCATGCCTGCACCCTGTCAAGGCCAGCAGATCCTTGAATGGCTCCCAGCAAAAGGTGTGCAAAGTCGTCTCCCAACGTTACTGAGCTGCCATCGCTCCTCCCAGCAGCTTCCTTCCATTTTCTGGGTCAATCTCCAGGGAGGCCAAAGGCCGGCAGGGGGTTGACCACTGGAGAAAGGAACCTTTGCTGCTACCAGAGCTCTGGAGGCTTTTCCTGCCCTGGGCTCGATGGGGACATCCCCACCAGCACGTAGGTGGAAGCACATCTGGAGCAGTGCACGATACCACAGCTAGAGCGCAGTGTGGTACCACATCTGGAGCAGCCTGGGGTTGAGGTGACATCTGGAGCACTACATGGTGCCACAGCTGGAGCACGTGGAGGAGCGAGACCACTCTGGAGAGCTCTGCCCACTTCTGGGCTCCCCAGTACCAGACGAGCCTGGGCACGATGGATCCAGGGGACAAGTAGGATCCAGCCAGACTCTTCGCAGCGATGTCCAGGGGAAGGATCCAGCCCAGATCCTTCTCTTGCCTCTGCCCCATCATCCTCCCCCCTCCCTCCATTCTTCTGGCTCGAGGATTTTATGGGAACCCATTCCGAGCTCTGCCAACGGTGGGGTGAAGCACTCCAGGGCACCGCGATGGGTGATTTTCTCCCCACGCAGCAGCTCCTGCCTTCCCCAAACCTCCCCTGCCTGTCCCTGCAGCCACGGTGCCCTCCTCCCTGCCTCTCCCCACCCTGGGCTCCCTTTCGGACCCCTCTGGGAGACCACCCCCCCCACCCACTCCGGTGAGGATGCCCAGGATGGGACGTACCTGCTCATGGTGGTCTTGATGTCCTGGAGAAGGGAAGCACAGCAGACTCAGTGCCTGGTCCCACACGGAGCCACCGGGGCTGGGACACATCCCAGAGCCTGTCCCCACCATCCCACAATTCCAACGTGCCCTTGATGCTGGGATCCACAGGAATTCAGACTCATCACAGCCCTCCCCGCGGCAGGAACACCCCAAGGCCACCCACCAGCAGGCACGTCCCCTCCAGCTCCACAACCAGGGGGCTGCAGCTCTCCAGCCCCAGCTCCACCGGGTTCTCCAGCTGCTGGTCAGGGTGCAGGTGGCTCCCCAGGACCACGTCCCCAGCCTCGTCCTCACGTACCCCATGTGCTAAACCTCCAACACAGCTCAGCTTTCTGCCAGCTGAGAGCATCCTACCTGCTCAGGACAGCGCCAGGAGATGTGGGGCGGAGGAGCCATGGGGGTCCCCCTATCTCTCCCCCAGTTTTCCCAACCGTGAGCAATCAAATAACGATCCCGCAACTCCCGGCAACCCAGTTCCACTTTATTGCACCTCATTTCAAAGCAGGTACCCACAAACAAGCTGTCGCAGCCGAGCCAGATTCATCGTGGTGTATTTTGAAGGCGGCAGCGTAGAAATCAGATGAGAGACAGCGAGCACGAGGGAGAAACTGGGGAAGGCAATGTGTATTTGGAAAACGCTGCATCTGATAGAAGCAGATGATCCAAAGGGACCGAACCTCGGGGGGACGGAGACCCCTCGGTTTCAGGATGGGCTTTTTCTTAAGATATTTAAGCATTTTTGAAGGTGGGAAGCTAAAAAGAGGCTTTTTAGCCTCTAAAGGAGGACCTAGATGTTCTCCTCCAGCGGGTTCCCAACGCGTGAGCCAAGCTGAGCGGTCCCCAAACCCCATGGCCCTCCATCCCATCAGGGCATCAGCACCCCTGCAGCCACCGCCGTCCCCCGGCACGGTGCCGCGACCCACCGCTGCACGCCTGGTCCTGAGAACATCCTCTGCCGTTAAGTGTGTTTGGAGGAAGGGTGAGAATTACGCTGAAATGCGTTTCTGGGATGGATGGGGCGCGGAAGGGGGTATCCATCCATCCATCCATCGCTGAGGTGGGCACCCAAAGGCGCCTTGAAGGGGTTGGGCAAAACAAAGTCACTGACTGGGACCCACCAGCAGCTCCTTGCGGAGATGCGTCCGCAGATGCTTCATCAGGGAAGAGCTGGACATGAAGCACTTGGTGCATTTGGTGCATTTGTAAGGTTTCTCCCCGGTGTGGATCCTTCGGTGGATGATGAGGGTGGAGCTGGCCCGAAAGCTCTTCTCGCAGTAAGAGCACCGGTAGGGTTTCTCACCCGTATGGATACGCTGGTGCCTACGGAGGCTGGTGCTCTCCCGAAAAGCTTTCCCGCAGTCAGAGCAGACGTAGGGCCTGGATCCCACGTGGCTCTTCTGATGGAGGAGCAGGGCTGAGTGGACGGTGAAGCCGACCCCGCAGTCGGAGCACTGATAGGGTTTCTCTGCCAAGTGCTTTTTCCGGTGTTGCTTAAAAGATGAGCTTTCAAAGAAGGCTTCCCTGCAGTCGGAGCACGGATACGGGGGCTGGCCCCTGTGGGTCCTGAGGTGGGCTACGAAGGCCGAGTTTTTGGGGAAGGTTTCCCCGCACTCGGGACACTTATAGGTCCCCTCCTCCATGTGAGTCTTGCGATGCTTGCTGAGTGATTTGTTGGCCATGAAGCTTTTCCCACAGTCGGGGCACTCGTAGGGTCTCTCCCCCGTGTGTATGCGACGGTGGATGATGAGGGTGGACTTGGAAGTGAGTTTTTTCCCGCAGTCCGGACAGACGAAGAAGGCGCCTTCCGTGTGGCTCTTGCGATGCTTGTTGAGGGACTTGGTGGCCATGAAGCTTTTCCCGCAGTCGGGGCACTGGTAGGGCCTCTCCCCGGTGTGTATCCTCCGATGGATGACAAGAGTTGCGTTGGAAGTGAGGTTTTTCCCGCAGTCGGAGCACTGGTAGGGCCCGTTCTCCATGTGGAGCTTGCGATGTTTTTTGAGGGACTTGGTGGAAGCGAAGTGTTTCTTGCAGCTGGGGCATTTGTAGGGTTTCTCCTGGCAGCGGGTCTTCTGATGGTCCTTAAGGGTGGAGCTGCACGTGAAACTTCTCCTGCAGTTGGAGCAGGTGAAGGGTTTCTCCCCCACATGGACCCTCTGATGCCGGCTGAGGGACGACCCGCGGCTGAAGCTCTTCCCACACTTGCTGCAGGCGTGTTTGTGCTGCTCCAGCCGTATTCTTGAGGGGCTCTTGGCATTGGGTTTCCTCCCGTTGTGGCTGGACGAAGCCGATCTCCTTCCCGAGTGGTTCTTGTGGTGCTCGTAGCCCAGGGAGATGCCGCCTTTGGGTTTCCTCGCCGACCCGCTGCGCAGCTCTCCCTCTTCCTCCTGGGAACTGTCCTCTGTCTCGCTCGTCCACCAGTCGTCTGCCGGGAAAAGCAGAAAGAAAAAGGAAGGGATCCCCCTCTACCTCCACCCTGAAGGTGCCGGGGAGGGAGCTTGAGGAGGGATGGAGAGAAGCACCACAAAATGTGATTGATTTCATCCCTCAATCGTGTCTGGCAACGCTGATCCAGAAGCAGCAGCAGCCCTCTGCCAGGAGAAGCGTTTGGCGTCTCTGGCTGCCGATGCCCACATGGGTCCTCACCCCCCTGCAACCCCCTCCTCCCAGTTACACCAGTTTCCAGGGCAATCTTGCTTGCTGGAGGCAAGGAGCGATGCCTGGCATCTCCGTTTTGGGGTGGAAAACAAGTCCCTTACCTGAGTAAGAGGAGTTGGAGCCGGAGGAGCTCCCAGCATCTCGGCAGCTTCTCCACCGTTTCCTTTTCCTCGTCCACAGCCTCAAGAGGGGTCTCGCCAGTTGTTCCTCCTCCTCCTCCTCCGAGCTCTGGATGTCGGGGATCCAAACCTCCTCCCCTTGCTCCAGCCGAGCGAGCAGGTCGGGGTTATACATGGGGAAGCCTGCTCGGGTAGACAGCGGTGGATTACTGGGTAGATAACAACCGTCTGTGATGCCTCCTTACAGGAGACAGAGGTTTGACCTCAAAACTCATCCCTCTTCAAAAAGAGGCTGAAAATCCAGGTGCTCAGGTCTCCGAGGAGGGAAGCGCCAGCAGGGTTTGCTGAGGGTATCTACAAGAGCTTTCCAGGTGATGGAGAAGGCAGTAAGAAGCTTGAACCAGAGAGGAATCGGCCCCGAGACCACTTTTCAAGAAGAGAGAAGAGCCCAGTGAGATCAAGAGCAGTTGAGAAAGGCAGAGACTGGAAGGACTCAGGGAATGTCGAGCAGGAGGAAGAGGAAGGCTGGAAAACCCCCGGATTAACCCAGGCGTGCCAGCTGCGCGGCTCGGACGCTTCTCGCCCAAGTGACCCGCTCCCCGATTTCCCTTTGAGAAGAATCTTTGCTGGGGGCACGGGGGACGAGCCAGGCGCCCAAATTAAGGGGTTGCATCCTGGTCAATCAGACACTTGGGTCCGTTGAACATCGGCTCCAAGAGCAGGACGCTGGGGATGGAGCGCGCGAAGGAAGAGACGACGCTCGGGGGCTGAGCTGCGCGTGAAAGCGTGACTTTTATCCGCTCTATTACTGCCCTTCGAGGCTGAGACATTGCCATTAATTATTTCTTCAGCTCAGCGCGCCCACGGTCTTCTCATGGGCATCATCTAGAAAATCAGCAGTAACCTGGAAGGGTTAAGTACTGATGCCACCCAGTCCCAAAATTCAAGCAGATTAGAAAAGAGCAAGAAGGACCATAAAAAAAAAAGAGAAACCCATGGTACGGTGAGATTAAGTTCACGTTGATTCATCTGATGATCAAGCAACTCTAAAAGCCGCACGACCCAGACCCCAACGCCTTCCTCACCCACCCAAGCGCCCTAAAAACTCGACTTGAGTCAGCTTCCCACCTCGCCCGCTCCCCTCCTGGACCCGCAGCTCGCGTCGCGGCTGGAGGAGCCCTGGGGACTTCTCCACCCACCACAGCCTCCCTGCTCAGGTGGCCGGGAGCTGTCAGGAGAGGGCAGTGCGAGCCCGGCGGAGCCGCCCAACCCCAGCTCCCGGGCAGGACACCCCTCCAGCAGATCGCCCCCCATCTTTTTAACCCATTTCTGGCAGTTTTACTCATGGGTAGGGGGGAGAAGAGCAGGCACCTGCCCAGGCTGGGACGCTCGGGGCCCTCAACGGGTGCCCGAGGGACCTGGGTGCTGAGGAGAGCGCCCAGCGATCCCATCCATCTCCTCTTGGGGATGCAGCCAGGGCTCGGGCACTTAAACCACGCTCTCCGCTAAGTTTCATCGACAGCATTAATTAAAACCACCCGATGATAAAGCCTGGTGCGCAGAGCGAGCCAAGGGCGATCCGCGAGCGGCCTCCCGGCGCAGAACGAGGGAAATCCAGCAAGATTTAGGGTTGGTCCCACCATTCCCGGCCTCGCCTTCGCCGTTCCTGGTGCCCACCTACGTCACCCCTGGAAAAACGGGATTTATCCCAGGAATTGAGGTGGGAAGAGCGAACGCAAGGGATCCCCAGCGGGATGGAGCCTGGGAGGCCAGCGCGACTCTCCGACGCAGGCGCGCGACCCGCAAAATGCAAAAAACGAGGAGAAAAAGCGGGATTTCTCTTCGAAGGAGCCTTGTTGGGCAAAAGCCGGCGCTCCTGGGCAGGGGCCCTACCTGCGGGGAGGGCGGGGGCGCGGCCGGAGAGCGGCCAGGGCTTCTCGGTGGCGGTGACGGTGACCTCCTGGAGAGCCTCGGGCACCTGGGGGGGAGGAAGCGGGCAACGAGGTGGCAGCATTTGAAAAATTCAGAAAAAATAAAAACAAAGAACGAAAATTTAAAAAAAAAAAGAGAGAGAAAAAAACAACGCAAAGAACCAAAATAAAACCGACCCAAAGAATCAAAATTTAAAACATCACAAAGTAAAAACGAAAAATAAAAAAGGTAAGAACTAAAATAAAAAACCCCAAAGAACTAAAATAAAAAGACCCAAACGAATTAAGTACTGAAATAAAAAAAAAGTAAAAACTAAAATAAAAAAAGGAAACATAAAATGAAGTTAGAACTAAAAAAAACAAAGAACTAAAATTTTAAAATAAGGAGTAAAAAAACGAAATAAAATTAAAAAACAAAGTGAGAACTAAAATAAAAAACAAAACTAAAATTAAAAGACAAAGTAAGAAATCAAATTAAAAAAACAAAAGAAAAAATAAAAAACCAAAGAACTGAAATTAAGAAGAAATAAAATAACAAAGTAAGAACAAAAATTTAAAAACGTAAAAAATAAAAAAGAAACAAAACTAAAAAGTGGGGAAACAAAACTAAAAAGTGGGGAAACAAAACTAAAAAGTGGGGAAACAAAACTAAAAAGTGGGGAAACAAAACTAAAAAGTGGGGAAACAAAACTAAAAAGTGGGGAAACAAAACTAAAAAGTGGGGAAACAAAACTAAAAAGTGGGGAAACAAAACTAAAAAGTGGGGAAACAAAACTAAAAAGTGGGGAAACAAAACTAAAAAGTGGGGAAACAAAACTAAAAAGTGGGGAAACAAAACTAAAAAGTGGGGAAACAAAACTAAAAAGTGGGGAAACTAAAAAACCAAAGTAAGGAATAAAATAAAAAAACAAAGTAAAGAATAAAATTTAAAAAAAAGTAAGGAATAAAATTAAAAAAAAGGAAGGAATAAAATTTAAAAAAGTAAAGAATAAAATAAAAAAAACAAAGCAAGGAATAAAATAAAAAAAGCCAAAGCAAGGAATAAAATAAAAAAAAACCAAAGCAAGGAATAAAATAAAAAAAAACCAAAGCAAGGAATAAAATAAAAAAAAAACCAAAGCAAGGAATAAAATTTAAAAAAATAAGGAATAAAATTTAAAAAACCCAAAGTAAGGAACAAAATAAAAAGTAAGAATTTTTCAAACGCGCAGCCGGAGCTGCCCTTCCCCAGGAAGCCCTAAACCCCCGACACGAACGCGGGGCTCCGCGGCCCCGCTCCTACCTGGGCCGGCTCCAGCGCAGCCATGGCCGGGCTCCGCGCCGCGCATCCCCGCGCTACCTGCGCGCCCGCCGCTGCCTCCGCGGGGCGGGGAGGGGAGGGGCGGGGCGGCCCGGGCCGGGGAGGGGCGGGCAGGGGGCGGCCCCCCTTCGGGGGACAGCGCCTTGCCCACGCTCGCCCCCTTTTTGCCCCCTTCCCCCCTTTTTGCCCCCCTTCTTTCTCCCTTTTTGCCCCCTTTCCCCTTTTTCTCTCCTCTTTTTCCCTCTCCCCCTCTTTGTTTTTGCCCCCTTTTTCCCTTTTTGCCCCTCTTTTTCCCTTTCTTTTACCCTTTTCCCCTCTTTTCCCTTTCTTTTACCCTTTTTCCCCCCTTTTTTCCCTTTTTCCCTCCTCTTTTTCCATTTTCCCCCTTCTTTCTCCCTTCTTCCCCCTTCTTTTTCCCTTTTTGCCCCTTTCCCCCTTCTTTTCCCCTTTTCCCCCCTTGCCTTGCCCCTTTCTCCCTTCTTTTTCCCTTTTTCCCTCCTCTTTTTCCATTTTCCCCCCTTTCCCCCCTTCTTTTTCCCTTTTTGCCCCTTCCCCCCTTTCTTTTCCCCTTTTTCCCTCCTCGTTTTGCCCTTTTCCCCCTTCTTTTTCCCCTTTTTCCCTCCTTTTTCCCTCTTCCTCCATTTTTCCCCCGTCTCCCCCCTTCTTTTCCCCATCCCCCCTTTTTCCCATTTTCCCCCCTTCCCCCCTTCTTTCCCCCCTTTGTCTTGCCCCTTTCCCCCTTCTTTTTCCTTTTTTGCCCTTTTTTCCCTTTTCCCCCTTCCCCCTTTTTCCCCTTCCCTTTCCCCCTTCTTTCTCACCTTTTTCTTCCTTTTTTTCCTCTCCTTTTTTCTTTTCCCCTTTTTATTTTTTCGTGGCCACAGTGCCTGAAATTTCCCTTCAAAAATAAGAAATTTGGGGGCTGAGAAACCCGGATCAGAGCCCAAAATCGCCCCTGGCCAGGGAGGGAAGGGCTAAAAACTGAGAAATTGGGGGCAGCCTGCCCGGCCGGGGCTATATTGCGTTTATTTCAAAGCCAAACCGGGCGTTATCCCCACACCTCTGGGCCGACAATGAAAAGATCCAAAGTAAAGGGAAAAAATGAAAAAAAAAATCTTTCAGAAGCGATTTTTTCCTGTCCCTGTGGGATCTCAGTGCGGCAGCCAAAGAAAAGGGGAAAAAACCCACAAAAATCTGTTTCTAACGCAATTTTTTCCTTTCCCCTGGGATGCGAAGCAGCTCCAGGCAGCAAAAATTCCCTAAGGAAATTCAGTTACTCTGCAAGGAAAAAAAAAAATCAATCCTTAAAAAAAAGGCATTTTTTTTCATCCCAAATTTTTTCTCAATTAAAATAATTTCTATTGCTCAAATTTTGCTGAAAAACCCTAAATTTAGGGCTGCAGAGGGCGGTTTTCAATTGCGTTGTGGATTTAAAGGGTTATTTGGGATTCCTCCCCCCGCCCCGTTTTTAGCACCTTCTCCAGCAGGCGCCGACCCCTTCTTTTTCCTGAAAAAACAACAAAAAAAGGAAAATCCCGACAAATGTTTGCCGAATGGGAGCGGCGGGTTCCCACCAGCCCCATTTCCTCCCCCGCCACCTGGAAAAGAAAAAAAAGGGCCGGTTTTAGATTTTTACTCAAATTTAGGAACAAAACCTCCCCGGGCGCTTCCAAAAGTGAGGAAAGCGGCACAGAAGAATATTTATCTATGGATGTGTATTCCTGAGGCGGAGGTTTAATCCGATCTCATCCACCGCAAACTGCATAAAACTGCCGCTGCGGAAAGACTAATAAATAATATAATAATATTAATATAATATACTAGTATAATAAAAATATGTTATCATATAATAAAGTAATTAAAATAGATACTACTGAAATAATAAATCATAACTTATATATATTAAATATATACTTTTATATATACTTAAATATAGAAGATAAATAATAAATAAATATATATCCATACTTTTATATATACTTAAATATAGAAGATAAATAATAAATATATATTTATACTTTGATATATACTTAAATATAGAAGATAAATAATAAATAACTTCTCATCGTCCTACATTCTCATCATCAATAAATTCTTCATTCACCACGTGAGAAGCTTTTCCACTTATTTACCCCCAAATTAAATTTAAAAAAGGCTCCGCGTCGTTTATCTTTCAAAAGGCCGCACTTTATTCATTAAATAAACTCATTTACCCAAAGAAACTGGTTTCTCCCCAGCCGTTTGCAGCCTTTTCCAGTAGCAGCCACTTAGAGGAGGTTTCTCCCTCACCCAGCCCTTGGGTCATCGTTGTGTCACGGCCGTGCTCGTTATTCGTGACTCCCGATTCGCTGTCTTTAGGGTGGGCTCCTGGATCAAAGCTTCGGGGTCCAGGGAGGGCCCTCGACCCAGCAAGGCTCCCCACCTCCCTCGACCCAGCAAGGCTCCCCTGGTGGGATGAGGGAGGAGAGCGACGAGCGGGTCCACGGTCAAGGGGAGCGAGGAGGAGAGCGACGAGCGGGTCCACGGTCAAGGGGAGCGAGGAGGAGAGCGACGAGCGGGTCCACGGTCAAGGGGAGCGAGGAGGAGAGCGACGAGCGGGTCCACGGCCAAGGGGAGCGAGGAGGAGAGCGACGAGCGGGTCCACGGCCAAGGGGAGCGAGGAGGAGAGCGACGAGCGGGTCCACGGCCAAGGGGAGCGAGGAGGAGAGCGACGAGCGGGTCCACGGCCAAGGGGAGCGAGGAGGAGAGCGACGAGCGGGTCCACGGCCAAGGGGAGCGAGGAGGAGAGCGACGAGCGGGTCCACGGCCAAGGGGAGCGAGGAGGAGAGCGACGAGCGGGTCCACGGCCAAGGGGAGCGAGGAGGAGAGCGACGAGCGGGTCCACGGCCAAGGGGAGCGAGGAGGAGAGCGACGAGCGGGTCCACGGCCAAGGGGAGCGAGGAGGAGAGCGACGAGCGGGTCCACGGCCAAGGGGAGCGAGGAGGAGAGCGACGAGCGGGTCCACGGCCAAGGGGAGCGAGGAGGAGAGCGACGAGCGGGTCCACGGCCAAGGGGAGCGAGGAGGAGAGCGACGAGCGGGTCCACGGCCAAGGGGAGCGAGGAGGAGAGCGACGCGCGGGTCCACGGCCAAGGGGAGCGAGGAGGAGAGCGACGAGCGGGTCCACGGCCAAGGGGAGCGAGGAGGAGAGCGACGAGCGGGTCCACGGCCAAGGGGAGCGAGGAGGAGAGCGACGAGCGGGTCCACGGTCAAGGGGAGCGAGGAGGAGAGCGACGAGCGGGTCCACGGTCAAGGGGAGCGAGGAGGAGAGCGACGAGCGGGTCCACGGTCAAGGGGAGCGAGGAGGAGAGCGACGAGCGGGTCCACGGTCAAGGGGAGCGAGGAGGAGAGCGACGAGCGGGTCCACGGCCAAGGGGAGCGAGGAGGAGAGCGACGAGCGGGTCCACGGTCAAGGGGAGCGAGGAGGAGAGCGACGAGCGGGTCCACGGTCAAGGGGAGCGAGGAGGAGAGCGACGAGCGGGTCCACGGTCAAGGGGAGCGAGGAGGTGAACCTCCAAGAGGAGCAAGACAGCAGAAGACTTCCCAAGACTGAAAGTCAAACCCAGCCCCATCCCGTCCTTCTCCGGGGTGGTTTGAGGCGTTACCCTCTCCGTAACAGGGCTGGAGACCCTCGTTTGGTGGAGAACCTGTGCTGATGGAGACGCTTCTCCTTGCTAAAAGCATGGGAGATAGCGTCTACGCATGACCAGGCATCTCATGGGTGGAGATGACAACCCGTGCCACATCGCTCCACTCATCGGCTCCTCTCCTGTCCACGGGTGGAGAGCTGGTGGGGCAGGAGTCCCTCCTGGAGACGCTCATCCCTGGGGAAACCGGAGCGGCCGCCACGGGGCTCCCGTGGGCACCCCTGAAAAGCAAAGCCACCGGGGAGCTGGTTTGGGGGCTGGAGAAGGGAGGTGATGAAGCAAGACCTTCCTCATCAGGGTGGATGGGGGGTGTAGGGCATGAGAGGAGCCGGGGCGGGAAAGGGGGAATCGCCCACCGAAAGGGATCAACGCCCAGAGAATACGGGTCAAAAAAAGGGAATTTGAGCTCTGCCAAACGCCCATTTCCCTCTGTCTCGCTGGAAAAACTCCTCCTCTCCCCTGAGGGGGGAAATTAAATAAACCCGCCTTATCAGCCCTGCTATCCAGGACCACCCGCAGGTGCCAACGGCCCTTTCTTCCCCAGATCGCCCATCTGATACAGCCCCAACTCGGCCGGGAGCCTCCCGAGGCCGGTCCAGGGCGGAGGGGCGGGGGCTGCGCCCGCTCCCGCTCCAGCCGAGGCAGCAGCAGCTGCAGAGGTCCCCTGCTCCCATCAGTTCCTTTTTTCAGGGGGAAAAAAAATCCACAAGGGCCCCGATGCTGAGGTTATTCCCTTTTTTCCCCAGCTTTTTGCTGTTTTCCATGCTCACATGAGCAATGAAAATTGAGATTTCCCCCCCCCCCTCCTTTCTGGGGTTGTCCCAGAATTCCCCTGGGGTGGGGGGCTTCCGCCAGGGACACCCCAGAAGCTTCAGCTTCATCAGAAGAAAGGATGGGCTGCATCGAGGATGCCTACCCCCCAAAAAAGGATCTTCTCCCCCCACCCCAAGAGGTTGGCTTGGGGCAGAGAGGGGCTGCACAGCCCTGCCAGGCTCCCTGGTCTCCAAAAATATCCCAGAAACCATCTCCCGGTGGGGAAAATCACCTTCCCGCCCTCCCTGGACACCTCGGAGACGTCTTGTGGGAGCTACCGACGTCCCACGCTTGGCCAAGGGGAGACCATCCCCACGTTGCCCTGACCCGAGCCCTTCACCCCTTTGGGAATGGAGGGAATTCCCACGGGAACCAGCCCCGATCCTGCCCATGGCTCCGGTCTGCGCAGGTCACTGACACAGCGTCAGGGTGGCCGTGGTGAACCTCAAACCCCTCCAAGGCTGGTGGTCACGACACCTTGGTGATTACCTCTCCAATGGCTGCACCCACCTCCTGCCTGCAGCCGCTCCTCTCTTCCCACCTCCGCCGTTTCTGGTCTCGAGGAATCATTTTTGCAGCCAAGGAGAAGACCTGAGTGGAGGAAAACCCCTCCAGAGCTCATCCTGGGGGAACATCACATTCAGCGGTTGCAGTTGGGGCACCATCAACCCAAACCGTTAGCGTGGCCCACGCAAAATCCCAAATCACCCAACATTTCTTTTGCTGCGGCTTTAAACTCTTTTTCCCCTTTTTCCATCCCAGCCCCGGTGCCTGCTCAGGCCCCACAGCCTTCACCAACTTCCTCACAACTCTTCCTCATCGCCTCCTTCTTCACCGAAAAGGTCATAAATTTTGGTTTGTCGCCCCGGCAGCACACGGGGCTCAATTGTTCCCTTCTTATCGCAACAGCCCCTCTAAGCAGAGAGACATCCTCTGCCGATTTAAACTAATAAAAACCAGGTATTTCGGCGTATTTTCTCACTAGCTCCATGCCCGTATCACGCCGTGGCTCTTGGGTGTCCAGACCAGCTCATGGAGGAGCTCTGGATGTCTTGGACGCTTAGCAAAAATGGGGAGCATGAAGCAGCCGCCCTAAACTCGGCTCCGTTTTGGACATCGGTTGGTTCAGGCGTAAACTCGGCTCCGTTTTGGACATCGGTTGGTTCAGGCGTAAACTCGGCTCCGTTTTGGACATCGGTTGGTTCAGGCGTGTCCATCAGAAGCGATCCTTCATGGGTTTTGGATGGTTTTCCCATTTTGGTGGGTAGAGGCTGGCCCAGGGTGGGCAGCTGGTGGTACCCACAGCTGGTGGTACCCTGGGGCTGCCCCGAGATGCTCCACGGGACAGGATGGGCACGGCACGGGGGGCTCGGACCCTTGGGTGGGCAAACCCGGATCCTTGCAGGGATGCAGGAGCATCAGGGATGGAGGGGAAGCTGGGAGGAGACCCCCCCTCCAGAGAGCCGGGATGTGGGAAGAGCCCCCACCCCGGGAAGCGAGGGTGGGGATAGGGTACGACGTTTAACACCGAATTCCGTCGCACCTTCCCGTCACCTTTAGCAGGCTTCTCCAGACCGAGCGCTTGGCCTCTGGGTTGACCCACTGCCTCCCAACGCGTCGCATCGCCGCGTCTCCCATCCTGGTTCCAAAAGGTCCGCGCCGACGCGGCGGATCAACCCCATTGGGCATCGCAACCACGATGCGGCATCATAAACCGTCCCAGAGCAACAAATACCTTTATTCCACCACGGATAAGGCAAATTTAATTTGCTCTTTCAGACCCCGTAACTCATTATTAACATATTTATCTGCATATGCTGCAGCGAGATCTTCACCCAAAGCCGAGGAAAGCCTTCATAATTACATCCCTTCCTTGGTGACAACTCATTAATTAGCAGCAAACCAAGAGAAACCCCCTCCCACCTACCGGCGCCGGGTTTTGGCTGTTCCAGGATGCGTTTGCCCTTTACGGAGCATCCCATGGGGTCTCCAAACCGTGACCCAAAAGCCACGCTCCGACGTCCGCGGTGGCTTCACTCCCTTGCTCTGGTTGCAATTTAGGGGCAAGCAGCGCGTGCAAGGGGGGGGTTACCTGCACCAGGGGGGGGGAGATGGGGGGCTGCAGAGCATCTGCACCCCTAAAACCCCTTCCCCGCCTCCCAGCCGAACACCCCCAGCCTCCAGAACGGGGCTGATGCGGCCAAAGGACTCATTGGGAGTAAAACCCGGGATGCTCTGCCACCCAAATGCACCCCAAAGATGTTTTTTTTTGGGGGGGGATCTCTGACAAAGCCCCAAAGCAACCCGGGGACCACGTCAGCTCCAGAGCTGCAGGGCTGGGATCATCCCGGAGACCACAGCAGCGAGGCTGGGATCAGCCCAGGGCCCACGGCGGCTCCAGGGCTGGGTCAGAGGCGGTTTCTCCCCCCCACAGGGGGTAAATCTGCCTCCGGGGATATTCCTGCCCATTGTGCCAGGCATGGGCCCCATTAGCTTCCCGATGGCCCCTCCAGGGGGGATGGCCTTAACCCTTTCCTCCCAGCCCCAGCCAGGAGGCGAAGGAAAACATCACTGCAAGAGCAAACGGGTGGGAACAGCCTCCAAAAGCAGCTGCTTTGACCCCAAAATGAGTCCCAGCCCCGAAGATGAACCCTCCTCCCCCCAACTTATCCTTAACCTCATCCCCTCGGCACAAGGATCCGCACCTGGAAGGGACTCGATGAAAAACAAATCTGGAGAAAAGCCTGTAGATTTAATGACTCCCCTCCATCCATTTACCCTCCCCCATTTCAAATATATATATTTTAATTTGCCCGAAGAGCTTTGTTTTGGCTTGCCCAGCTCCTGGCACCCAGGGATCGTCCCTCTAGCGAAGGGGAAGATGGAGCTGAGGATGAGGATGGAGGTGGAGGGAGAAATCGGGGTGAAAGGAGAAATCGGGGTGCCCAAGAGTCCTGATGGGGGGAAAATAACCTCAATTCTTCCAATTTAGAGAGGCAGCAACTTCATTTTCCCTGCAGCAGACATCTGCACTTGACCCCGCGAATCCCCTTCCAAAGGCAAGGCTGGAACAGGGGTTTAACGCGACTTTAGGACCAAAAGTTTGAAAGTCCATAGAATATTCTATTTTATTATTTATCCCTCCTAAGCTCATTCTTTTCAGCAAACTGGGCAGCTAAAAAAAAATCCCCAAAATAACTTAAAAAAAATCAACCATCTACTTCAGACCCTTGTTATAACGTGAAATTCAATTGTCTCAAGCAGCAATGATATGAAAGAGGGTTGATAATTAATTTTTATACGATATATTGAAATGCTTTGATGATCTGTTAAAAGCTTTCCCTGCATACGGGTGTTTCGGATTCCTGGAGAGGAGGATTGGGTTAACAGAGGCGAGAGGAACTGAAGGTCCCCAAGATTAATTGCACGCCTGAAGGTGGGTTCCTGCGCATCCATTTGAAATTCGAAATACCCGAATTAAGAGATAAAGCAAAAAAAAAAAAGCAGTTTTCTGCCCCAGGGTGGGGGATGCCCGCCCGAACCCCGAATTTCTGCCGAGGAAATCTCTGGACTCTGCAAAGGAGGGCGAGAGCCCTCGGCTGGGAGGAGCAGACCCCGCGCTTTGCCTCCCCCAGCCCGGCATTAGCCCATTTTCCCGATTTTCCACCAAAACACGGGGCCGATGCGCCGGCGCGGGGCGAGAGCCCCAGCTCTTGCAGCAGCACCCCAGTCCTCCAAGACCCCTTCGCCTCTCCCGGGGTTTGTTGTCCAGGGAGCAAATTTATTCTCCTCAGGCTGCAAAAACCCAAAGTTTTTCCTCTTTGTTTTACCTGGTTTTAGCAATTTTGGGATTTTTTTTTTCTGGGATTCCCCAGGGGTTCGGCTGCCTCCTGCCAGCGGGATGCAGAGGGGAGACGGGACCGGCCAAGGGCGTTTTGGGGATGGAGGCACAAAGATGCTTTACCCCAGGTGGGATCCTGCTCCCAGCTCCATCCCCAGCCCAGTACAACCAGTTTGCTGGGCCAAATGGGATGCAATGGGGCAGGAAAGGGTGCTGGAGGCTGGTGAGTGGCCCCACAGAGGGGCTTCGCGACACTCGATCAACCCAACCCCAGCTGGGAAATTTGGGAAAGGGGGAAAAAAAGGGATGCTACACCCACCCAGGCAGCAGGAGGAGACCACGGACCCCCCGTGCCTCACTGCCCTGGGGTACGGGGGGAGCAGGGTGCCTGGGGTCCCCCCTCCAGGCCCAGCGGTCCCCGTTTCGGGCGCACGTTGCAGCCCGGTTGGGTACGGAGGAACACGGGAAGCTGGGAAAAAAACCAACCGGAGTCAGCGCAAGCCGCTCCAGGACGATGCTGCTGCCTTTGCCAACGTTACCCCCAAATCAGGCCCCCCCCCAGGTAACGGCGAGGGCAGGAACCCCCCGCTGCCCGCCGGCACCGGGGACCCCAGTTTGGGCAGCCCCCGGGAGCAACTGGGAGAGCTGGGAGCTGCCGTGGCCAGCGGGAGAGGGCTCAGGCGAGGGGATGGAGGCGCGGATGCGGGGCCGGAGGAAGGCGCGGTGCAGGAAGGGGTTTTGGGGAGAAAAGGGGCAGAGAGGGGAAGGCAGGAGCTGGGTGGAGACGGGGGACAACGACCGCCGAACCCCGCTGCTCCCCATCGCAGCCCGGCACCAGCACGCTCTGCTGACTTGCTCAATAGCTCTAATATATCAAATTTCAGACTATTTACTATTTAAGGCTATTTTTTCCTCCACTTCCCCCCCAAACACAAACCTACCTTGCTCCGTACCTCGCGCGCGTGTGCGTACGTACATCCAACGTATCAAATTTAAGACTATTTTACCAGCTAAGATTATTTTTTCTTCTACCACCCCCAAGACACAAAATGCCCTTGCTCCATACCTTGTGTGTGTGCATATATAAATATATATACGCTATTAAATCCCCCCTCCTTTAACCTCTTTTCATCTAAACCCCCCAATTACTGGATTCCCTCTCCAAGGCTGCCTTCTCCCCCCCAGATTCCCTTGGGAAAGCCAGCAGGCAAGCTTTTCCTCTCCCTCTTTTTGTTTGGCCAGGATTTGGGTCTAAGCAGGGCATCACCCTGAGAAGCCCAGCCAGGTTTTGAAGCTGGGTGTAGCCAGGACACCACCTTGAGGAGCCCAGCCAAATTTTAAGGCTGGGTCTAACCAGGGCATCACCCTGAGGAGCCCAGCCAAATTTTAAGGCTGGGTCTAACCAGGGCATCACCCTGAGGAGCCCAGCCAAATTTTAAGGCTGGGTCTAACCAGGGCATCACCCTGAGGAGCCCAGCCAAATTTTAAGGCTGGGTCTAACCAGGGCATCACCCTGAGGAGCCCAGCCAAATTTTAAGGCTGGGACTAACCAGGGCATCACCCTGAGGAGCCCAGCCAAGTTTTGAAGCCGAGTCTAACCAGGGCATCACCCTGAGGAGCCCAGCCAGGTTTTGAAGCTGGGTCTAACCAGGAGACCACCCTGAGGAGCCCAGCCAAATTTTAAGGCTGGGACTAACCAGGGCATCACCCTGAGGAGCCCAGCCAAGTTTTGAAGCCGAGTCTAACCAGGATGTTACCCTGAGAAGCCCAGCCAGGTTTTGAAGCTGGGTGTAGCCAGGACACCACCTTGAGGAGCCTAGACAAATTTTAAGGCTGGGTCTAACCAGGGCATCACCCTGAGGAGCCCAGCCAGGTTTTGAAGCTGGGTCTAACCAGGGCATCACCCTGAGGAGCCCAGCCAAATTTTAAGGCTGGGTCTAACCAGGGCATCACCCTGAGGAGCCCAGCCAAATTTTAAGGCTGGGTCTAACCAGGGCATCACCCTGAGGAGCCCAGCCAAATTTTAAGGCTGGGTCTAACCAGGGCATCACCCTGAGGAGCCCAGCCAAATTTTAAGGCTGGGTCTAACCAGGGCATCACCCTGAGGAGCCCAGCCAAATTTTAAGGCTGGGTCTAACCAGGGCATCACCCTGAGGAGCCCAGCCAAATTTTAAGGCTGGGACTAACCAGGGCATCACCCTGAGGAGCCCAGCCAAATTTTAAGGCTGGGACTAACCAGGGCATCACCCTGAGGAGCCCAGCCAGGTTTTGAAGCTGGGTCTAACTACAAAGCTGGTGCTGCTTCAAGGAAGGAATTAACATCTGACGTACCTAAGCAAGGGAGCAGGCAGGGCTGAGCATCAGGCAAGCCCACGGGGTGGATCAGCAAGGTCCATGGCCACATGTAGATGCTCCTCCAAGGCAGCTTGCAAAAGGACCAAACACCCCAAGGCTGAGCTTAAATAGAGCCCCAGACCATGGGCGGGGCTTCCCAAGTGGGGCTAATGAGGGCTGTTAATTAACTTAATTAATCTCCAGCCCCTTCCAGCCTCAGCTGTTCTCTTTCTCGGGATGGGGAGGAAAAAGCACTGGGGAGCGATGGGGAGCGATGGGGACTGATGCATCCCCCCAAAATTTTCCCTGCCATTTCTCTCATCCCAGTAGGTTCCAGTTCACCACGATCATCCCGGTCTGCAGGAGGGCAGCAAATGGCCCCAGCAGATCCAGCTCAGGTGGGGGCTTGGGGTCCTGCTGGGGAAGCACCCAGGAGAGGCAAAAAAATGGGGGAAAATGAGATAAAAATGGGGAAAGCTGAGCGTTTGCTGGGGATGGAGAAGCCGCCGGGATCTGAGCTTCTCCCATCCAGAAGCCGCTTCTCTTCGCTTCCAGGAGCCGGCGACCTCGGCGGAGGTGGCCGCGTATTTCGGCAGGGAGGTGACGCTGGGGACCCGCGAGGCCGTGGCAGCGCTGGGTAAGGGCTTTGCTGCTTTCCCTCTTTTTCAGGGCGCCTTTGGCCGTGCAAAATGATTCCTTCATCATCTCACATTGATTTTTTTATTGCTTTTCTCTCTTAAATCCTCAACCCACTCGCAATTTCCATCTCTTTGGTCGTAGCTTTGCCTTCCTTAAGCTCAGGTTAAGAAATGGGGGTTTACTCTTATTTTTGCTCCCATCCCGACTTGGTTTGGAGGAGATGCAGCTGAGAAACGGGGTCCTGATGGCCCAAAATGGGCTGACGATGGTTTGTGCCTCGTCACCGCTGATGCCAACCGGCGACGTGCAACGATTTCAGCACAGCCAGGCAAAGAAAGCTGATTTTCAGCAATTATTTCCACGTGATTTTTTTTTTGCTGGAAGAGCTTCCTTCTCCAAATAATTTGGGTTTAATGGAGGGGGAAAAAAAGGCTTGAAGCAGACCTGGGATGGAGCTGAGCTTTGTGGTGACCAAGCCACCTTCCTGGGAGGCGATGGTCCGCGGGCGTGGAGCGATGCTCAGCCCTCCTGGCCCCTCGGTTCGAAAGGACCCACCGCAATTAGGAAAAACCCTAATTTTTTTGCAGCAAAACCTGAGCGTTTCTGCTGCAATCGGGAGCAGCTCCCCCGCTCCTGGTTGCTGCACGGTTTTTGGGAGGGATGGGATGAGTCTGGCGGGCGTTGAGCGCTGGAGATGCACTCGGATGCTGCACCTTCATTCAAAGGGGGGTGGTGGGAAAACGCGTATCTCCTGGTTTGGAATTTTATTCTGATTTTTTTTAAAAAAAAAGGAAATTTGCAGAGCCGTGCGTTTTTAATAAATGTAAATAAAACCAAACCTGGGCTGCGCGTGATGCCAGCGAGGTGGGGGCGGCTTGAGGGCAACGTGGTTGCACCCAGGGAATATGTGTGAATACATGAAATAAAGGCAGGGGGGATTTTTCTCTCCTGCTGTTTTCTTTTTTACTTGTTTGGGGTTTTTTCACCTTGTTTTGCTCCTCTGCTCATAAAACTGGTAATTGCACCCATGTCTGGCAAATCCCTTTCCTGGGGGTGTAAAATGGGAAAGAATAAAATAGCTGAGCTGCTCCCACGCTTCTGGTTTTATTGGGGCTCTGCTTTATTAAAGCAAAAGACGGCACGTGGGGGGAAAAGATGGGGGAAAGTGCAAGGAAAGGTTTACTTCTGGTGCAAAAAAGACCGGGAAAGGTGCAACGAAAGGTTTATTTCTGGTGCCGGCTCCAGCCCGGTGCTGGCTTCCAACCTCATCTCCCTTCCTAAATCCACCGCGTGTTGGATGCATGGAGACGGCGGCGTGGACGGCGGCAAAGCTGTCGTGGGAAATTAAGCTCCTTGCAGCTGATCCTAAGCATTCAGCCTTCCTAAAAAGCTGTTTTCCCTATTTTTCATCCCGGGAGATACCCTTGGCCCTGTTCAAAGGGTTTGGGAAAGGTCCCGGCGCTGCCTCGGTGCAAAGGAGAGGAGCGAAGCCGTGACTCGCGCCCTTATCCGCCGGCAGCTTTCCAAACCTCGGGCGCGTTTGCTTTAGGACGAGCTCAGCTGTGATCCTCCCAAGCTTCGATGATCCCTGGTGTTCAATAAAATCAAAATGCATGGCTCCAAGCAAAAAAAAAAAAGACTTTTGCAAAGGCGATGCCTGCACTGGGAGGGGACCGAACGCTCCCAGCGTGTGACACACCTGGAAAAAATAATATTAATAATAATGTGCATTAAAAATGTGCATTAAAAAATGCCTGCATGGCTTTTTCTTCCTAAATGCAACAGCCCACGTTTCTGGAAGTGGGGAAAAAAAATATATGTATGTATATAGATTGCAGAGCCAGAAGGCAGCGTGCACGTTCGGCTGCTGGGCAGCAGCGATGCGCCGGGGCCAGGAGGGGTGGATGGAGGATTTTTTGCTTTGCCCTTGAGGAGTTTTTGCTTTGCCCTTGAGGATTTTTTGCTTTGACCTTGGCGCGCGGGCAGTTATGGTTTCATCTCCTCCGGATTCAGCTCCACCCTCTCTTCTCAGAAACCGTAAAGCAGGAAGCGGATGAGGATTTCGGTTGCGGATGTCTCGACGGGCTCCGTTTTTCTCTTAACCCTCCCAGCCCCAAAGCGGGGGGGACAGGACCGTCGCAGCCCACCCCCCGGGAGCGATGCTGCCTGCACCCCGGCAGGCAGGACGGGTAGGGCAGGGTGCTGGGGGGGATGTGGGGGACACCCGGGGAGGATGGGGTCCCCCGGGACACACAGGGGTGCAGCCTGCGATGGGGACCCCCACATGGGGCATTTGGGGACCCCCCAGGACCAGGGGACCCCAGCCCAGGGGTGAAGCTGGGATGGGTGTTGTTTTGGAGGGGGATTTATGGGGGTTTTATTGTTCTTTTTAAGACCGCAGCCTGTTAAACCCTGTCCCATGGTGCCGGGCACGTGTCACCCCCCTCTCCCACGTCCCCCCAAAATGTGACCCCTATGCGACAGCTTCATCTGGTGTCACCACATCCTCAGAGCCGTGCAAGACTGAGGAGGGCTTCCCCTCTCTCTGTTTTTCCCCCCAACCCCCTCATTTTAACTTGCAGATCCCCCTGCCTTTGAAGGAGCACCACAAGCTGGAAAATCGGCTCCCCCTGCCCCAGACTTCCCCATTTTTCCCTCCTTTCCTCCCCGCTTTGTGGGAAGCCCTGAGCCCCTGCAGAGTCGTCACAGATCTGAGCCCAGGCTGCGGGAACAGGAGCATCGGGGACACCAAAATGGTTTATTTTTTTCCGTAGGTCCATGGAGGAGGGGGATCTCCATCCTCGGAGGTACCAGCCTCACCTGGACAGGACCCAGAGCTACCCAACCTCCGTGGCCCCGTTGTGAGCAGGGCTGGGTCCAGAGATCCCAGCGGTCCCATCCAACCTACTTTTTTTTTGACTATTGCCTAGTTCTCCAGCTTTTTCTGATCAGGTTTCATCTAGAAAATCTTCTTCAAATTGATGTTCTCTGCACCACCCTCAGCTTTATGTTAATTTAATTGATTTCTTTTTTTTTCCCTCCATTCATCTTTTCCCAGTGAAATTGGATGGGAAGATGTTGGTTTCCTCATGCTCCTGCCTCCCTCGCATCACCTCTGTCCCGGCTTGCGTCATGGTTTTCTTCTTTGGCTTTCATGTCCGTGAGCTGGACTGCGGTAAGGATCTCCAGTGCTTCTGCTTCTTCCATGACATCCATCCCTCGTTATATATTGCCCCCCTGGCTTGTTAATCCTGTGCAAAAGGTGGTTTTTAAGAGCTGGGTGGGATAAATAGCAAATTCTGGGGACTCGCAGGGGGAGAAGGGCCCTACCAAGAGAGTCTGGGGATCCATCATCTCCATGGGTGAAGCTCAAGAGCTAGCTCAGTCCTAGACCATCTAAAAAGACCCCAAGCTCTGTCTTGCAGCACCCCTGCGCCCCCAAAATCTGTCCTTTCTCCCTCCGTACCTTCTCCTCCATCATTTGTGCAGCTTTCGGGTGGCTTCTTCCTCTCACAAGAGCATTCCCATCTCAGCACGCTTAACCTCATCCTCTTGGGGTACTTTCCAGACCCAGCTGTGACGGCAGCTGGACGCTGGGTCCTCGCACCCACCAGGATGCTCTTTCATGCGTGGTTGATGATTGCTTCCAGATGTGCCACAAACCCCACCAGAATCCTTAAAAAAACCAAATAAATTCAATTATTTGCCCAGAGGGTGTAGCAGCAGAACCGCTTGTGCCCGTGCATCTCAGGCGTGTCTTCTTCTCACCTGCCGCCTTTCGCAGCCCAGTTCAGAGTCCTGGGACCCGAGCATCCCATCACTGCCGTCATGGGAGAAGACGTCGTGCTGCCGTGCCACCTCTCCCCCAGGCTGAACGCCGAGAACATGGAGGTGAGGTGGTTTCGGTCCAGGTTCTCCGTCTACGTCCACCTCTACCACAGCGGGCAGGACCACTACTCCTCCCAGATGCCCGAATACCAGGAGAGGACAGAGTTTTTAAAAGAGGGCATCTCCACTGGGAACGTTTCCTTGAGGATCCTCAGGACCAGGCTGAGCGATGAGGGACAGTACCAGTGTCTCATCAAAGATGGGATTTTTTATGAAGAAGCCACGGTGGAGCTGAAGGTAGCAGGTAACAACCAGGAGTCAGGGTTGTCTACAAGAGGGGCCTCTGCCACGTCCCATCTGCCCACTACAACTCAGAAATCCCTGATTCATTTTTCTCTGCTTGGTACCCAGCTCCTCGCGAGCATCTCCTGACCTGCCCGGCCTCAGATCCCGGCAGAATATGGGCTGTCCCGTCACCAAACCCCTAAAGTCTCACAAACACAGCAACGCCATCCTCTGCCCCAGGAGAAACCTCCTGGCTGCCCCAGGTCAGCCATCTCCGACCACAGCCCTGGCTTCGTCTCCAGTTGGCTTGCTTCAAAAGAGATGACATGGAAGGAGCAGGGGATGACGCAGCTGAACCCAAAGATGCACCCTTGTGCGCTTTTTCCTATTAAGGATGTGGTCTCCAAATTGGCCCAAGGTGGGACACGAGCAGACGAACACGGGCACCACACGTTTCCCAGCTGGAGAACATTGACCTTGCAGTTGGCCAAGCATCTCCCGTGTCCCAGAGACGGCACTTTCCTCCCTAAACCCATCAGGTCTCACCTTGCGTAGTCTGCAGAGGGGGTGAGCGTCCTTCTGGGTGGAGATGGCTTCATCTCACGACCTTCCATCTGCCGCATCCTTCTCTCTAGGAGAGGCTGTGCTGGATGGGTTGTGGGATTTCACGGTTGTCCCGTGACTCTGAGGACATTGCTGAGGGTAAATAAATCAGGCTCGGGCTGTGCCCGAAACTGAAAGTTCATGAGGTTTTGGGTTCGTTTGAGGAAGGAGGAAAATGGGAATAAATAACATCAGTTCCACCCCAAGCTCAGATGTTTCCCATGAGTCTTTCACCAGCGCTGCCCTGATTTTGTGGCTGTGAACGGAAAAAGCCTGGAGAAGGTCTCCTCCGGGACGGACACTCAGTTTGGCTGATAGAGGTGGGTTTTTTTGGTCCCAGTTTCAGGTTCCAGCCCCTTCCTCTCCGTGGAGGATTACCAAGATGGGGGAATCCGAGTGGGATGTCGAGCAACCGGCTGGTACCCAAAGCCTGAGATGCTGTGGAGGGATTTCCAGGGCCAGCAGCTCCCACCCTTCACCCAGTCCGACTCCCAAGACCAGAACGGCTTCTTTGAAGTGGAGAAGTCCATCGTCATCCAAAGAAACGCAAAACAAAACGTGTCCTGTTCCATCAGGAACACGCGGCTTCCCCAGGAGAAGGACTCGACCCTTTATATATCAGGTGATTTACCGCCAGAATTAAAGTTTTAAAAGCCATACCTGGGAAATAAGGGGTTTCTTCCCCTAATTTTATGCACCCAATCGCCGTTGGCTGCATCTGAGGAGGCTTCTGGGCGTGGGGGACCTGTCGCATCCCCAGATGGGTACCTTTGGCTGCGGCGCTCCACCCATCACGCGTGTGCGATGGAGGAGGAACTGGTTTCTGCACCATCAGGGATCAAATCAGGGATATTCAGCATTATTTTTTTAGTAGAAAGTTGGTTTCAGCATAGTTTTCTTAAGAACCATCGCTAAAGCAGGAATGTTCTAATAAAATTTTTAAAATTTCTATTAAAAAGCAGCCTGAGGTCTAAATATGTCAATAAAGATGCTCAGAGGAGACGGAGCACTTACAAGACACCATTTTTCTGCATATTCCCATCACAGAACATTCAATGCAAAAATGTTTTCGATTTTTTTTAATGATTTCTTTTCAGTTTTGAATTTCCAACGGGCTCGGGTTAATAAACTACTTTTATGTAAGAGCATAACACCACCACGCATTTACGCAGAGCCACGTTCACTCCGGCACACAACCGAGAGGTATAATTGCATCCCAGATTAACACGATTTTGGGAATTTTTCTATTCCAGACCCCATTTTTCCAAAGGATTCTCCCTGGATGGCAGCTTTGTTCACGACCCTGGCTGCCTGCTTCGTTTCGCTGGTCGTCTTCTCTCTTTTTATCTTCCGGCTACGAGGTAAGGCGTTAGGAAAGACAAGAGGACTTTGGGGCACCCAAGAGGGTATCTGGGCACCCAAGACCACACTGAATTGATAGGGACCTGCTCAAAGGAGGACCAGCTGCCCCCAGGCATTTGAGACTCGCTAGAGCTCTACCCCATTGAAATATTCCAAAAAAATCACTTTTTAGGGACCGGAAGCATAATCTCCATCCCCGATAGCTCGTGACCTTGACCAGGGTGACCATCAAAGCCTCTAAAGCAAACCACAAGGATGGGATGCAAAGGAAGAAGAGCTCCAACGCAAGCAAACATCCCCGTTTCACACCAAAACCCCCCTCCAGCATCAACCAAGCCAAAAAATTGCTGATGTTCAGCCAACGCCTCCATCGCGGGTCGCCCTCGTGTGACGTAGGCGTGGGAGAAACCTTCCTTTAACCCGCGTGTCATTCTCTGTTCTTTCTTACAGCCCAACACACCGCAGAACTTGGTAAGAAACGCTTTTCCCCCCCTTTTAAAACAGTATTTTTTTTGGTAGCGAAGGAGGGTTGGGTCTCGCACGCGCGCATCTCCTAAATTTGCTTTTAAAACGGCGTTTGCTGGGTAATTTCACCAAAAAGCCATTTGAAAGGATTATGAGGAGTGGGAAACGGTTGAAAAGACTTCATTTAAATTCTGAAAACACCCCAAAAAACGCACATAATTGGGAAAATCTCTATTTTTTCCTGCTTTTCCCCTTTTTTTTAACCAAGCGCTGCCAGTTATATTATTGATGCTGAGCTTCTACACCATTCTCCATACCCCAGGCCGCTGATAATTTCCTGTGAGAAAGGAAACTTCCTCTTACGCTCATTTCTGCTTTTCCTTTCAGAGAAACGCGACGCCAAAATCCGTAAGTAACGTTGGGGTTTTTTTTTTTTTTCTGTCACTGAGGGAAAAATAAGAGGTGCAGACGGATGCTCGCTTCATCGTGGGAGTTCATAAACCAGCGGGGAGGAAGCGGGAAAATTGGGGACCCAATAAAGTGCATGACATCATCCGAGTTGGCCAACTTGGGTAACCGACCCTGGGGAAGACCAAATCTCTTTATTTTCCTATAACGAACCTCTGAGGAGCCGGGCTGCGGCTTACGAAGCCCCTCTATAACACGTTTGTAGTAGTTTAATTATAACTTTGGCATGGCCTTCGAGGAGAGCTTGGCTTTGGAGGAATAAAATTTTGGAATAACGAAAATAAGCTTCCTTGGCTTTGGAGGAATAAAATTTTGGAGTAATAAGAACGAGCTTCCTTGTTTTCACAGGAATAAAATTCAAATTTGCATTTTTCTCCCCAAAGGCCATCTGAGAAAGCAATAAATCCCCAACTTCTCTTCTTTCCCAAATTAAAATCGCTAGCTTTGATGGCAACATGGCTAACAAAGAAGCGTCAAGCAAGAGCAGGACCAAGAAACTCTTTTGCTCTTAGAATAAGAGCACGCCACCCACCAAAATCCCATTTCGGGCAATCAATTCAGCCGTTTTTCCCAAAAAACCCCTGCAGGCCCTTCCAACACCAACCCAACCCTTCCTTCAACTCCACTTCCAAAGCCCCAGGCAGGAGGAACACAAGAAGGTCCTGGGGCGCCTGGACAAGTTGCCAGCACCAAATTAGCATTTTTCCAGCGATCCCACGTATTTCTTCCTGCTTTTATTTATATTTTTTTCCCTTCCAGGGGAACGCGATATGGAAATAGGTAAGCGTTGCTTTGCTTCTTCCACCCGCAAAGCCCGGGACAAAGACGACCTTCCCCTCACCTTCTTCATCCAGCTTCAGATGAGGTTGAGCCCAGCTTCTGGGTGGCACCGACCCCACAAACTCCTTCCAGCCCATTGGGGTGCCCCAAAATCCTCCCTCCGAGCCAGTTTTCCTCCCGTCTGCTTTCCCCTCTCTGGGCAGATTTGGGAGGTCTGGCAGCTTAAGGACCTCTTCACGCACCCTGGGGCTTGGGGCTACGTAGGGACCAAAGTCTGAGGTTTTGACCCCCCAAATCACAAGCGTTTACCAAAACCATTTATTTTTCTTTTCTTTTTCAGAGAAATGCACTGCAGAACTGCGTAAGTTTGATCTTTGCTCTTCCCCCAGCTCCGTGGTCTCTCAAACAGCGCGTATTTTGGGGGGGGTGGGATGGGTCCTGCTCAGTTTTATTGCCAAGACCCCACCGACACTGATCGCAAAACCCCCCCAGGGTCTAAAAAATGATGAATTGGACCAGAAAGGATGGCCAGGTTCCCATTTTGATGCCTCTATGTTGTAAAATAAATTAAATTTGAGTATATTAAACCAAAGCATGCCCGGGACTGGTCTGCAGCCCTGGGGACCGCCACCCCAAATCACCCCACATCCCCTCGCCACGGCAGAGGACCCGCTGGTGATCACATCTGTTTGGTTTCAGGGTGGAGAAACACCATCGTCCCGGTGGAAGAAGGTACCTGGGTCTCGTGCGTTGCCGCTCTGTGGGTCTCTTCCCCTCTGCTGCTGGGGGGAAACGTGGAGAAGTCGAGGGCTGAGCCCCCACGCCCCAACGGCTCTGATGCTTTCTGCTTCCTTTTCCCACTAAATCAGCATTTTTCTGTCTTTTTTTGGGCTATTTCTGAAGACCCAGGGTCTCAACGCCCAGCACAGCGAGCGTGGAAGCCATGTTAGAGGGGGGTACAGAGCTGGGATGCTCTCAGCCAAACTCCCCTGGGAAAAGGGTTGCGGGATGGGGAAACTCAAAGCATCTCCACCCAGGGTGAAGCTCTTGGTTCCTCCCCAAGAGGTGGGCCCAGATGTTTAATAAGGCTCCTCCTAAATTCATTGAGTTTGGGTCCGTGCTCTGCACGGGCACAGAGCAGCCCACATCCGCACCGCAAGGTCCCTTCGCTCCCAAAATGGGGCGGCCGCATCCCAACCAGCGCTTGGCCAACGTGGTCTCCCAGAGGAGGCATCATCTGCGACCACACTGGAGGTAGCGGGAGATAGGAGCAAGCTCTGGCTGCGCTGAGCACTTGAGGTCCCACAAAACGTTTCTCCAAGGAGGAACCAACCTTAAGAGACCCCAAAGGCAACGGGGGGGTCTTCAGCTGAGCTCTCTCCCTCTCCCTGCAGTGCTCATCACGCTGGACGCGGACACGGCGCACCCCCAGCTCATCCTCTCGGCGGGCGGGAAGAGCGTACGGCGTGGAGACACGCGGCAAGCCATGCCGGATAACCCCGAGAGATACGACACCTACCACTGCGTCCTGGGCCAGGAGGGATTCGTCTCGGGGAGATACTTCTGGGAGGTGGACGTGGGGACGGAGGAAGGAGGGGTCTGGGCGATGGGGGTGGCCAAGGAGTCCATGAAGAGGAAGGGGTGGATCAACCCGGCTCCTCAAGATGGGATCTTGGCTCTTTTCCACTGCGGGGGCAAGTACTGGGCTCTGACCTCCCCTGACCACACGGCTCTCGTCCTCACCCAGATGCCCCGGAGGATTAGGGTTTACCTGGACTTTGAGGGACAGGCGGTAGCCTTCTTCAACGCTGACAGCCAAGACCTGCTCTTCACCTTCCCGCTGGCCCCCTTGAGCGGGGAGAGGATCCGTCCCTGGTTCCGCGTGGGGCCGATCGCCCAACTCAACCTGAAGTCGCCTCCTTCGCCCCCACGCGTCCCCAGCGCGGAGGAGCCTCTGCTCCCTTCGTGCTTCCCCCTGCAGAGTCTCCCGACGGGAGGACGGGCCCCGTGCACGCCGGAGAGCAGGACGTGACCAGAACAGGGAAATCCACGCTGCTGTCCACGAGCGGCCGTGATCAATGCTCAAGACTCTTCCAGTTGCGTCGTGCCACCAGGGCGTCCCAAGACCCCTCCGGTCGCATCGTGCCACCAGGGCGTCCCAAAACTCTCCCATTAAAGCCATGGTGGCATCTCCGCCTGAGCAGAGCGATCCCCGCTCCCGTTGGAGCTTGCAACGGGACGTAGCAGCCGCTAAGACACCTTTGTCTTCTCCTAAGGTGATGTCCCCAAGCGAGCGGCTTGCTCCTAGAAGTCCTCGTCCTTCAGCTACGGGCAGAGCCCAAACCAACAAGGGCGTTGGGACCCAAGGGTGGCAGAACCCACCTGAGATACGGGAAGGAAAACCCCACGGTGCCAACACCAAGATGAGAGCCTGGGAAGAAGGAGCCGCGCATCTCCACCCTCTTCTTGTCCGCTTCATCTCCGGTCCCTAAAGTCTCGTGAAACGTGGCCAGTTCGGGGGGGGTGGTCTCTGTTGTGGCGTTCCTGTGGCAGGGGGACTTGTGGTGCTCGGTTCCTGACGTCCGCCTCCTCCCCGGGTGCTGCGATGCGTTTACGTGTGTTTACAAAATACGCCGTTCCGATAAAAATTCGCTTCTTGGCGCCTTTGTGGGTTATTTGAGGGGGAGGAAGGGTCCTGCAGAGCGGCCAGGTTCAGCTAAGGGTCCGGATCATCAGGCAAATCCACAGGGGTGAGGCAGATCCAGAGTCAAACCGGGAACCAAGCCCGCAGATGAGGAAGAGCCAAGGCTGAGCTGTGGCCCACGGTTCCTCCACCAGGGTGGAACACCCTGGGCTGGGCTTACATAAAGTCCCTGGGCCATCAGCCAGTCCTAGGTGGGGCTGATCAGGGTCATTAATGCTAATTAGCACCCTCACGGTCCTGATTGCGCTGCCTGGTGACGGAGTTGCGTCTCCTGACCCTTCCGCTGGTGCCATCTGAGCCCCGTGGGCATCTCCCAGGGGTCCGCGTCCCAGCCCCCTCCACGCGTGGCGCGGCTAAAGGGAGCTTCGCTTTGTCTTCAGCCTTCGGCCGCGCTGAAGGAAGCCGGCAGCAAAGCCCCGACCCCCCCGGCAGCGGCTTTTAAACCCAAAATCTCACCGACCGCCACTACGTTTCCAGACACTGGGGGAAAATAAAACCCAGCAGACGCCGGTTCTCCCTTCCCGTCCCCCTTTTCTTCACCCAAAGATGGGTCAAGAAACCCAGCGAGGGGCTGCACCCACCGGGAGCTCGCTGAACCCCTCGGAGACGCTCCCCCGGGGGTGATGTTCTCCGTTGGAGGATGCTCTCCTGGAGGTGATGCTCCCCCGGGGCTGATGTTCTCCGTTGGAGGATGCTCTCCTGGAGGTGATGCTCCCCCGGGGGTGATGCTCTCCGTTGGAGGATGCTTTCGGTTGGAGGATGCTCTCCTGGAGGTGATGCTCCCCGAGGGGTGATGCTCCCCCAGGAGTGATGCTCTCCTGGGGGTCATGGTCACCCAAGGATGATCCCCTCCCAGGGACGCTGCTCCCCCAGGGATGATAACTCTCCTGGAGGTGATGCTCGCTCGGGGGGTTAATGCTCCCGCAGAGATGCTGCTCCCCCAGGGACGACGCCCCGCCAAGGACGATGCTCTCCCATGGGTGCTGCTCCCGCGGGGATGCCGCTCTCCTGGGGGCGATGCTCTCCCATGGATGATGCTCACCCCAGCGGGGAGCTCCTTTCTCCTGGGGGATGCTCCCCCGGGGGTGATGCTTGCTCGGGGGGCGATGGTCACCCGAGGACGATCCCCCCCAAGGACGATGCTCTCCCATGGGTGATGCCCACCCAGGGATGCTGCTCCCCCAGGGGTGACGCTCTCCGGTGCCGCTGCTCCCCGGCGGCTGCTCCCCTCCCTTCCCGGGGGTCGGACGATTCCCTGCCCGATTCCCTGCCCGGGGTGGGGGTGATGCTGCCCACCCCCGCCCCCCGCCCGCCTTCGCGCAGGGAGGAAAGGCGAAGGACGGAGGCTGCTCCGGCCCCGCCGCCGCCCCCCGCCCGGGACCCCCCCCCCCGTCCCCGGCCGCCCGGGGCCGGTTGCAGCCCGGCCGGGTGTGCGGAGGCACAGGAAGGGGCTGGGACCGGGCTGAGCCGCCGCCGCCGTGGGAGGGGGCGGCCCCGGCGCCGGGGGGCGGTGGGCTCCGAGCGGGAGGGGGGGGGGGATTTGGGGATGGGGAGGGGGGGGCACCTCCCGGGGGTCGCATCCCCCCATCGGGTCCCCCCCCGCCCCGAGCGCGGATGGGGGGAGGGATGCGCAGCCCCCGCCCCGCGTGGAGCGTGGGAAAAAACCCCTTTTTTCCCCTTTTTTCTGTGTTTTTTTGGGATGCTGAAGGCGGCCGAGGGGGCGCTGGGGGCGGGGGGGGTCGGGCAGGGAAGCGCCGGAGCAATACGGAATGGTGGGAAGGGGCCTTCTGCCGGGGGGGTGGTCTGCGGAGCCGGCGTTTTCCTTGGGGATCCGCTGGGATGGGGGACAGAGACCCCCGCCACGGGCCCCGTCCGTCCCGCCGCGCCCCCCGCCATGGGGCCGGTTGGCCAAGAGGCCGGCGTTGGCGTCGCGGGCGCGCCGAGGCGCGGCGACGAGCGTCTGTGGCCGCGTCGGTGACCGCCGTTGTCCCCGCAGGTATGGGGTGGGCGAGCAAGGAGATGGAGAACCCCGAGAGGGTCCGGGTGAAGGCGGAGCGAGACGCTGGAGAGGATGAGGAGGCGCCGCAGGACGAAGGCTGCGAGAACTGGAGGCCGGAAGGACGCGGAATTGGGGAGAAATGGGGAGAAGGCACCAAGCGCGGGAATCCGGATGAGCTGAGCGAAAGCGAGCCCCAGCCGAAACCCAAATCCAAGCGGAAGCCCCACAAGTGCGAGGAGTGCGGCCGGATTTTCAACTGGAGGAACCACCTCGTCCGCCACCAACGCCTCCACACGGGCGAGAGACCCTACAAGTGCTCGGTCTGCGGGAAGGGCTTCAACGACGGCTCCCCGTTGCTCATCCACGAGATGCTCCACCGGGGCGAGAAGCCCTACAAGTGCTTGGTTTGCGGGAAGAGCTTCAGCCAAAGCTCCCACCTCATTTCCCACCAAGTGGTCCACACCGATGAGAAACCCTACGTCTGCCCCGACTGCGGGAAGAGCTTCGCCCGGCAGCAATACCTCCTCATGCATCGCCGGGTCCATACGGGCGAGAGGCCCTACGAGTGCCGGGATTGCGGGAAGAGCTTCCGGAAGAGTTCCGACCTGGTCAGACACAAGACGGTCCATACGGGCGAGAAGCCCTTCAAGTGTCCCATCTGCGGGAAGGGTTTCACCCAAAATTTCCGCTGTAACGCCCACAAGAAGGCCCACAGCAAGGAGAAGGTCGAGCAGCCGACATCTCCGTCCCAGGACGCCCGGCAGAGCAGCCGGGACGCCGCCGTTCCACCAGGTAACCTTGACTTTCTCCCGGTCTTTGCTCCGTCCCCCGGTTTGCGTCCATCCTTGAGGACCCGGCCTCGGTTGGGTTGGAGCCGTGGCCGTGCATGGGGCGGGAAGGTCCGTGGGGTGCGGAGACCCCCATTTTTTTCCCTGTGGGGACCCCTAATTTTCTGCGGGAGGTGCCACATCTCGTCCCCGTTCTCTCTCTCAGCAGGCGACGGCGGCCGCCAAGAGGAGAATTCCCATCCCGCAGACCCCCGGCATGGAGAACCCGACGGATCCAGCCGGAGGATGGAGGAGGGCGGTGGGCGTCGGGGTCCCGAGGGGGACGAAGTCCCGGAGGAGCCGCCGAGAGCAGAGCCTCGGCCCGCTGAGGAGCGGCTGCCTCCCGGCGCGGACGCCTCGGAGGAGCCCGAGGAGATCTTCTGCGCCGAAGAGCGGGCGCGCGAGTGCCGGAAAACCTTCGATTGTAGGAACAACCTGAGCCAACGGCAGCAGCTTCGCCCCCAGGAGCAGCCTCGTGAGTGCCCCGAAGGCGGGAAGGGCTTCGGCGACGGCTCCCACCTCGCTTCCCACCGGTTGGAGAAACCCAACGCCCGCCCCGTCCCGGCGATGAGCCCGGGGCTTTTCCAGCAGAGCCCGCGCCGGGCTGAGAAATCCCATCTCTGCTCCGAGTGCGGGAAGGGCTTCACCCGCAGGTTCAACCTCAAGCTCCACAAGAAGCTCCACACCGGGGAGAGACCCCACAAATGCCCCGAGTGCGGCTTGAGCTTCACCAACACCTCCCACCTCATCGTCCACCAGCGGATCCACACCGGGGAGAGGCCCTACCGGTGCCACCTCTGCGGGAAGGGCTTCACCATGAGCTCCAAATGCCTGGAACACGAGCGGACCCACACGGGAGAGGCTCCCTACCGCTGCTCCGACTGCGGGAACTGCTACAGGACCAAGGTCTCCTTGAGCTCCCACATGAAGACGCACGTGGATTAAGGGAGGAGGAGGAGGAGGGGACCGGCGGCCGCTTGGCCCGAAGACGGGCTGCGAGGTCAAGCTCGAGCGTCCACCAAGGACGGGGAAGGTGGGCGCCATTTTGGCTTTCCCAGAGACGGGGAGAAGGGCCGAGGAGAAGCCTCCGGGAGCCGCACGCGTCGACCGTCGCCGCCTTCCTCGCCCGTTTCCGGGGGCGTTTCTGGGGCAAAAAGAAGGCGGATTGGAGCGAGCTTCTCCTCTCCCCAGCCTCGGAGCGAGACGAAGCCTCGCGGGCACGGCCTGTTCCCGAAATCGCGGGCGTCGGGGGCGGCTCTTCTCCTCGCTCCCCGGCGGCAGCCGGGTTCCAGGCCCTCGGCAGCGAGCGGGGAGGAAGGCTCGCCCCCGCTTTCTGCTGTTTTCCCTCTTTTCCCGTGACCGCCGTCGTTTTTAACGCTGAATAAAACTCCTGAGGAGCGTCCGCGAGCGTGGGCCCGGCCCCTGCAGCGGGAAGGAGGCGACGCTCCCGGGGGGCGGCTGGGAAGGAGGGCGAGGAGGAGGAGGAGGGGATGGGGATGAAGATGGGGAGGGGATGGGGACGGGGATCAGGGTGGGATGGGGGTGAGGAGGAGGAGGAGGATGAAGATGGGGATGAGGAGGGGATGGGGATAAGGATGGGGATGGGGATGGGATGGGGATCAGGGTGGGATGGGGGTGAGGAAGAGGAGGATGGGATGAAGATGGGGATGAAGATGAGATGGGATGGGGATCAGGGTGGGATGGGGATGAAGATGAGGATGGGATGAAGATGGGGATGGGGGTGAGGATGGGATGGGGATGAAGATGAGGATGGGATGAAGATGGGGATGGGGATAAGGATGGGATGGGGGTGAGGAAGAGGATGGGATGAGGATGGGGATGGGGGTGAGGAAGAGGATGGGGGTGAGGAAGAGGAGGATGGGATGAAGATGGGGATGAAGATGAGGATGGGGACGAAGATGGGGCTGGGGATGAAGATGGGGATGAGGAAGAGGATGGGGATGAGGATGGGATGAAGATGGGGCTAGGGATGAAGATGCGGATGGGATTTCTGGGGTGGAGGAACCCTCTCTGAGGCTTTTTGGGGTCCCCGTGCGTGGAAACCCCGTCCCAGCAGCACCGCGCCATGGACCCCTCCCCCCCCGGACCCCCCAGGACCCCCCCAGCCCCCGGAGCCCCCCCCCAGGACCCCCCGGACCCCCCCCCCCAAAGACAGACACGGCCACGGGTTCAAGGGCGTTTATTCACCCCGGGGGGGGTCCCGGGGGGGGTCCCGGGGGGTTGGGGGTCCCGGGGGTCTCAGTCCTCTTTGCCGGGAACCAGCGTCGTCCTCTCGGCTGGGGGGGGGCGGGGGTCTCGCTGGAGGGGGGAGGGGAAAAGGGGGGGAGGTGTTGGTCAGTGGTGACCTTTGACCCCGTCCCCAGCCCTGGCCTTGACCCCTGACCCGGCTGGGCGGGGCGGGCAGCGGCTGCGGGCAGGAAGTGGGGACCCAGGCGGCCCCACCCCCCCCTGGGGACAGCGGTGGCCCCACCCCCCTCGGGGGACCCAGCCCCCCCCCCCGTCCCCATGTCCCCCACCCCCCCATGGCCTCTGGGTGCCCCCCTGGGGGTCCCAAGTGCCCCCCCCCCCCGTGGGACCACGGTGTCACCCCCCATGTCCCCATGTGTCCCCCCGGGGGTCCCAAGTGTCCCCCAAGACCCAGGTGTCCCCCCCCCATGGGACCCAGATGTCCCCCCGTGTCCCCCCCATGTCCCCATGCCCTGCCATGGCCCCCCCATGTCCCCTCCATGTCCCCCCATGTCCCCATGTCCCCATGTCCCCCCCGTGTCCCCATGTCCCCCCCGTGTCCCCATGTCCCCCCATGTGTCCCCATGTCCCCCCCGTGTCCCCATGTCCCCCCCGTGTCCCCATGCCCCCCCGTGTGTCCCCATGCCCCCCCCGTGTCCCCCCCCCACGTCCCCGTGTCCCCTCACCGCCGTGGCACCCCCAGAGGCCCTGCAGGACCCCCCAGACCCAGCGCAGGAGGTTGACCAGACACTGGGCACCCGCACACATCCTGCCTGCGGGGACACGGGGACACAGGGACACACGGGGGGACGGCGTCAGGGGGGCGGGGGGGGGACAGGCCCCAGCCCCCTCCCTGCCCCCGAGTCCCTTCTCCGTGTCCCCACGTCCCCGTCCCCACCCCTGTCCCCTCCCCATGTCCCCCCTGTCCCCATCCCCATGTCCCCATCCCTGTGTCCCCATCCTTGTCCTCATCCCCATCCCTGTGTCCTCATCCTGTCCCCCTGTCCCTGTCCCCATCCCGGTCCCCTTCCCATCCCAGTATCCCCATCCCCACGTCCCCGTGTCCCCATCCCATCCCCATGTCCCCATCCTGTCCCCTTCCCGTCCTCATGTCCCCATCCCCATGTCCCCATCCCATCCCCATGTCCCCATCCCATCCCCATGTCCCCCATGTCCCCATGTCCCCATCCCATCCCCATGTCCCCATCCCATCCCCATGTCCCCATCCTGTCCCCTTCCCGCCCCCATGTCCCCATCCCCATGTCCCCATCCCATCCCCATGTCCCCATGTCCCCATGTCCCCATCCCCATGTCCCCATGTCCCCATCCCATCCCCATGTCCTATCCCTGTGTCCCCATCCCATCCTGTCCCCATGTCCCTGTCCCCATGTCCCCATCCCCATGTCCCCATCCCATCCCCATGTCCCCATCCCCATGTCCCCATGTCCCCATCCCATCCCCATGTCCTATCCCTGTGTCCCCATCCCATCCTGTCCCCATGTCCCTGTCCCCATGTCCCCGTCCCCATGTCCCCGTCCCCATGTCCCCATCCCATCCCCATCCCCGTCCCCATGTCCCCATCCCCGTCCCCGTGTCTCCGTCCCCATCCCCGTGTCCCCATCCCAATGTCCCCATCCCATCCCCATCCCCGTCCCCATGTCCCCGTCCCCATCCCTGTCCCCATGTCCCCATGTCCCCGTCCCTGTGTCCCCATCCCCCTGTCCCCATCCCGTCCCCGTGTCCCCACTCACCTCAAGCTCTCGTCGGTGCCGCGGGGCCCCGGGGCCGCCCTTAAATCCCCGGGCCGGTGACGGTGCCGGTGACAGGGCCGGTGCCGGGTGACGGTGTCGTCACGGGGCCGCGGGGCCGGTCGGCCCGGTCCCCACCCGGCCCCAGCCCAGCGTGGGTGGCCGTGGCCTGGGAGGGGACACGGGGACATGGGACACGGGATGTGGGGACACATGGGGCTGTGGGGACATGGGGGACACGGGGGACACGGGGGACATGGGGACATGGGGACACATGGGGACATGGGGACAGGGGGACACGGGGGACACGGGGGACATGGGGACATGGGGGACATGGGGACATGGGGACAGGGGGGACAGGGACATGGGGACATGGGGGACATGGGGACATGGGGGGACACATGGGGCCGTGAGGACAGAGGGGACACGGGGGACACATGGGGGACACGGGGATGTGGGGACATGGGGGACAGGGGGACACGGGGGACATAAGGAACATGGGGACATGTGGAGGACATGGGGACGTGGGGACACAGGGGACACAGGGACACATGGGGGACAGGGGACACATGGGGCTGTGGGGACAGGGGGGACATAAGGGACACGGGGGACATGTGAGGGACATGGGGATGTGGGGACATGGGGGACACAGGGGACATGGGGGGGATATGGGGACACAGATGTGGGGGACGGGGATATTGGGGGACATGGGGACACAGGGACGTGGGGACACACGGGACACGTATGAGGGACATGGGGACACACGTGGGGACATCTGGGACATGGGGACATGGAGGACACAGGACACGGGGGACATGGGGACGTGGGGATGGGGGACAGGGGGACATGGGGGGGACACGGGGGGGGACACGGGGGACATGGGGACACAGATGTGGGGACATGGGGACAGGGGGACGTGGGGATGTGGGAGATGTGAGGGACACGGGGGACATTGAGGGGACAGGGGGACATGGGAGGGGTGTGGGGACATGGGGACATTGGGGACACAGGACTCAAGGGACGCATGAGGGACAGGGGGACACAGAGATGTGGGGACGGGGGGGACATGGAGGGGCTTGGGGACACGGAGGGGCTTGGGGACATGGAGGGGCTTGGGGGACGGAGGGATGGGGGACGGGGACAGACGGGGATGCGGAGATGTGGGACACGAGGGACGCGGGGACACGGGGGGGACACGGGGAACGTGGGGACATGGGAACGTGGGGAGGGGGCGCAGGGGGCAGGGGGGGAGGCGGGGACGGGGGACAGGGGGACACCGGACGCGGGGGGACCGGGGGACGGGGAAACGTGGGGAGGGGGGAACGCGGGGAGGGGGGAACGGGGGGACCGGGCACAGGGGGCAGGGGGGGACGCGGGGAGGGGGGGACATGGGAACGCGGGGAGGGGGGAACGCGGGGAGGGGGAACCGGGGGCAGGGGGGACGGGGGGGACAACGGACACGGGGGCACCGGGGGGAACGCGGGGAGGGGGGAACGCAGGAATGGGGGCACAGGGGGCAGGGGGGGACGGGGGGGGACAACGGACACGGGGGCACCGGGGGGAACGCGGGAGGGGGGAACGTGGGAACGGGGCACAGGGGGCAGGGGGGGACGGGGGGACAACGGACACGGGGGCACCGGGGAACGTGGGGAGGGGGGAACGCAGGAATGGGGGCACAGGGGGCAGGGGGGGGACGGGGGGACAACGGACACGGGGGCACCGGGGGAACGCGGGAGGGGGGAACGCAGGAATGGGGGCACAGGGGGCAGGGGGGGACGGGGGGGGACAACGGACACGGGGGCACCGGGGGGAACGCGGGAGGGGGGAACGTGGGAACGGGGCACAGGGGGCCGGGGGGGACGGGGGGGGACAACGGACACGGGGGCACCGGGGGGAACGCGGGAGGGGGGAACGGGGGGGACGGGGCACAGGGGGCAGGGGGGGACGGGGGGACAACGGACACGGGGGCACCGGGGGGAACGCGGGGAGGGGGGAACGCAGGAATGGGGCACAGGGGGCAGGGGGGGACGGGGGGACAACGGACACGGGGGCACCGGGGGGAACGCGGGAGGGGGGAACGTGGGAACGGGGCACAGGGGGCAGGGGGGGACGGGGGGGACAACGGACACGGGGGCACCGGGGGGGGGGGGACACCGGACGCGGGGGCTCGGTCCGACCGGTTCCCCGGCCCCGCCCCTCGACCTTTGCCCCGGCGCGGGGGCGGGTGAGTCACTTCCGGCCGCTGCCCCCGCGCCCGGGTGGGCGGGGCCTGGGGCGGGGTGGGAGGGGGCTCTGTGTGGGGTGGGCGGGGCTTGGGCGGGGCGGGGTCTGTGAGCGGGGGTGGGCGGGGCCTCGGGTGGGTGAAGCGAGCGGGGGCGGGGCCTCGTGGTGGCCAATAGGAAAAGGGGGGTGGGCGGGTCCAGGGCGACGCGGCGGAAGGGGGGCGTGGCCTGCGAGGCGCGCGCGCTGCGGGCGGGCGGGGGAGGCGGCGGCCGCGATGGTGAGCGGCGGGGGGGGGGGGGGATCCCGGGGACCCCCTGACCCCCCGTGACCCCCCGTGACCCCCCGTGACCTCTGACCCCCCCGTGTCCGTCCCCCCCCAGCTCTTCTACTCCTTCTTCAAGTCCCTGGTGGGGAAGGACGTGGTGGTGGAGCTGAAGAACGACCTCAGGTGAGGGGGGGCCCCCCGGGACCCCCCATAACCCCCCATAGACCCCCCCGGGCCCCCCCCAGACCCCCTTGGACCCCCCCTGATCCCCCCGGACCCCCCCAGACCCCTCATAGACCCCCCCAGACCCCCGATAACCCCCTGTAGACCCTCCCGGACCCCTCTGGACCCCCCATAACCCCCATAGACCCCCCCGGAGCCCCCCATGATCCCTCCAGGCCCCCCATAACCCCCCATAACCCCCCATAGACCCCCCTGGACCCCCCATAACCCCCATAGACCCCCCCGGAGCCCCCCGGAGCCCCCCATGACCCCCCATAGACCCCCCCCCCCCGGAGCCCCCCATGACCCCCCCAGCCCCCCCCCCAGGCCCCCCATAACCCCCCATAGACCCCCCTGGACCCCCCATAACCCCCATAGACCCCCCCCCCCCCGGAGCCCCCCATGACCCCCCATAGACCCCCCCAGAGCCCCCTGGACCCCCCTAGACCCCCTGGGACCCCCCATAACCCCTCATAGACCCCCCTGGACCCCCCACGCCTGGGACCCCCCCTCACAGCCCCCCCCCCCCCCCAACCCCCATTTCTCTCCTCCGCAGCATCTGCGGGACCCTGCACTCGGTGGATCAGGTGAGGGGGGGCTGGGGGGGCCTCTGGGGGGGGCTCGGGGGGCTGAGGGGGGGGGGCTGGGGGGGCTCTGGGGTCCTGGGGGGACTCTGGGGGGGGTCTCTGGGGGTCTGGGGGGGTCTCTGTGGGGCTGGGGGAGCTCTGGAGGTTTGGGGGGGGGTCTCTGGGGCTGGGGGGGCTCTGAGGTGGGGCTCTGTGGGGCAGGAGGGGGGTCTGGGCTCTGGGGGGGCTCTGGGGTCTTGGGGGGACTCGGGGGGGGGTCGGGGGGGCTCTCTGGGGTCTCTGTGGGGCTGGGGGGGCTCGGGGGGGGGTCTCTGGGGCTCTGGGGGGGTCTCTGTGGGGCTGGGGGGGCTCTGGGGGGGTCAGGGGGGTCTCTGGGGCTCTGAGGGGTCTCTGTGGGGCTGGGGAGGCTGAGGGGGGTCTCTGGGGGGCTCTGGGGGGGGCCTCTGACCGTGCCCCCCCAGTACCTGAACATCAAGCTGACGGACATCAGCGTCACCGACCCCGAGAAGTACCCCCACATGGTGAGGGGGGGCGCGGGGGGGGCTCCCGCCCGGACGTGGGGATCCTGGGGGGGTCCCTGGGGTCCCTCACTGTGGCCATGGGGGTCCTGGGGGGACCCTGGGGGTTCTGAGGGGTCCCTGGGGGTCTCTGGGGGTTCTGGGGGGGTCCCTGGGGGTCTCTGGGGGTTCTGGAAGTTCTGTGGGGGTCCTGGGGTCCCTCACTGTGGTGGTGGGGGTCTGGGGGGTTTCTGGGGGTCCTGGGGGGTCCCTGGGTGTCTCTGGGGCTCTTGGAGGGTTCTGGGGGTCCCTGGGTGTCCCTGGAGCGTCCCTGGGGGTCCT
>CM036580.1:4462254-4562366 GCA_020745775.1 Theristicus caerulescens
GCCCTTGGGGACATGGATCCAGGTGTCCCCATGTCCCTCTGTGTCCCCATGTCCCCCCCAAGGACACTGGGGACCCTTGGAGACATGGATCCAGGTGTCCCCATGTCCCTCTTGTGTCCCTGTCTCCCCTTGGGGACACGTCCCCCAGGTGTCCCCATGTCCCTCCCGTGTCCCTGCAGGACCCTGTCCCCACCCCGCCATCCCCCATCCCGATCCGTCCCAGGGGATGCGGATTTGGGATGTCCCCATGTCCCTCCCCTGTCCCACACCCCCGTGACACGGAGCTGGGGTGTCCCTGTCCCTCCATGTCATCACCAGGACAGGACACGGGGACGTCCCTGTCCCCTCCTGCTGTCCTTTGTCTCTTGTCCATCTCAGGGGACATGGACCCAGGTGTCCCCATGTCCCTCCTGTGTCCCCATGTCCCTCAGGGACACTGGGAACCCTTGGGGACATGGACCCAGGTGTCCCCATGTCCCTCCTGTGTCCCCATGTCCCTTGGGGACACTGGGAATCCTTGGGGACATGGATCCAGGCGTCCCCGTGTCCCTCAGGGTCACTGGGAACCCTTGGGGACATGGACCCAGGTGTCCCCATGTCCCTCCTGTGTCCCCATGTCCCTCAGGGACACTGGGAACCCTTGGGGACATGGACCCAGGTGTCCCCATGTCCCTCCTGTGTCCCCATGTCCCTTGGGGACACTGGGAATCCTTGGGGACATGGATCCAGGCGTCCCCGTGTCCCTCAGGGACACTGGGAACCCTTGGGGACATGGACCCAGGTGTCCCCATGTCCCTCCTGTGTCCCCATGTCCCTTGGGGACACTGGGAATCCTTGGGGACATGGATCCAGGTGTCCCCATGTCCCTCAGGGTCACTGGGAACCCTTGGGGACATGGACCCAGGGTGTCCCCATGTCCCTTCTGTGTCCCCATGTCCCTCCTGTGTCCCCATGTCCCTTGGGACACCAGAGATCTTGGGGTCATGGATCTGGGGTGTCCCCATGTCCCTCCTCTGTCCCCATGTCCCTTGGGGACACTGGGAACCCTTGGGGACATGGATCCAGGTGTCCCCATGTCCCTTCTGTGTCCCCATGTCCCTTGGGGACACTGGGCACCGTTGGGGACATGGATCCAGGTGTCCCCATGTCCCTCTTGTGTCCCTCAAGGACACTGGGCACCCTTGGGGACATGGATCCAGGTGTCCCCATGTCCCTCAAGGACACTGGGAACCCTTGGGGACATGGATCCAGGTGTCCCCGTGTCCCTCTTGTGTCCCTTGGGGACACTGGGCACCCTTGGGGACATGGATCCAGGTGTCCCTGTGTCCCTTGGGGACACTGGGAACCCTTGGGGACATGGATCCAGGTGTCCCCATGTCCCTCTTGTGTCCCCTGGGGACACTGGGAACCCTTGGGGACATGGATCCAGGTGTCCCCGTGTCCCTCCTGTGTCCCCATGTCCCCCTTAGGGACATGGATCTGGGGTGTCCCCATGTCCCCTTGGGGCCACCAAGGCACCCTTGGCGACATGGCTCTGGGCTGTCCCTGTCCCGCTTACGTCCCCCACGGGGGTGACAACAGCGAGGACAACAGTGTCACCGTCCCCTCTGGGGGTGGCCGGGTTGGGGGGGGGGTGGGGGGGAGGGGGCCACCCACCGTCCCCAGCGCTGGCGCCCGCCGTCACCCGCCTCGTCTCCATCCTCGTGTCTCGTGTCCGTCCCCATCTCACCTCACCCGGGCCTGGCGGGGCGGGAGGGAGGTGACACGCGCGTCCCTGTGCCATGTCCTGTCCGGGGTTGGCGTGGGGGGGGACACACACAAGGTTGGGGACATTTTTTGGGGAGGGGGGGTCCTACCAGCACCCGAGGGTCCCAGCGAGCCGTCGCAGGTGAGTGCCGCGCCGCGTCGGGGCCGGCGGGGTGGGCAATGGGGGTGGGCTTGGGGACGCTTGGGGACGCTTGGGGACACCAGAAAGGGGGGGGGCGGGGGGGGTGAATGAGCCCCCTCGGTGCCTTGCAGGAGAGGCAGCTTTCCGCCGTGGGTGCAGCAGACCCGGGTGTGAGCTGGGCCGGGGGGGTCCCCGCGCGGCCCCCGCCTCCGCCCCCGCCACCCCAGATCACGGCCAACGGCGAGCTGCGCGGCCCCGCTGCTGAGCACTAGCCCCCGCCCCGGGGGTCGCCGGGATCCCCCCCCCAACCCCCCGCCCCGGGGCTGGCGGTGGCCCCCGGCGACCCCCGGGGAAGAGGAGGAGGAGGAGGGGAGGGAGGGGGAGGAAGGAGAAAACACCCCCCCCCCCCCCCCAGGCTCCTTCCTTGGCCTCGTGCGACACGGGGAGAGGCTCGTGCGAGGGGAGAGGGGAGGCCGCGGGCGACGGCGGCGCGGGCGATGGGAGCGGGGAGGCCTCGTGCAAGGGCGCCTCGTGCAAGGGCTCCTCGTGCAAAGGCTCCTTGTGCAATGGGAGGGGGGAGGCCTCGTGCAAGGGCGCCTCGTGCAAAAGCTCCTCGTGCAAAGGCTCCTTGTGCAATGGGAGCGGGGAGGCCTCGTGCAAGGGCGCCTCGTGCAATGGGAGGGGGGAGGCCTCGTGCAAGGGCGCCTCGTGCAAGGGCGCCTTGTGCAACGGGAGCGGGGAGGCCTCGTGCAAGGGCGCCTCGTGCAAGGGCGCCTTGTGCAATGGGAGCGGGGAGGCCTCATGCAAGGGGAGCGGGGAGGCCTCATGCAAGGGCTTTGTGTGCAATGGGAGGCATCGTGCAAAGGCTTCTTGTGCAAGGGCACCTTGTGCAACGGGAGCGGGGAGGCCTCGTGCAACAGCTCCTCGTGCAAGGGCTCTGTGTGCAATGGGAGCGGGGAGGCCTTGTGCAAGGGCGCCTCGTGCAAGGGCGCCTTGTGCAATGGGAGCAGGGAGGCCTCGTGCAAGGGGAGCGGGGAGGTCTCGTGCAAAGGCTCCTTGTGCAATGGGAGGCATCGTGCAAAGGCTTCTTGTGCAAGGGCGCCTTGTGCAACGGGAGCGGGGAGGCCTCGTGCAAGGGCGCCTCGTGCAAGGGCGCCTTGTGCAATGGGAGCAGGGAGGTCTCGTGCAAGGGCGCCTTGTGCAACGGGAGTGGGGAGGCCTCGTGCAAAGGCTCCTCGTGCAAGGGCGCCTTGTGCAATGGGAGCGGGGAGGCCTCGTGCAAAGGCTCCTTGTGCAATGGGAGCAGGGAGGCCTCATGCAAGGGGAGCGGGAAGGCCTCGTGCAAAGGCTTCTTGTGCAAGGGCACCTTGTGCAACGGGAGCAGGGAGGCCTCGTGCAACAGCTCCTCGTGCAAGGGCGCCTTGTGCAAAGGGAGCGGGGAGGCCTCGTGCAAGGGCGCCTTGTGCAATGGGAGCAGGGAGGCCTCGTGCAAGGGCTCCTTGTGCAACAGCTCCTCATGCAAGAGCACCTCGTGCAATGGGAGCAGGGAGGCCTTGTGCAAAGGCTCCTCGTACAAGGGCTCCTCGTGCAACAGGAAAGAGGTCTCGTGCAACAGCTCCTCGTGCAACAGGAGCGGGGAGGCCTCGTGCAAGGGCGCCTTGTGCAACAGGAGTGGGGAGGTCTCGTGCAACAGGGCCTCGTGCAAGGGCTCCCGGTGCAAGGGCTCCATGTGGAACAGGGGGAGAGAGGTTTCGTGCAACAGCTCCTCGTGCAAAGGCTCTCCGTGCAAGGGCTCCTCGTGCAACAGGAGTGGGGAGACCTCGTGCAACGGCTCCTCGTGCAACAGCTCCTCGTGCAAGGGCTCCTCGTGCAACAGGAGCAGCGCGGCCTCGTGCAAGGGCTTTTCATGCAAGGGCTCCTCGTGCAATGGGAGCAGGGCGGCTTCGTGCAAGGGCTCTTTGTGCAACGGTTCCTCGTGCAACAGGAGCAAGAAGGCCTCGTGCAAGGGCTCCTCGTGCGACGGGAATGGGAGGCCTCGTGCGACGGCTCCTTGTGCAACAGCTCCTCGTGCAACGGCTCCTCGTGCAATGGCTCCTCGTGCACCAGGATTGGGGGAGGCCTCGTGCACCAGCTCCTCGTGTGATGGGAACAAGGAGGCCTCATGCAACGGCTCCTCGTGCACCGGGACAGGGGGTGGCCTCGTACATCAGCTCCTCGTGCATCGGGGTCCTCGTGCAATGGGGGCGGGGAGGCTTCGTGCGCCGGCTCCTCGTGCGACAGCTCCTCGTGCACCGGGACTGGGGCGACCTCGTGCACCGGGAGCGGGACGGCCTCGTGCAACCGGGACTGGGCTGGCCTCGTGCACCGGCTCCTCGTGCACCAGGATCAGGCCAAGCCTCGTGCGGCGGCGGCGGCGGCGGCGGGGGGGGGGATTTGTCCTCGTGCATCAGGATCACGGCGACTTTGTGCACCGGGATCGGGGGCGGCCTCGTGCAACGGCTTCTTGTGCTCCAGGACCGGGAATCCCTCGTGCAAAACCTCCCCGTGCACCAGGACCGGGCATCCCTCGTGCATCACCTCCCCGCGCACCAGGACCAGGCCAGCCCCCCTCCCCCCCTTCCTCGTGCATCGCCCTCCTTGCACCAGGACCAGCTCTCCCCTTCTCGTGCATCAGCTCCTCGTGCACCACCGCTCCTCCTCGTGCACCGGCCCCTTCCCCGCGCACCAGGCCCCGGACTTTGCCCTTCGTGCATCACGTCGCCGCGTACCGGGGAGCCCTCGTGCGTCGCCTCCCCCCCCCCCCCACCCCCGTTGCACCGGGACCGGACCCTCCCCACCCTCGTGCACCATCACCGACCCTCGTGCACCATCACCGGCCCTTGTGCACCATCGCCAACCCTTGTGCACCATCACCGGCCCTTGTGCACCATCACCGGCCCTTGTGCATCATCACCCGCTCTTGTGCACCATCACCGGCCCTCGTGCATCGCCCGCCCTCGTGCATCGCCCACCCTCGTGCATCGCACGCCCTCGTGCATCGCCCACCCTCGTGCATCGCACGCCCTCGTGCACCGCGGTTCCCCACCCCCGCGTGCGCCAAACGCCTTCGTTTGCAGGATTTGGGGGTTTTTTTTTCTTCCCCCCCCCCTCCTGCATCGCCTCCCTCCTCGTGCACCGGCCCTCGTGCATCGCCTCCCCGTGCACCAGGACCGGAGCTCCCCGTGCGACACCTCCCCCGTGCAACGCACCCCCACCCACCCCGCGCACCTCTTCTTTTTTTGGGGGGTTTTCCCTCGTTTTTTGGCTTTTTTCCTCTTTTTTTTCGGTTTTCCCCCTCTTTTTTCCCCCCTCGTGCATCGTCTCTCGTGCATCGCACCCCTCCCCGTGCACCAGGAGCTGCAGGACCCCCCCCGCCCCCTTCCCTGCGCGTCCGGCTCCGTCGTGCAACGCCCTCGCCGGGGCGTCACCGTGCACCGGGACCCGGGGGGGGTCACCGTGTGTCGGGGGGTTCCCCGTGCGATGGCACCGGGGGGTCCCCGTGCACGAGGATTGGGGGGTCCCCGTGTGATGGCACCAGGGGGTCCCCGTGCACGAGGATTGGGGGGTCCCCATGCGATGGCACCAGGGGGTCCCCATGCACGAGGATTGGGGGGGTCCCCGTGCGATGACACCGGGGGGTCCCCGTGCGATGGCACCGGGGGGTCCCCGTGCACCAGGATTGGGGGGTCCCCGTGCCATGACACCAGGGGGTCCCCGTGCGATGGCACCGGGGGGTCCCCGTGCACCAGGATTGGGGGGTCCCCGTGCGATGACACCGGGGGGGTCCCTGTGCACGAGGATTGGGGGGTCCCCGTGCCATGACACCAGGGGGTCCCCGTGCGATGGCACCGGGGGGTCCCCGTGCACGAGGATTGGGGGGTCCCCGTGCGATGGCACCGGGGGGTCCCCGTGCACGAGGATTGGGGGGGGTCCCCGTGCAATGGCACCAGGGGGTCCCCGTGCGATGGCACCGGGGGGTCCCCGTGCACGAGGATTGGGGGGTCCCCGTGCGATGACACCAGGGGGTCCCTGTGCACGAGGATTGGGGGGGGGTCCCCGTGCACGAGGATTGGGGGGTCCCCGTGCGATGACACCGGGGGGTCCCCGTGCACGAGGATTGGGGGGGGTCCCCGTGCGATGACACCAGGGGGTCCCTGTGCACGAGGATTGGGGGGTCCCCGTGCACGAGGATTGGGGGGTCCCCATGCGATGGCACCAGGGGGTCCCCGTGCACGAGGATTGGGGGGGTCCCCGTGCGATGACACCAGGGGGGTCCCCCCACCCCTCGCGTCCCCTCTCCCCGCCGCGTGCCCCCGGCCTCGCACCCCCAGCACTGGGGGCACTGGGGGGGGGGGGGGGTTGTGCATCGTCCCGGGACCCCCCCCCATTCACCAGGACCCCCCTCATTCATCGGGGTCCCCCCATGCACAGGGACCCCCCCCCCCCATTCACTGGGGTCCCCCAATGCACTGGGCCCCTCCCCGTGCACTGGGACACCCCCCCCCCCATTCACCAGGACCCCCCCAGTGCACAGGGGTCCCCCCCCATTCACCGGGACCCCCCATTCACCACCCCCCCCATCGCACTGGGACACCCCCCCCATTCACCAGGACCCCCCCCATTCACGGCCCCCCCCCCCCTCATTCACGGGGACCCCCCCCCATTCACGGGCACTCCCCCATCGCACTGGGACCCCCCCATTCACGGGGACCCCCCTCGATTCATGGGGACCCCCCCCCATTGCACCGGGCCCCCCCATTCACGGCCCCCCCCATTCACGGCCCCCCCATCGCACCGGGCCCCCCCCATTCACGGGGACCCCCCTCGATTCACGGGGACCCCCCCCCCCATCGCACCAGGCCCCCCCCATTCACGGCCCCCCCCCCATTCACCAGGACCCCCCCATTCACGGGGACCCCCAATGCACCGGGACCCCCCATTCACGGCCCCCCCCATTCACGGCCCCCCCCCCATTCACGGGGACCCCCAATGCACCGGGACCCCCCATTCACGGCCCCCCCCCATTCACGGCCCCCCCCCATTCACGGGGACCCCCATCGCACCGGGACCCCCCCATTCACGGGCCCCCCCCCATTCACGGGGACCCCCCTCGATTCACGGGGACCCCCCCCCATCGCACCAGGCCCCCCCATTCACGCCCCCCCCCCCATTCACAGGCCCCCCCCAATGCACCAGGCCCCCCCATTCACGGCCCCCCATCGCACCGGGCCCCCCCCCTCCCTCCCCCGCCCCCCCCCCCCGCTTCACCGCCCCCCGTCCAGCGGCCCCCGGTGCCCCGGTGCCGCCCCGACAATCCGCCCCCGCGGGCGGCCCCAGGGCGGGGCTGGGCTGGCTCCAACCCCCGCCGGGGCCGCCGCTGCCCGCGGAGCCTTTAATAAACTCGGATCGGTCTTGTAGCCCCGCCTACCGGGGGGCGGGGCCTGGGGAAGGGGCGGGGCCTGGGCGGGAGGGGCGGGGGCTGGGGAAGGGGCGGGGGCTGGGCGGGAGGGGCGTGGGAGGGGTGGCCAATCGTGGCGCGACCTGAGGGGGGAGTGGGCGGGGCTCCCGTGGGGATGGGGGCGAGGGGGCGTGGCCTGATGGGGGTTTGGGGGCGGGGATTGGGAGGGGCGGGGTTTGGTAAGGGGGCTAAGGAGGGGCGGGGCCTGGGTGGGTCCGGGGGCGTGGCTTCCCGGGGTGGAGTTTAGCGAAGGCTTGGGAAGGGGCGGGGCTTGGCGGGGCGGTTTATGAAGGGGCGTGGCTTTCCTATGGGGCGTGGCTTCAGAGGAGGCGGGGATTGGGAGGGGCGGGGCTTGAGGGTAAGTAAGGGAGCGGGCGGGGCTTGGGAGTGGGCGGGGCTTGGGGAGCGAGCGCGGGGCGGGGCTCGCCGCGGTGACGTCACCGCCCTGTCCGCGCCGAGGGGGGCGGGGCTTCCCCCGCTCACGTCACTGCTCGGAGGTCGCCGGCGGCCGGGGGTGAGAGCGGGGGTCCCGGGGAGGGGGGGGTCCGGTCCCGGGGGTCGCGGGGGTGGGGTCCGGTCCCGGGGGGTCCCGGGGGTCCCGGGGAGGGGGGGGGGGCGATGGGGTGAACCGAGGGGGGGAGGGGGCGGTGGGCGGCAGCCCCGGGGCTACCGGAGGCTCCCCCCCACGCGGCAACGGGGCCCCCCCAAGGGGGGATAGGGGACCCCAAGGGGGGGGGTAGAGGACCCCAAGGGGGGATGGGGAACCCCAAATGGGGATGGGGGACCCCAAGGGGGGATGGGGGACCCCAAATGGGGATGGGGGACCCCAAGGGGCATCGGGGCCACCCAAGGGGGGATGGGGGACCCCAAAGGGGTGATGGGGCACCCCGTGGGGTGACAGGGGGGATGGGGGGGGAACGGGGTGCCCCATGGGGCAATAGAGTCGTTCATGGGGCAACTGGGGACCCCCTGGGGCAACAGAGCACCTGAGGGGGCAACAGGGCACCCTATGGGGCAACAGGGTGTCTGAGGGGGGCAACAGGACACTCCATGGGGCAACAGGGCACCCCATGGGTCAGTAGAACGTTCAGTTGGGCAACAGGGCACGCCATGGGGCAACAGAAGAGTTCTTGGGGCAACTGGGCACCCCATGGGGCAACAGAAGAGTTCTTGGGGCAACTGGGCACCCCATGGGCCAGTGGAACATTCAGTTGGGCAACAGGGTGTCTGAGTGGGCAATAGGGCACCCCATGGGGCAACAGGACACCCCATGAGGCAACAGAGCACCCAAGGTGGCAACAAGACACCCCATGGGTCAGTAGAACGTTCAGTTGGGCAACAGGGTGTCTGAGGGGGCAACAGAAGAGTTGATGGGGCAACAGGACACCCAAGGGGGCAACAGGGCACCCCATGGGCCAGTGGAACATTCAGTTGGGCAAGTGGGCACCCCATGGGGCAACAGAAGAGTTCATGGGGCAACAGGACACCCAAGGGGGCAACAGGGCACCCCATGGACCAGTGGAACATTCAGTTGGGCAACAGGGTGTCTGAGGGGGCAACAGGGCACCCCATGGGGCAACAGGACACCCCATGGGTCAGTAGAACGTTCAGTTGGGCAACTGGGCAACCCATGGGGCAACAGAAGAGTTTATGGGGCAACTGGGCACCCCATGGGCCAGTGGAACATTCAGTTGGGCAACAGGGTGTCTGAGTGGGCAATAGGGCACCCCATGGGGCAACAGGACACCCTATGGGGCAACAGGGCACCCAAGGTGGCAAGGGGACACCCCATGGGTCAGTAGAACGTTCAGTTCAGCAACAGGACACCCCATGGGCCAGTGGAACATTCAGTTGGGCAACAGGGCACCCCATGGGGCAACAGAAGAGTTCATGGGGCAACAGGACACCCCATGGGGCAACAGGGCACCCCAGGGGGCAATAGAAGAGTTCATGGGGCAACAGGACACCCCATAGGGCAACAGGACACCCAAGGTGGCAACAGGACACCCCATGGGTCAGTAGAACGTTCAGTTGGGCAACAGGGCACCCCATGGGGCAACAGGACACCCCATGAGGCAACAGGGCACCCAAGGTGGCAACAGGACACCCCATGGTGCAACAGGGCACCCCATGGGGCAACAGGGCACCCAAGGGGGCAACAGGGCACCCCATGGGCCAGTGGAACATTCAGTTGGGCAACAGAGTGTCTGAGGGGGCAACAGGGCAACCCATGGGGCAACAAGACACCCCATGGGTCAGTAGAACGTTCAGTTGGGCAACTGGGCAACCCATGGGGCAACAGAAGAGTTTATGGGGCAACTGGGCACCCCATGGGCCAGTGGAACATTCAGTTGGGCAACAGGGTGTCTGACGGGGCAACAGGGCACCCCATGGGTCAGTAGAACGTTCAGTTGGGCAACAGGACACCCCATGGGCCAGTGGAACATTCAGTTGGGCAAGTGGGCACCCCATGGGGCAACAGAAGAGTTCATGGGGCAACAGGACACCCAAGGGGGCAACAGGGCACCCCAGGGGGCAACCTGGGTGACCGACCTGTCCCCGCAGGCTCGCGGCGGGGAGGATGGCGACGGAGGGGGGCCGGGTGCAGATCTCCTTCCCCCAGCACGCGGCGGCGCTGCTGGACTCCCTCAACCGCCTACGGCTGGAGGGGAAGTTCTGCGACGTGGCCGTCCACGTGGGCGGTCGCATCTTCCCGGCCCACAAAAGCGTCCTGGCGGCCGCGTCCCCCTTCTTCCACGACAAGTTGCTGCTGCAAGATGGGGGGCGTCTTCTGCTGCCCCCCGCCATCGATCCCGACGCCTTTGAGGGCCTCCTGCACCTCATCTACTCGGGACGCTTGACGTTGTTGTTGGAGGCCCTGCCCGGTCATCTCTTGGTGGCCAGCGGTCTCCAGATGTGGCACGTGGTGGATCAATGCTCGGAGATCCTGAGGGAGTTGGAGGGAGGGGCGTGCCGGTGGGCTGGGCGGGGCAGCGAGGTGACATCATCATCATCAACCGGTCGTGGAGGCGAGGCTTCATCATCATGGACCGCCCGTGGTGGAGATGGGTCTTCATCATCATCCTGGCCCAACCGTGGTGGAGATGGGTCTTCGTCATCATCCTGGCCCAACCGTGGTGGAGATGGGTCTTCGTGTAGCACCCACGGCGGGGATGGAGCGTCATCGTGGCCCACCCGTGGGGACGGGTCTTCGTGTAGCACCCACGGCGGGGATGGAGCGTCATCGTGGCCCACCCGCGGTGGAGACGGGTCGTCATGTCCCACCCGCGGTGGTGACGGAGCGTCATCGTGGCCCACCCGCGGCGGCGACGGGTCTTTGTCGTCCTCGTGGCCCACGCGTGGTGGCGACGGCTCGTTGTGTCCCGCCCGCGGCGGTGACGGAGGATCCTCGTGGCCCACCCGTGGTGGCGACGGGTCTTCATCATCGTCGTCGTCGTGGCCCGTGCGCGGTGGCGATGGCTCTTCGTGGGCCACCCGCGGCGGCGACGCGGCGACGCCGTCGTTCACCAAGGAGGGGGGCGAGGAGGTCCTCAAGATCCGCGTGGCCGCCGACGTGGCGCCGGCAGCGACGTCATCCCTCAGCTCCCTCCTGAAGGACGCCGGCGAGGAGGTCCTCAAGATCTGCGTGGAGGAGGAGGAGGAAGAAGAAGAAGAGGAGGAAGAAGAGGGCGGCCACCGCCGCCGCCACCGCCCCACCGACGCCCTCCAGATCGTGCTGGAGGAAGAGGAAGAGGAAGATGGGGCGCCCGGAGACGCCCACGAACCCCCCAAGATCTTCTACATCAAGCAAGAGGCGGGCGACGCCGCCGCCGCCGCCGTTGAGGGCCTCCTACCGGCGGCGGAGTTGGCGGGCGGCTTCGCGCCGGCGGAGGTGAGCTACGTCATCCCGGCGGGCGGCGGCGGGACGACGGTGACAACCGGCGGCACGATGGTAACAACCGGCGGCGGCGGCGGCGGCGGCGCGGCCGTCTTCCCGCAACCATCTTGGAAACCGGTGGACCTTCACGGGAACGAGATCCTAGGCCGAGGTCAAGCCCTTCACGCCCCGGTGAAGTTGGGAGCGGCTCCCGACGGCAAACGTTTCGGTTGCTTGTGCGGCAAACGGTTTGCCGTCAAACCCAAACGGGATCGCCACATCATGTTGACCTTCAGCTTGCGTCCCTTTGCCTGCGCCGCCTGTCACAAGCGCTTCAAGTTGAAGCATCACTTGACGGAGCACATGAAGACCCACGACGGCGCCGGGCGGGCTTGCGAGCGTTGCGGTCGCCGTTTCCGCCTCCGGAGCGGGTTGGCCAAACATCGGCCGCTCTGTCAGGGGGCGCGGTGGGGAGGGGGGTGCTGGGCCTGCGAGTGACGGGGCGGGGCGAGGGTGAAGGGGTGGGGTGGGGAGTGGTTGAGGGTCTGGCCCAGTTTAAGGCTCTAGGCCCAGTTTAGAGCTCTAGGGCCAGTTTAAGGCTCTAGGCCCAGTTCATGGCTCTAGGCCCAGCTCAGGGCTCTAGGCCCAATTCAAGGCTTGGCCCTGTTAAAGCTCTAGGCCCAGTTTAGGGTGCTGGGCCCAGCTTAGGGCTCTGGGCCCAGTTTAGGGCGCTGGGCCCAGTTCAGCTCCCTGGGCCAGTTTAGAACTCTAGGTCCAGTTTAAGGCTCTAGGGCCAGTTTAAGGCTCTAGGCCCAGTTCATGGCTCTAGGCCCAGTTTAGAGCTCCCGGCCCAGTTTAGGGCTCTAGGCCCCGTTCATGGCTCTAGGCCCAGCTCAGGGCTCTGGGCCCAGCTCAGCTCCTGGCCCAGCTCAGGGCTCTAGGCCCAATTCAAGGCCTGGCCCTGTTAAAGCCTAGTTTAGGGCACTGGGCCCAGCTTAGGGCTCTGGGCCCAGTTTAGGGCGCTGGGCCCAGTTCAGCTCCTGGCCCAGCTCAGGGCTCTGGGCCCAGTTTAGAGCTCTAGGCCCAGTTTAAGGCTCTAGGGCCAGTTCATGGCTCTGGGCCCAGCTCAGGGCTCTGGGCCCAGCTCACCTCCCAGCCCAGCTTAGGCTCTAGGCCCAGCTCAGGGTTCTGGGCCCAGCTCAGCTCCTGGCCCAGCTCAGGGCTCTAGGCCCAATTCAAGGCCTGGCCCTGTTAAAGCCCAGTTTAGGGTGCTGGGCCCGGTTTAGGGCTCTGGGCCCAGTTTAGGGTGCTAGGCCCAGTTCAGCTCCTGGCCCAGTTTAGAGCTCTAGGCCCAGCTCAGGGCTCTGGGCCCAGTTTAGGGTGCTAGGCCCAGTTCAGCTCCCGGCCCAGTTTAGAGCTCTAGGCCCAGCTCAGGGCTCTAGGCCCAATTCAAGGCCTGGCTCTGTTAAAACTCTAGGCCCAGTTTAGAGCGCTGGGCCCAGTTCAGGGCTCTAGGCCCAGTTCATGCCCTGGCCCAGCTCAGGGCTTTAGGCCCAGCTCAGACTCTGGCCCAGGTTGGGCTCTAGGCCCAGCTCAGGGCTTTAGGCCCAGCTCAGGGCTCTAGGCCCAGCTTCATTCAGGGCCTGGCTCAGTTGAGGCTCTGTTCCAGTTTAAGGCCCTTTCCCAGTTCAGGCCCTGTACTGGTTTGGGGCCACCTCCCAGTTAAGGGCACCCCCCCAGTTTGGGTTCCAGTCCCTGCCCTCGCCTCGCTTCCGCTTCTGGTGCGACACCGGCCAATCAGCGCACGCAGAGCGGGAGCACGGCAGCCAATGGCGGAGCATGGGGCGGGACAGGTGTTACCATGGGGATCGCCATGGCAACGGGAGTGGGCACCCCTGGGTCCTACCGCCCACCCGCAGCCACCCCCCCCCCCCCCGGGACACCCCTGTCCCCATTGTCCCCCCCCCAGGGGACCACCCTGTCCCCAATGTCCCCCCCTGGGGACCACCCTGTCGCCATGGGGGGCCCCAATATCCCCCCCCCGCCCCCCCTGGGGACACCCCTGTCTCCATCGAGGCCCCCAGTGTCCCCCCAGGACCCTCCTGTCCTTGGGGACATCCCCCCCCGATACCACAGGGACACTTGTGTCCCCAAGTGCCACCCCCCCCCAACAGGACACGGTGCCACCGGCGATGTCACCCCATGAGCTTTAATGGGCTGAAACGGTGCAAAAAAGGGGCAAAGGTGTAAAAAGAAATCGAAATAAAGTGTTGGGTCACCGGAATGGGGAGAACCAGTAAGTGACTGGGCCAAACTGGGATGGCACTGCCACCTGGGAGGTGACATGGGGTGACGTGGGGGCCACACCAGTGCCAGACTGGGCCATACTGGGATGGCACTGTCATCTACGGGGTGACACATGGAGATGAGAGGTCCCACCAGTGCCAAACTGGGCCAAACTGGGATGACACTGTCATCTATGGGGTGAGACATGGAAACGTGGGGTCCCACCACTGCCAAACTGGGATGGTACTGTCACCTATGTGGTGACATGGGGGTCCACCAGTGCCAAACTGGGCCAAACTGGGATGGCACTGTCATCTACGGGGTGAGACATGGAGATGAGGGGTCCCACCAGTGCCAAACTGGGATGGTACTGTCACCTATGTGGTGACATGGGGGTCCACCAGTGCCAAACTGGGCCAAACTGGGATGGCACTGTCATCTATGGGGTGAGACATGGGGACATGGGGTCCCATCAGTGCCAAACTGGGCCAAACTGGGATGACACTGTCATCTACGGGGTGACACATGGAGACGTGGGGTCCCACCAGTGCCAAACTGGGATGACACTGTCATCTATGGGGTGAGACATGGAGACGTGGGGTCCCACCAGTGCCAAACTGGGATGGTACTGTCACCTATGTGGTGACATGGGGGTCCACCAGTGCCAAACTGGGCCAAACTGGGATGGCACTGTCATCTATGGGGTGAGACATGGGGTCCCATCAGTGCCAAACTGGGATGGTACTGTCACCTATGTGGTGACATGGGGTCCCACCAGTGCCAAACTGGGACGGCACTGTCATCTATGTGGTGACATGGGGTCCCACCAGTGCCAAACTGGGATGGCACTGTCATCTATGTGGTGACATGGGGTCCCACCAGTGCCAAACTGGGATGGCACTGTCATCTATGTGGTGACATGGGGTCCCACCAGTGCCAAACTGGGATGGTACTGTCACCTATGTTGTGACATGGGGTCCCACCAGTGCCAAACTGGGATGGCACTGTCATCTATGTGGTGACATGGGGTCCCACCAGTGCCAAACTGGGATGGCACTGTCATCTATGTGGTGACATGGGGTCCCACCAGTGCCAAACTGGCATGGTAGTGTCACCTATGTGGTGACAGGGGGTCCCACCAGTGCCAAACTGGTCCCCATTCCCAGACACACCCTACTACCACCTACGGGAAAGGTGGGTGTGCGCAGGCGGGCGGACACCTCGGTTCCCGCTGCCCCACCGGTGGCTCCTGGCTACGTCAGCTCTCGGCGTCCCATCACGGCGGAGGTCACCAGCTGGGACGCGATGGGCTAACTGGTTTTCCTCCATTATCCATCCAAACGTCCGCGAGGGAATGGCAGATTTCCCCACGGAAGGGTTGGGATCGTCCCTCACGCGAAGCTTCTCGTCGTCTTAGATGTTCTCCGCGTCTTCTCCGGTGGTAACACCTCACCGCCGGGTGTTAACAAAGCTCCCGGGAAACCCTCGTTGCGCTTTCTCGTTGGTTACTCTCCGGAGGGTGAAGGTTCAAGGACAACGTGTTCATCCAGGAGGTTCCTAGGGAAGGAGAAAGAAGCCCAAGGTCTTGGGTGGCACGGAACCTTCAGGAACGAGCCCTCGCTCCCTCAAAAGTGCCCTTTCCCACCCGGCGTTCCCCGAGGTTTTTGATTCCTGGTCACCGGTGGGACTACTCGTTGCGTAGAGCTTGGCCAACGTGGTCTTGCTGCGTGAAGATCCGGGTCCGCGTGTCGCCACCATTCGTGGAGCCGTTGGACCATCCGATACTCAAGAAAATCCTGCCACGTTCCTACTGGTGGTCGCCCGTACTGGTCCACCTGGCCACCCCGGTGGGATTTTTCCGGCGCGCGGCGTAGGATGGAAGACGGGGATCCGATCGTTTTGTTCCCGATTATTTTCTTCTCCGTACATCTCCATTCTCCATCTGCCCGTTGCATTTTGCCCAATTCCCTCGCCGTCGCGTAGCACCAGCCCATACTGGTGCTCCAGATGTATACGGTCCCTACGTATACGGTCCTTACGCCGTTTCTAAGAGCTAATACCACGTCCTAGAGGTCCGCTGGTTGAGCAGAACCTTCTACTCGCTCCGTTACCACGAGTCCATCGGCTACAGATCCACCGGCAGCCGTTCCCTTGCCATTCGCCCGATGTTTTAGGAGCGCTCCCATCAGTCGGACACCGTCTGGTTGGTGGGGATCGAGTTCAGGAGCATTCTGGGTAGGAGAACGTGGAGGCTTCGTCTGTTTGGTGGCCACCGCCGTGTGCTCCACAGCTTCGGCAACTTTATTCTCCTTAGTCGAGCCACCTGTGATGGATACGCAGTCCCACCGCTGTACGGTGGTCGTAGGTGCGACATCTAAAGGCGGTGGTTGAAGAGGAGGTTGGAGGCGACGCGGAAGAGGAGGTTGGAGGCGACGCGGAAGAGGAGGTTGGAGGCGACGCGGAAGAGGAGGTTGAAGACGACGCAGAAGAGGAGGTTGAAGACGACGCAGAAGAGGAGGTTGGAGGCGATGTAGAAGGCGACGCAGAAGAGGAGGTTGGAGGCGACGCAGAAGAGGAGGTTGAAGACGACGCGGAAGAGGAGGTTGGAGGCGACGCAGAAGAGGAGGTTGAAGGCGACGCAGAAGACGACGCAGAAGACGACGCAGAAGACGACGCAGAAGACGACGCAGAAGACGACGCAGAAGACGACGCAGAAGACGACGCAGAAGACGACGCAGAAGACGACGCAGAAGAGGAGGTTGAAGGCGACGCAGAAGACGACGCAGAAGAGGAGGTTGGAGGCGACGCAGAAGAGGAGGTTGGAGGCGACGCAGAAGACGACGCAGAAGAGGAGGTTGGAGGCGACGCAGAAGAGGAGGTTGGAGGCGACGCAGAAGACGAGGTTGAAGGCGACGCAGAAGACAATGTAGAAGAGGAGGTTTATGGCGTTAGCCATAAACCCCAGTGACACCTGGGAAGTGACGCGAGGTGACGCGTGGGTCACACCAGTACCGGACTGGGCCAAACTGGTCCCCTCCCCGCTGGTTGAGGTGGTGGGGGTGACTCACCCGGATGCCTGGGTGCGCGGCGGGGTTGGAGGGGTCAGGAGGCGTTGTCACCGTTGTCCCCAAGGATGGCGGCGCCCAGGGCCTGCAGCTGCGTCACGAGGGAGCCCAGCGCCGCTGGGGGGACACGGAGGGACGTTGGGGGACACTGGGGACGTGGGGGGGACATTGGGAGGTGGGGGGGGGGAAACTGGGGGGACATTGGGGACATGGGGGGACATTGGAGGGCTGAGGGGACATTGGGGACACATTGGGGACATGGGGCAGACATTGGAGGGCTGGGGGGACATTGGGGACACATTGGGGACATGGGGGGACATTGGGAGCTGGGGGGGACTGTGGGGACACTGGGGACATGGGGGGACATTGGAGGGCTGAGGGGACATTGGGGACATGGGGGGACATTGGGGAGACATTGGGGGGCTGAGGGGACATTGGGGACATGGGGGGACACTGGAGGGCTGAGGGGACATTGGGGACGTGGGGGGACATGGGGGAGACACTGGAGGGCTGAGGGGACATTGGGGACGTGGGGGAGACACTGGAGGGCTGAGGGGACATTGGGGACGTGGAGGGACATTGGGGAGACACTGGAGGGCTGAGGGGACATTGGGGACATGGGGGGACATTGGGGGGCTGAGGGGACACTGGGGACATGGGGGGACACTTGGGGAGGGGACATTGGGGGCACCCAAGGGTGTCACAGGACACGGGGGGGGACACAGGGACACAGACGGAGGGGGACACGGGGACACCCACAGGTGCCACACAGGCCGGACCTACCTCTGCCTGGGGGGGGCCCCATCCTGTCTCCACGGAAGGTGGCCTGGGGGTGACACGAGGGGTGACATGGGGACAGCAGCCACCCCTGTCCCCGAGTGCCCTCCCAGAGCGATGTCCCTCCCTTGTCACCCCCTCCCCATGTCCCCTGGCCCCTCCCTATGCCACCTCCCCACGTCCCCACCCGTGTCCCCAAGCCACCTCACCTCGCCCCGTGCCACCTTGTCCTGCATCACCTCGTCCTTTGTCACCCGGCCGTGTGTCACCTCCTCAGCCACCCCCAAGGCCACCGCTGCGGGGACAGGGACAGGCCGCGGTGGGGACATGGCAGCCACCGCTCACCCACAGGGGCACAGGGTGGCACCTGCCCGGTGTCCCCTCGTGTCCCACCGGTGACGTCCCCTGCCCGGTGTCCTCCCCACCAAAGGTGTCCCCGATGTGTCCCCACTCACCGCTGCGCCGGACCCTGGCCATCGTCCCCGTGAGCAGATGGGCGCTGCCTGTCACCTTGGCCACCGGGCTGGGGACAGCGTCACAGTGTCACCCCCCCGGCCCCAGACGTGGGTCAGAGGGCCAGCAGGGTGGGGACAGTGCCACCACGTCACCCCTGGGGTCCCCGAGAGCGGGGACGGGGCCTCCTGCGGTCCCAAAGTCACCCCCAGGGTCCCAATGTCCCCCCCAGTGTCCCCATGCCACCCTTGGGGTCCCCATGTCACCCTCAGCGTCCCCTGGACCCAGGCGTCCGGGCCCCTCCCCTGTCACTCACTCGTCCCCCGTCGGGTCCCGCTGCCACCGTGGCTGGTCCAAGGTCACTGCCGGGGCCACCAAGCCTGGGGACAGGGGACAGAGTGACACCGAGGTCACCAGCCACGGGGACAGGGTGAGTCCGGGGCCACCCGCTGTGGAAGAGGGGTGACGGTGGCATCGGGGCCACCCTGTTCCTGTCCTCACGCCTGTCCTGTCCCCACGTCCCCATTCCTGTCCCCATCTACCTGTCCCTGTGTCCCTGTCCCTTCCCTGTCCCCATGTCCCCCTCCCTGTCCCCATGTCCCCATCCCCATGTCCCCTTCCTTGTCCCCATGTCCCCCTCCCTGTCCCAATCCCCATGTCCCCCTCCTTGTCCCCATGTCCCCCTCCCTGTCCCCATCCCCGTGTCCCCCTCCATGTCCCCATGTCCCCCTCCCTGTCCCCATCCCCGTGTCCCCCTCCATGTCCCCGTGTCCCCATCTCCCTCCCTGCCCCCATGTCCCCATCCCCATGTCCCCCTCCTTGTCCCCATGTCCCCCTCCCTGCCTCTGTGCCCCCTGTCCCAATGTCCCCCTCCTTGTCCCCGTGCCCCCCTCCCTGTCCCCATCTCCCTCCCTGTCCCCATGTCCCCGTCCCCATGTCCCCGTCCCCATGTCCCCCTCCCTGTCCCTGTGTCCCCCTCCCTGTCCCCACGTCCCCGTACCCTGGAGGACGCGGAGCCGCTGTCCCGCTCGGCGCAGGCGGGCACAGAGGGTGACCATGGTCCCGGTGGCTGCTGTCACCTCGGCCTCACGTGCTGTCACCACCCCAGCCAGCCTGGGGGACAGGGGGACGGCGGGGGGGGGACAGGGGGGGACACAGGGACAGGAGCAGCAGGGACAGGACAGTGATGACATGGGGACAGGGACAGGGGTCACCTCTCAGTGTCCCCTCCCAGTATCCCCCAGAGGCCTCCAGTTCCTTCCCAGTCCCCTCCCAGTGTCCCCAGTGCCTCCCCACAACCCCCTGGCCCCTATCCCAGTCCCCCCCAGCCTTTCCCAGTGTCACCCCAGTATCCTCCCAGTCCCTCAGAGAAGCCCCCAGTCCCTGCCCCCCAGTTTCTTCCCCGTTCCCCCTGGTCCCTCTCGGTGCCCAGTTCCCCTCCAGTCCCTCCCAGTGCCCTCCCAGTACCTGGCAGCCGCCCGGGCCAGTCCCCCCAGTGCCTCCTCAGCCGCCTCTGCCCGTCCCCGCTGCCGTGTCACCTCCCGCGCCAGGCGCTGGGACAAGAGCCACCACGTCCCCAACCTGTCCCCAAGATCTCCCGTGTCCCCAGCGTGTCCCCACTCCAGGTCACCTCCCCAGCCAGGTACTGGGACACGGCCCACTGGTCACCGCTGTCCCCATCGTGTCCCCAACCCCTCCCCAAGTGGCCCCCTGTGATGTCCCCAGTGCGTCCCCATGTCCCCAAGCCATCCCTGACCCATTCCTGTGTCCCCAATGTGTCCCCTGGACATGTCTCTCTGTGTCCCCATGTCCCCAGCATGGCCCTTTGTGTCCCCAGCAGGTCCCCGTGTCCCCAGCATGTCCTCATGTCCCTGGCAGGTCCCCATATGTCCCACACGTGTCCCCCCCATGTCCCCAGCAGGTCCCCGTGTCCCCAGCAGGTCCCCATGTCCCCAGCAGGTCCCCATACGCCCCACATGTGTCCTCCGTGTCCCCAGCAGGTCCCCATACGTCCCACTTGTGTCCCTCCCGTGTCCCCAGCAGGTCCCCATGTCCCCAGCAGGTCCCTGTGTCCCCAGCAGGTCCCCATACGTCCCACATGTGTCCCCCCCATGTCCCCAGCAGGTCCCCATATGTCCCACACGTCTCCCCCCCCATGTCCCCAGCAGGTCCCCATGTCCCCAGCAGATCCCCATATGTCCCACACGTGTCCCCCCCATGTCCCCAGCAGGTCCCCGTGTCCCCAGCAGGTCCCCATACGTCCCACATGTGTCCCCCCCATGTCCCCAGCAGGTCCCCATATGTCCCACACGTGTCCCCCCCATGTCCCCAGCAGGTCCCCATGTCCCCAGCAGTTCCCCATATGTCCCACACGTGTCCCCCCCATGTCCCCAGCAGGTCCCCATACGTCCCACTTGTGTCCCTCCCGTGTCCCCAGCAGGTCCCCATGTCCCCAGCAGGTCCCCATATGTCCCACACGTCTCCCCCCCATGTCCCCAGCAGGTCCCCATGTCCCCAGCAGTTCCCCATATGTCCCACACGTGTCCCCCCCATGTCCCCAGCAGGTCCCCATATGTCCCACACGTGTCCCCCCCATGTCCCCAGCAGGTCCCCATACGTCCCACTTGTGTCCCTCCCGTGTCCCCAGCAGGTCCCCATGTCCCCAGCAGATCCCCATATGTCCCACACGTGTCCCCCCCATGTCCCCAGCAGGTCCCCGTGTCCCCAGCAGGTCCCCATACGTCCCACACGTGTCCCCCCCATGTCCCCAGCAGGTCCCCATATGTCCCACACGTGTCCCCCCCCATGTCCCCAGCAGGTCCCCGTGTCCCCAGCAGGTCCCCATACGTCCCACACGTGTCCCCCCCATGTCCCCAGCAGGTCCCCATATGTCCCACACGTGTCCTCCCCATGTCCCCAGCAGGTCCCCGTGTCCCCAGCAGGTCCCCATACGTCCCACACGTGTCCCCCCCAGTGTCCCCAGCAGGTCCCCATGTCCCCAGCAGATCCCCATACGTCCCACACGTGTTCCCCCCATGTCCCCAGCAGGTTCCCGTGTCCCCAGCAGGTCCCCATACGTCCCACACATGTCCCCCAGTGTCCCCAGCAGGTCCCCGTGTCCCCAGCAGGTCCCCATATGTCCCACACAAGTCCCCCAGTGTCCCCAGCAGGTCCCCGTGTCCCCAGCAGGTCCCCATACGTCCCACATGTCCCCCCCGTGCCCCTGCTGACCTCGCTGTCCCGACGCTGCAGCTCGGCGGTGGCCGCCCTCTCGCGCAGGCTCAGCTCCAGCCGCGTCACTTGGCGCGTCCCCGCTGCCACCGCCGCCCCCAGCGACCCCACCTGAGGAACCCAGGCGGCCGGGAGTCTCCCAGGAGGGACCCAGGAGCCCCCCCAGAGGGAAAGAGGGTGACCCCTGGAAGGGAACCCCCTAAAACCCCCCCAGATGGGAGCCAGGGACCCCCCAGGAGGATCCCAGGACCCTGGGTGCCCCCAAACCCCCCCCAGATGGGACCCAGGGACCCCCCAGGAGGGACCCAGGAGTCCGGGTGCCTCCCAGCCCCCCCCAGATGGGACCCAGGGACCCCCCAGGAGGATCCCAGGACCCTGGGTGCCCCCAAAGCCCCCCAGATGGGAGCCAGGGACCCCTCGGGAGGGACCCAGGACTCTGGGTGCCCTCCAACCCCCTGAGATGGGACCCGGGGACCCCCCTAGATGGGACCCAGGACCCTGGGTGCCCCCAAACCCCCTCAGATGGGACCCAGGGACCCCCCAGGAGGATCCCAGGACTCTGGGTGCCCCCAAACCCCCTCAGATGGGACCCAGGGACCCCTCGGGAAGGATCCAGGACCCTGGGTGCCCCCCAAACCCTAAGATGGGACCCAGGCACCCCCCCGGGAGGGACCCAGGACTCTGGGTGTCCCCAAACCCCCCCAGATGGGAGCCAGGGACCCCTCGGGAGGGACCCAGGACTCTGGGTGCCCCCCAACCCCCCCAAATGGGAGCCAGGGACCCCTCGGGAGGGACCCAGGACTCTGGGTGCCCCCCAGCCCCCCCAGATGGGAGCCAGGCACCCCCCCGGGAGGGACCCAGGACTCTGGGTGTCCCCAAACCCCCCCAGATGGGAGCCAGGGACCCCTCGGGAGGGACCCAGGACTCTGGGTGCCCCCCAACCCCCCCAAATGGGACTCAGGACCCCCCCCAAGATGGGACCTAGGCATCCAGGCACCCACCTGCGCCCGCAGCGCCCGCTGCGCCTCCTCCTGCACCCGCAGCTGCACCAGGAGGGCGAAGACCTTCTCCCGCCAGCGCCCCAGGAGCGCCTGCAGCCGGGGGGGGGCCACCGCCATGGGGACCTCAGCGGGGGGCAGCTGGGGGGGGGGGCAGAGGGGGTGGCGTGAGTGTCCCGGGGCACCCAGACACCCCCTGACCCCCCCAAGGACCCAGAAACACCCAAGCCCCCCCCCCAACACACCCACCATCCCAGGGGCACCCAAGACCCCCTCAGCACCCCAGAACCTCCCCGTTGCACACCAGCGTCCCCCCAGCACCCCAAAAGCCCCCCCCAGTGGCACCCTATGGCACCCCAGGGCCCACCAGACCAACCCCCGAGCACCCCTGGACCCCCCCAGAGCACCCTAGGACCCCCCCCCATCTCCCTGTGCCACCCCATTGCCCCCCCAGCACCCTCTGTAGCACCCCAGGGCCCCCCCACTGCCCCCCAGGGGCACCTCACAACACCCTAGGGCTCCCCCAGCACCCCAAAAGCCCCCCCGGTGGCACCCTAGGGGACCCCCAAACCCCTCCAAAGCACCCCAGGGCCACTCCAGCACCCAAGGGCCCCTCCCAGCACCCCAAAGGGCCCCCCCAGGGGCACCCTACGCCCCCCCCCCCAGCCCCACCTCGCGGCCCAGTTCGCGCTCCTGCAGGGTCAGGATGTGGCTGAGGGCGCTGAGCCGGGCCTGGAGCAGCACCTGGGCCTGGCACTGGGGGGAATGGGGACAGTGTGGGGACACTGCGGGGACAGGAGGACACCCTGGGGACAGGGGGACACCTCGGGGACACTGCAGGGACAAGGGGGTAAGGGGACAGTGTGGGGACACTGCGGGGACAGGAGGACACCCTGGGGACAGGGGGACACCTCGGGGACGCTGTAGGGACAAGGGGGTAGGGGGACAGTGTGGGGACACTGCGGGGACAGGAGGACACCCTGGGGACAGGGGGACACCTCGGGGACAGTGTAGGGACAAGGGGGTAAGGGGACAGTGTGGGGACACTGCGGGGACAGGAGGACATCCTGGGGACAGGGGGACACCTCGGGGACAGTGTAGGGACAAGGGGGTAGGGGGACAGTGTGGGGACACTGCGGGGACAGGAGGACACCCTGGGGACAGGGGGACACCTCGGGGACACTGCAGGGACAAGGGGGTAAGGGGACAGTGTGGGGACACTGCGGGGACAGGAGGGCACCCTGGGGACAGGGGGACACCTCGGGGACACTGCAGGGACAAGGGGGTAGGGGGACGGTGTGGGGACACCGCAGGGACAGGAGGACACCCTGGGGACAGGGGGACACCTCGGGGACACTGCAGGGACAAGGGGGTAGGGGGACAGTGTGGGGACACTGCGGGGACAGGAGGACACCCTGGGGACAGGGGGACACCTCGGAGACACTGCAGGGACAAGGGGGTAAGGGGACATGCTGGGGACAAGGGCCACCATGAGGCCACCAAAGGGACATGGGGACATCCTGGGGACGCTGGACATTGGGACACTGCAGAGACAGGGACATGGATGGTGGGGACAGGGCACAGGGCCACCATGTGACCCTGGGTCACCATGTCACACCCACCCTGGGGACACCCTGGGGACACCAGAAGGGCAGGGGACATCCCGGGGACACAGCCACGGTGTCATCCCCACCATAGGGACACCCTGGGGGCAGGGGGACATCCTGGGGACACAGGGGACACAGGGGACATGGCCACCCTGTCACCCCCACCACAGGGACACCCCAGGGACACCAGAGGGGCAGGGGACATGGCCATGGTGTCATCCCCACCACAGGGACACTCTGGGGACATGGGGACACCCTGGGGACACCCCGGGGACACCAGAGGGACAGGGGACATCCTGGGGACACTGTGGGGACAGGGGACATGGCCACCATGTCACCCCCACCACAGGGACACCCTGGGGACACTGTGGGGACAGGGGACACGGCCACAGTGTCATCCCCACCATGGGGACATCCTGGGGACAAGGGGACACCCTGGGGACACCAGAGGGACAGGGGACATGGGGACATCCTGGGGACACTGTGGGGACAGGGGACATGGCCACCTGTCACCCCCACCACAGGGACACCCTGGGGACACTGTGGGGACAGGGGACATGGCCACCTGTCACCCCCACCATGGGGACACCCTGGGGACATGGGGACACCCCAGGGACACCAGAGGGACAGGGGACATGGGGACATCCTGGGGACACTGTGGGGACAGGGGACATGGCCACCTGTCACCCCCACCACAGGGACACCCTGGGGACACTGTGGGGACAGGGGACACGGCCACAGTGTCATCCCCACCATGGGGACATCCTGGGGACACTGTGGGGACAGGGGACATGGCCACCTGTCACCCCCACCATGGGGACACCCTGGGGACAAGGGGACACCCTGGGGACACCAGAGGGACAGGGGACATGGCCACCGTGCCGCCCCCACCATGGGGACACCCTGGGGACATGGGGACACCCCAGGGACACCCGAGGGACAAGGGGACACCCTGGGGACACTGTGGGGACAGGGGACACGGCCACCGTGCCACCCCCACCACGGGGACACCCCGAGGACAGGGCCATCGTGTCCCCAAGGGGGGGGACGTGGCCCTCAGGCGCCTGGGCTCACCTCCTCCAGGGGCTGCTCCCCATCAGGCTCCGCCCCCTGGGCTTGGCCACGCCTCCTCTCTGCCTCAAGCTCCGCCTCCAGGGCCTGGCCACACCTCCTCTCTGCCTCAAGCTCCGCCTCCAAGGCTTGACCACGCCTCCTCTCATCATCAAGCTCTGCCTCCAAGTCTTGGCCCCGCCTCTTCTCAGCCTCAAGCCCCGCCTCCAGGGCTTGGCCCCGCCTCTTCTCAGCCTCAAGCTCCGCCTCCAGGGCTTGGCCCCACCTCTTCTCAGCCTCAAGCTCCACCTCCAGGGCTTGGCTCCGCCTCTTCTCAGCCTCAAGCTCCACCTCCAGGGCTTGGCCCCGCCTCTTCTCAGCCTCAAGCTCCACCTCCAGGGCTTGGCTCCGCCTCTTCTCAGCCTCAAGCTCCGCCTCCAGGGTCCTGTCAAAGGGGACCCATGTGTCCAGGCTCTAGGAGTTACTGGGAGGACTGGGGGGTTACTGGGAGGATTACTCGGAGCACTGGGGGTTACTGGGAGCACTGGGAGGGCTAGTGGGGGATTACTGGGAACACTGGGTGGGGAAACTGGGGGATTACGGAGAGCATTGGGGGTCACTGGGTGGACTGGGAGGGTTTGTGGGGATTACTGGGAACACTGGGGGGTTTACTGGGAGGGCTACTGGCAGCGTTGAGGTGTACTGGGAGGTTACTGGGAATACTGGAAAGGGAAACTGGGGGATTACAGGGAGCACAAGGGGTTACTGGGAGGGTTACCAGGAGCACTGGGGGGTTACTGGGATCACTGGGACAGTTATTAGGAGGTTACTGGGAGCACTGGGGGTTACTGGGCAGCTACTGGGAACATGAGAGCACAGTAGGAGTAATTAGGGAGTACCTGGGGAGCAACTGGGTGCACTGGGGGGTTACTGGGAGGGCTACTGGGAGCACTGGGGTATTACTGGGATGACTGGGACAGTTATTAGGAGGTTACTGGGCAGCTACTGGGAACATGAGAATACAGTAGGAGTAATTGGGGAGTACCTGGGGAGCAACTGGGTGCACTGGGGGGTGACTGGGAGGGCTACTGGGAGCACTGGGGTGCTCTGGGAGGATTACAAGGAGCACTGGGGGGTAACTGGGAGGTTACTGGGAGAACTGGGAGCCCTTACCTGGTGCTGGGGCGGAGCACGAAGTGCGATGGGGGGACGAGAGGGACCCAGTCGGCCATTGGTGGCACCTTGGGGTGGGACAACTCCCAGTAAGTCCCAGTAACCCCCTCCCAGCCCCAGTACCTTCCAGTACCCCAGCCCCAGTACCTCCCAGTAACCCCCAGTGAGGGCCTGCTCCTCCCTACACACAGTCCCAGTACCCCCCGCCAGCCTCAATGACTCCCAGTAACAACCAGTGACTCCCAGTTCCTGTCTGGGCCCGGTAACCCCCCAGTAATTCCCAGTTCCCCCTGCCGTGGCCCCAGTGACTCCCAGTCCCACACTCCCAGTAACCCCCAGTGGCTCCCAGTTTACTCCTTCCCCAGCCCCAGTGACTCCCAGTACTTCCTGCCACAGCTCCCAGAGAGTCCCAGTTCCCCTCTTCATGCTCCCAATAGACCCCAGTGACTCCCAGTTTACCCGTCATGGTCCCAGTTGCTCCCAATAACCACCCCCTCATATTCCCAGTGACTCCCAGTAACCTCCAACATGCTCCCACTAACTCCCAGTGACTCCCCATTCCCCCTCAAGGTCCCAGGGGCTACCAGTACTCCCAGTAACTGCCCCCTGATATTCCCAGTGACTCCCACTTCCTTGTCACATGCTCCCAGTGGCTCCCAGTTGCTCCCCATTCTCCCACTCAAGGTCCCAGTACCCCCAGTTACTGCCCCTTCATATTCCCAGTGAGTCCCAGTTCCCCTCACACACTCCCAGTGGCTCCCAGTATCTCCCAGTGGCTCCCCATTCACCCCCTCAAGGGCCCAGAGGGTCCCAGTACCCCCAGTGACTCCCAGTAAGCGCCTCCTCATATTCCCAGTGACTCCCAGTTCCCCCCACACACTCCCAGTGGCTCCCAGTAACTCCCAGTGGCTCCTCATTCACCTCCTCGAGGGCCCAGGGGGTCCCAGTACCCCCAGTGACTCCCAGTAACCACCTCCTCATATTCCCAGTGACTCCCAGTTCCCCTCACACACACTTCCAGTGGCTCCCAGTAACTCCCCATTTCCTCCCTCCCCACGGCCCCAGGGGCTCCCAGTAACTCCCAGTTCCTCCCCCCAGCCCCAGTACTTCCCAGTAACCCCCAGTTCAACCCAGACAGATGCTCCCAGTACCTCCCAGTACACCCAGTACCCCCCGTCCCCCCTCACGACCGCGCGGTGCACGCCGGGAACGCGCCGCCGCCGCCGCTCTCCCGCTCCGCGCGGCGCAGCCAATCAGCGCGCGGAGCCGGGCGAAGAGCCCGCCCCCTCGCCCGGGCGGCGGGAAAGCGACAGCCAATGAGAGACGGCAATTCAAAAATCCCGCCTCCCCGTTGGCCAATGGGAGACCGCGCCTGGGCGTGGAGCGGCTGCGGAGCCGCTCGTCCCGCCCCCCCGCGGGGGCTCCGCCAATCAGGGCTCGAGGGGCGGGGCCTGGGGTAAAGCGTGGGCCTGGGGGGGTAAAGCTGCGCCTGGGGTGTAAATCAGGGCCCTGGAGGTGTAAATCAGGGCACGAAGGGGTAAATCAGGGCGGCGGGGGGTAAATATGAGCCTTGACGGGGCAAATCTGAGCCCCGAGGGGGTAAATCTGGGGGGGTGGGGTGTAAATCAGGGCCCTGGAGGTGTAAATCAGGGCCCTGAGGGGGCAAATATGAGCCCTGAGGGGGTAAATCTGGGCTCTGGGGGGTAAATCTGGGCCCTGAGGGGGCAAATAAAAGCCCTGAGGGGTAAATGGGAGCTCTGAGGGGGTAAATCTGGCCCCCAGTGGGCAAATCTGGGCTCTGGGGTGTAAATCTGGGCCCTGAGGGGGCAAATCTGGGCCCTGAGGGGGCAAATCTCGGCTCTGGGGGGTAAATCTGGGCCCTGAGGGGGCAAATATGAGCCTTGAGGGGGTAAATCTGGGCCTTGAGGGGTAAATGGGAGCTCTGAGGGGGTAAATCTGAGCCCCAGTGGGAATCAGGGCCCTGAGGGGGCAAATATAAGCCCTGAGGGGGTAAGTCTGGGCTCTGGGGGGTAAATCAGGGCCCTGAGGGGGCAAATAAAAGCCCTGAGGGGTAAATGGGAGCTCTGAGGGGGTAAATCTGGCCCCCAGTGGGCAAATCTGGGCCTAAGGGGGTAAATCTGACCCCTGAGGGGGTAAATCTGACCCCTGAGGGGTAAATCTGGGGCCTAAGGGGGTAAATCTGGAGCCTGGGGGGTAAATCAGGGCCCTGAGGGGGCAAATATTGGCCCTGAGGGGGTAAATCTGGGCCCTGAGGGAGTAAATCTGACCCCTGAGGGGTAAATTTGGGTCCTAAGGGGGTAAATGTGAGCCCTGGGGGGGCAAATCTGGGGCTTGGAGGGGTAAATTCGGGCCCTGAGGGAGTAAATCGCATCCTGAGGGGTAAATGGGAGCTCTGAGGGGGTAAATCTGAGCCCTAAGGGGGTAAATGTGGGATCTAGGGGGTAAATCTGGGCCCTGAGGGGGTAAATCTGAGCCCTGGGGGGGCAAATCTGGGCCCTGAGGGGGTAAATCTGGGATCTAGGGGGCAAATCTTACCCCTGGGGGGGTAAATCTGGGGTCCGAGGGGTGGCAGGACCCGGACACCCGGGTCCCTCCCATCACCCCGGCCGCCTGGGTCCCACGAGGGTGTGGGAGGGACGATGACGTAGGTGCCACCACCGCCTGCGGCCACGGTCCCCGAGGGGCACAGGGAGGTAGGTGCTGGCGGGGGGGGGTGAGCCGCACCCGGACGCCTGGGTCCCTTTTGGGGGGGAAATGGGGGGACCCAGGGGTGGGAGCGGGAGCTGAGGAGGAGGAGGAGGGGGGACACCCACACCCGGACGCCTGGGCCCCTCCGCGGTCGCGGAAAGGGAAGTGGAGGGGGTTCCTGCGCCCGGGTGCTTGGGTCCCTCGGAGCGGTGATGGCGGCCACACCCGGACGCCTGGGTCCCTTAGGGTGGTGATGGGGTCCCCTCCTGGGTGCCTGGGTCCCCACCCGGATGCCTGGGTCCCCCGTAGGATGTCGCTGTCCCCGGCAATGGCCTCGGCCAAGGCGGCCTCCAAGCAGGCGCTGCGGGCGTTGGTGGGGTTGGCGGAGGCGTTGGGGACGCCGGAGGCGGTGGCGGCGGCGCTGGCGGAGGCGAAGGCGGCGTTGGCGGAGGCGGAGGAGGCGGTGGCGGGGCTGGAAGAGGCGGTGGTGGCGGCGAGGGCGACGGTGGCGAGGACGACGCCGACGCCGGGGCTCAATGCCGAAAGTCTCTACCGGGCACTGGGAGCGGTCACCGATGCCAGAGCTTCCGAGCTGGAACGGGAGCTGAGCCGGAATCAGCGGCGCCACCGGTGTCTGAGGGTGGTCCGGAACATCGCCCTGGTGCTGATGCTTCTCTGTGCCCCCCTGTGTGAGTACAGACCAGTATAGACCAGTATAGACCAGTTCAGATGAGTAGGGAGCCCTACAGATCCGCTTGGAACAGTAGTGCTGGTAGAGAACCTTAGAGACCAGTACAGACCAGTAGGAAACCCTACAGACCAGTAGAGACCAGTTTAGACCAGTAAATACCACAAGGAACCACTGTGGAGCAGTACAGACCAGTCGGAAGCTCTACAGGCCAGTAGGAACCAGTTTAGACCAGTAAATACCATCAAGGAACCACTGTGGAGCAGTACAGACCAGTCGGAAGCTCTACAGACCAGTAGGGACCAGTTTAGGCCAGTAAATACCATCAAGGAACCACTGTGGAGCAGTACAGACCAGTCGGAAGCTCTACAGACCAGTAGGGACCAGTTTAGGCCAGTAAGTACCATCAAGGAACCACTGTGGAGCAGTACAGACCAGTCGGAAGCTCTACAGGCCAGTAGGGACCAGTTTAGACCAGTAAATACCATCAAGGAACCACTGTGGAGCAGTACAGACCAGTCGGAAGTTCTACAGACCAGTAGGGACCAGTTTAGACCAGTAAGGACCACAAGGAACCACTGTGGAGCCGTACAGACCAGTCGGAAGCTCTACAGGCCAGTAGGGACTTTCTCTTGCCCTGACCAGTATAGACCAGAATGGACCAGTTCAGACCAGTAGGGAGCCCCACAGATCCACTTGGACCAGTAGTGCTGGTAGAGAACCTTAGAGACCAGTACAGACCAGTAGGAAACCCTACAGACCAGTAGAAGCTTTCCCCTGCTCTGACCACTACAGACCAGTTTGGAGCTATATGGGCCAGTAAGGAGGTCTACAGACCACTATATACCAGTATATACCAGTAAGGACCAGTAGGAGCCACTGTAGACCAGTAGGGACCAGTAAAGACCAGTGGGATGCCCTACAAACCAGTGTAGACCAGTATAGAGCTTCCCCTGCCCCAACCAGTATGGACTGGGGGACACTGGGAGAGGACTGGGGACACCTGGAGGGGATGGGGGAGACTGGGATGGAACTGGGAACACTGGGAAGGGACAGGGACACTGGGATGGGGGACACCAGGAGGGGATAGGGAGCACTGGGAGGGGGCAAGGACACTGGGACAAGACTGGGGACACTGGGAGGGTACTGGGACACCAGGAGGGGACAGGGGACACTGGGACAACACTGGGGACACTGGGATGAGACTGAGGACACTGGGAGGGGACTGGGGACACTGGGAAGGGACAGGGACACTGGGATGGGGGACACCAGGATGGGATAGGGGACAGTGGGAGGGGACAAGGACACTGGGATGGGACTGGGGACACTGGGAGGGGACTGGGGACACCAGGAGGCAACAGGGGACACCAGGAGGGGATGGGGACACTGGGATGGGACTGGGGACAATGGGAGGGGATGGGGACACTGGGAGGGTACTGGGACACCAGGAGGGGACAGGGGACACTGGGAGGGGATGGGGACACTGGGACAACACTGGGGACACTGGGATGGGGCTGGGGACACTGGGAGGGGACAGGGGACACCAGGAGAGGATGGGGACACTGGGATGGGACTGGGGACACTGAGAGAGGACAGGGACACTGGGATGGGGGACACCAGGAGGGGACAGGGGACACCAGAAGGGGATGGGGACACTGGGACAAGACTGGGGACACTGGGATGGGACTGGGGACACTGGGAGGGGACAGGGACACTGGGATGGGGGATACCAGGAGGGGACAGGGGACACCAGAAGGGGACAGGGACACTGGGCCAAGACTGAGGACACTGGGAGGGGACTGGGGACACTGGGAGGGGACTGGGGACACCAGGAGGGGATGGGGACACTGGGAGGGGACTGGGGACACCAGGAGGGGATGGGGACACCAGGAGAGGATGGGGACACTGGGAGGGGACTGGGGACACCAGGAGGGGATGGGGACACCGGGAGAGGATGGGGACACTGGGAGGGGACTGGGGACACCGGGAAGGGACTGGGGACACTGGGAAGGGACAGGGACACTGGGATGGGGGACACCAGGAGGGGACAGGGGACACCAGAAGGGGACAGGGACACTGGGCCAAGACTGAGGACACTGGGAGGGGACTGGGGACACTGGGAGGGGACTGGGGACACTGGGAGGGGATAGGGACACTGGGATGGGGGACACCAGGAGGGGACAGGGGACACCAGAAGGGGATGGGGACACTGGGACAAGACTGGGGACACTGGGATGGGACTGGGGACACTGGGAGGGGACAGGGACACTGGGATGGGGGACACCAGGAGGGGACAGGGGACACCAGAAGGGGACAGGGACACTGGGCCAAGACTGAGGACACTGGGAGGGGACTGGGGACACCAGGAGGGGATGGGGACACTGGGAGGGGACTGGGGACACCAGGAGGGGATGGGGACACCGGGAGAGGATGGGGACACTGGGAGGGGACTGGGGACACCGGGAAGGGACTGGGGACACTGGGAAGGGACAGGGACACTGGGATGGGGGACACCAGGAGGGGACAGGGGACACCAGAAGGGGATGGGGACACTGGGACAAGACTGGGGACACTGGGATGGGACTGGGGACACTGGGAGGGGACAGGGACACTGGGATGGGGGACACCAGGAGGGGACAGGGGACACTGGGCCAAGACTGGGGACACTGGGAGGGGACAGGGACACTGGGATGGGGGACACCAGGAGGGGACAGGGGACACTGGGCCAAGACTGGGGACACTGGGAGGGGATAGGGACACTGGGATGGGGGACACCAGGAGGGGACAGGGGACACCAGAAGGGGATGGGGACACTGGGACAAGACTGGGGACACTGGGATGGGACTGGGGACACTGGGAGGGGACAGGGACACTGGGATGGGGGACACCAGGAGGGGACAGGGGACACCAGAAGGGGATGGGGACACTGGGACAAGACTGGGGACACTGGGATGGGACTGGGGACACCAGGAGGGGATGGGGACACCAGGAGAGGATGGGGACACTGGGAGGGGACTGGAGACACTGGGATGGGACTGGGGACACCGGGAGGGGATAGGGACACTGGGATGGGACTGGGGACACCGGGAGGGGACTGGGGACACCAGGCGATGTCCCCGCCCCCCCGCTGTCCCCGCAGTGTCCCTGGACGTGGTGCGGGAGGCGGTGGGGGTGACACAGGAGAGCCACCTCGTCCCCTGCCTGGCCACCGTCGCCCTGATCTGCCACGTGGCCCTGCAGGGCACCGAGACGTCCCAGCGTCACTTGGTCACCGCTGTCACCCACCAACGTCACCAAGCCCGCCGCTACCACCGCCTGGCCCGGGACGCCGCCGCCGCCGCCGCCGCCGCCGAGGTCACCGAAGGCGTCACCGCCGCCATTGTCACCCTGGAGACGCTGGAGGAGGTGGCCGCTCACCTGAGGTCCCTGGTGAACGCTGTCACCCGGGATCTGGAGATGGGTTGGGGCTTCTCTGCCAGCGCCCGGGCCCTTGGGGACACCGTGGTGGCCTTGGGGACGGCGATGGGGGACAAGGAGGGGCTGGAGAGGTTGACCTGGGCGCTGGAGGCTCTGCCGGGGGATGAGTAGGGACAGGGACGGGGACACCCCGATGTCCCCTGTCCCATCTGGGGACACCAGGAGGGTCCTCTTCATCTTGGGGACACCCCGATGTCCCCTGTCCCATCTGGGGACACCAGGAGGGTCCTCTTCATCTTGGGGACACCCCGATGTCCCCTGTCCCATCTGGGGACACCAGGAGGGTCCTCTTCATCTTGGGGACACCCCGATGTCCCCTGTCCCATCTGGGGACACCGGGAGGGTCCTCCTCCTCCTGGGGACACCCCGATGTCCCCTGTCCCATCTGGGGACACCGGGAGGGTCCTCCTCCTCCTGGGGACACCCCGATGTCCCCTGTCCCATCTGGGGACACCAGGAGGGTCCTGCTCATCCTGGGGACACCCCGATGTCCCCAGTCCCATCTGGGGACACCAGGAGGGTCCTGCTCATCCTGGGGACACCCCGATGTCCCCTGTCCCATCTGGGGACACCGGGAGGGTCCTCCTCCTCCTGGGGACACCCCGATGTCCCCTGTCCCATCTGGGGACACCAGGAGGGTCCTGCTCATCCTGGGGACACCCCGATGTCCCCTGTCCCATCTGGGGACACCGGGAGGGTCCTCCTCCTCCTGGGGACACCCCGATGTCCCCTGTCCCATCTGGGGACACCAGGAGGGTCCTGCTCATCCTGGGGACACCCCGATGTCCCCTGTCCCATCTGGGGACACCGGGAGGGTCCTCCTCCTCCTGGGGACACCCCGATGTCCCCTGTCCCATCTGGGGACACCAGGAGGGTCCTGCTCATCCTGGGGACACCCCGATGTCCCCAGTCCCATCTGGGGACACCAGGAGGGTCCTGCTCATCCTGGGGACACCCCGATGTCCCCTGTCCCATCTGGGGACACCAGGAGGGTCCTCTTCATCTTGGGGACACCCTGATGTCCCCTGTCCCTCCTGGGGACGTTGAGGACGTCCCCTGGGTGGTCCAAGGACACCAGGGACGGGTTGGTGACACCCTGTCCCCCCAATAAACCTCAGGAACACGCTGGGCCCCCAACCTGTCACTGGGCGTTGGGGACATGGGGACACCGGGGGACGGGGACACCCCCACCCTATTCAGAGGCCACCAGGAGGAGGGATGTCCCCAAAGCATCCCCGTCAAAGGGCTTGGGAGTGTCCCCAATGTCCCCAAGGACGCCTGGCTGGGTGTTCCCATGGGGGACACGGTGGGGACACATCAGGGCCATCAGCAGGGCCGTGTTGGGGACAGCATTGGGGACGCGCTGGGGACATCGCCGTGGCCACGTTGGGGACAGGCTGGGGGCCAGCACTGGGGACAAGCCAGGGCCACGCTGGGGACATCACTGGGGCTGTGTTGGGGACATCCCTGAGGCCACCTCGGCTCCAGCACTGGGGACACCCCAGGGGCCACCATTGAGGCCACCATTGGGGACACCCTGAGGCCACCATCGGGGACACCCTGAGGCCACCATTGGGGCTAGTATTGGGGACACAAGGGGGACGTGCCGCAGCCAGCACTGGGGACATGTTGGGGACATCGGGGGACATGGGGGGGACGTTGAAGATTGCAGGTGGCCGTGTTGGGGCCCTGCTGGGGACATTGAGGGGAGGACACTGGGGGTCATGGGGCTGCATTGGGGACAACGGGGGACATCAGGGGCTGTGGGGACATCGGGGGACAGGGGGAGGGACATCGGGGGACACCAAGGGCTGGGGGTGGCCGTGCCAGGGCCACGTTGGGGACATCGGGGGGGGAGATGAGGGCCCATATGGCTGCGTTGGGGACATCGGGGGACACCAAGGGCTGGGGGTGGCCGTGCTGGGGCCACGTTGGGGACATCGGGAGGGACATCGGGGATTGTATGGCTGTGTTGGGGACACTGGGGGGCACCGGTGGCCATGGGACCCTGTTGGGGACATTGGGGGACAGGGGGGGGCTGGGGGTGGCCGTGCTGGGGCCATGTTGGGGACATCAGGGGGGAGATGAGAGCCCATATGGCTGCGTTGGGGACACTGGGGGACCATAAGGCTGCATTGGGGACATCGGGGGACACCAGTGGCCATGGGACCCTTTTGGGGACATTGAGGGACATCAGGGGCTGTGGGACCCTGTTGGGGACATTGGGGGACACGGGGGGCTGGGGGTGGCCGTGCCGGGGCCACGTTGGGGACACTGGGGGGGACATCAGGGACCGTATGGCTACATTGGGGACATTGGGGGACATCAGGGGCTGTGGGGACATCGGGGGACATTGTGGGGGACATTGGGGGACACCAAGGGCTGTGGGTGGCCGTGCTGTGGCCACATTGGGGACATCGGGGGGGACATCAGGGACCGTATGGCTGTGTTGGGGACACTGGGGGACACCGGTGGCCATGGGACCCTTTTGGGGACACTGAGGGACATCAGGGGCTGTGGGACCCTTTTGGGGACATCGGGGGACACGGGGGGCTGGCGGTGGCCATGCTGGGGCCACACTGGGGACACTGGGGGGGAGATGAGGGCCCATATGGCTGCGTTGGGGACATTGGGGGGCACCAGTGGCCACGGGACCCTTTTGGGGACATTGAGGGACATCAGGGGACAGCGGGGGCTGCGGGACCCTGTTGGGGACACTGGGGGACACCGAGGGCTGGGGGTGGCCGTGCTGTGGCCATGTTGGGGACATCGGGGGGGAGATGAGGGCCCATATAGCTGCGTTGGGGACATTGGGGGGCACCAGTGGCCACGGGACCCTTTTGGGGACATTGAGGGACATCAGGGGACAGCGGGGGCTGCGGGACCCTGTTGGGGACATTGGGGGACACGGGGGGCTGGCGGTGGCCGTGCTGGGGCCACGTTGGGGACATTGGGGGGGACACCAGGGACCATATGGCTGCGTTGGGGACACTGGGGGACACCGGTGGCCATGGGACCCTTTTGGGGACATTGAGGGACATCAGGGGCTGTGGGACCCTGTTGGGGACATTGGGGGACACCGAGGGCTGGGGGTGGCCGTGCTGTGGCCACGTTGGGGACACTGGGGGCCGTGGGGTCCCGCTGGGGCCACGGGGTGGGGCCATGGGGTCCCGCTGGGGACACAGGGCCGGGTTGGGGACACGAGGGGACACCGAGGGGCGTGGGTGTGGCCGCGGGGTGGGTGACGGCCCCGCTGGCCATGGCCCCGCTGGCGGCGTCCCCTCGCCCGGCCCTCGTGGGCCGAGCCTGGCCCAGCCCCAGGCCAACGTCCCGCCACCGCCGCCGCCACCATTTCCCGGTCCCCACCGCGTCCCCACCGCGTCCCCACCGCCGCCACCGCCGCCCATGGGGACCCCCGAGGCCACCGGCGCCATCGTCCCCCCCGAGGTGGGACAAATCTCAGCGCTGGGTGGCGGGGATGGGGGGGGGGGGGACGGGGAGGGGTGGCGGGAGGTGGCGGAGGGGACACGGGGACGGGGGGGGACGGGGAATGGGGTGGCAGGGGGGTGATGGGGGTGGCAGAGGGGACAGGGGGACGGGGGACGGGGTGGCAGGGGGGTGGCAGAGGGGATGGGGGTGGCAGGGGGGTGACAAGATGATGGGGACAGGGGGACAGGGCAGTGGCAGAGGGGACGGGGGTGATGGGGTGGCAGAGGGGACAGGGGACAGGGTGGCAGAGGGGACAGGGGGACAGGGGACGGGGTGGCAGGGTGGTGGCAGAGGGGACGGAGGTGGCAGAGGGAACACGGGGACACGGGGACAGTGGGGACAGGGAATGAGGTGGCAGGGGGGTGATGGGGGTGGCAGAGGGGACAGGGGGACAGGGCAGTGGCAGAGGGGACAGGGGGACAGGGGACGGGGTGGCAGGGGGTTGGCAGAGGGAATGGGGGTGGCAGGGGGGTGACAAGGTGATGGGGACAGGGGGACAGGGCAGTGGCAGAGGGGACGGGGGGACGGGGTGGCAGAGGGGACAGAGGTGGCAGAGGGGACAGGGACAGGGGACGGGGTGGCAGGGGGGTGGCAGAGGGGACGGAGGTGGCAGAGGGGACAGGGGGACAGGGGATGGGGTGGCAGGGGGGTGGCAGAGGGGACAGGGTGGCAGGGGGGTGGCAGAGGGGACGGAGGTGGCAGGGGGGACAGGGGGACAGGGGATGGGGTGGCAGGGGGGTGGCAGAGGGGTGGCAGAGGGGAGGGAGGTGACAGGGGGGTGACAAGATGATGGGGACGGGGGACAGGGCAGTGGCAGAGGGGACAGAGGTGGCAGAGGGGACAGGGGACAGGGTGGCAGGGGGGTGGCAGAGGGGACAGGGTGGCAGAGGGGACAGGGGACGGGGTGGCAGAGGGGACACAGGGACGGTGGGGACGGGGAATGGGGTGGCAGGGGGTAACAGGGACAGGGGACGGGGGTGGCAGAGGGGACAGGGGGTGGCAGGGGGACAGGGGTGGCAGAGGGGATGGGAGGTGACAAGGGGACAGGTGCCATGGGTGACCCCAGGGTGGCATCTGGGGACCCTGAAGGTGACAAGGGGGGGAACCTCAAGGAGGGGACAAGGGACATGGGGGACCCCGGGGTGACATCAGGAGACCCGGAAGGGGACATCAGGGGACCGCAGAGGACCCCAGGGAGGGGACAAGGGACATGGGGGACCCCGGGGTGACATCAGGAGACCCGGAAGGGGACATCAGGGGACCGCAGAGGACCCCAGGGAGGGGACAAGGGCCATGGGGGAACCCCGGGGTGACATGGGGCCAGCAGAGGGGACAGGGGACATCAGGGGACCCCAGAGGGGACAAGGGCCAGAGGGGACCCCAGGGAGGGGACAAGGGACACGGGGGACCCTGCCACCGGCCGCGTCCCCGTCCCCAGGTGTCCCCAGAGCTGCTACAACCGCTGGTGACTGTGGTGGCCACCCTGGGCGAGCTGGGGGGCACCACAGGGGACGTCCCCCTGGCCGGGCCACTGGGCTCGCTGTGGGCCGGGCTGGTGGCCCTCAGTGGCAAGATCAGAGGGGCCATGGAACACAGTTCCGGAGAGGCCACCTGCCTCCGTCACGCCCTGGCCACCGCTGGGGCCACCAGGGCCACCCCTGGGGCCACCCCTGAGCCCGCTGTAGTCCCGCCGGGGGATCCCGCTGTCCCCAGGGCCACCGCGGGGGACCCCTGGGCCACCGTGGCAACCATCACCCGCAGGTGGCGGGAGGCGGTGGCCTCGGTGGCGACCACCTGGGAGGGGGTGGTGGAGGACGCCACGCGCCTGAAGGAGGCCTGCGGGACCGTGGCCACCGCCGAGGCCGCTGCTGGGGCCATCACGGGCCACCTGGCAGCGTTGGTGGCCCAGGACAGGGCACATCAGCAGCTGCTGGAGGCCACCCGGGCGCTGCCGGTGGCCTCAGAGCTGGACACGGCGGCCTCGGAGGTGGCAGCCCACGAGGCACGGGTGGCCGAGGCCAGCGCGGGGCTGCAGGCGGCCACTGAGGCCACCGAGAAGGCGGTGGTGGCAATGGTGGAGACGGTGGCGGCCAGGGAGCGGGGACGGCTAGCGGCGGTGGCCTGCGAGCCCCTGGGCCGCTTGGTGGCCGCCTGCCACGGGGCCACCCGCTTCTACGGTCACCTGCGGCACCTCCTCGAGGACATCGAGGCCACCGTGGCTACTATGGCTGCTGGACGCAGTGGCCCTGAGGGGGCAGCTGGTGGCCCCGAGGCTCCTGGGGTGGCCCAGGAGGGTCCTGGTGGCCCCAAGCACCTGCTGGCAGCGGTGGCAGTGGCCGAGGTGCTGTGGGAGGCCAGCGCCCGCCTGGCCCAACGCCACCTCCTGAAGACGCTGCTGGTGGCCCGGCGACTACTGGCCACCTGCACTGTCCCCGATGCCACCACGGCCGCCACCGTGGCCCAGCGCTGCCGGGATGCCACCGCCGCCCTCCCGGGGCTGCTGCCGTAGGGGACGGTGGCTTCGTTGGGGACCGGTGGCATTAACACATCACTGCCGCGGGCCCGGTTCCGTGTCACTTTGTCCCCAACGCGCGTCCCGTGTCCCCGTGTCCCCGCCCGCGTGTCCTCTCCGTGTGCCTGTGTCACCTCGTGTCCCCTTTAAGTGTCCCCATGGTGTCCCCAAAGCCACCGCGACCACGCAAAGGGGGTCCCGGTGTCCCCAAAGCCACTGAAACCAGGACCCCTCAACCCCAATGGGACCCCCCAGGGCACCCTGACCCCCCAGGACCCCCCCTGGGAGACCCCAACTCCAATGGGACCCCCCCAGGACCCCCTGACACCCCCCCCCCAGGGCACCCTGACCCCCCAGGACCCCCCCTGGGAGACCCCAACTCCAATGGGACCCCCCCAGGACCCCCTGACACACCCCCCCAGGGCACCCTGACCCCCCAGGACCCCCCCAGGGAGACCCCCACCCCAATGGGACCCCCCAGGGCACCCTGACCCCCCAGGGAGACCCCAACACCAATGGGACCCCCCCAGGACCCCCTGACACACCCCCAGAGCACCCTGACCCCCCAGGACCCCCCCCAGGAGACCCTAACCCAAATGGGACCCCCCTGGGAGACCCCAACCCCAATGGGACCCCCCCAGGACCCCCTGACACCCCCCCAGGGCACCCTGACCCCCCCGGGACACCCCAACCCCAGTGGGACCCCCCCCCCCCCGGGCACCCTGACCCCCCAGGGAGACCCCAACCCCAGTGGGACCCCCCCAGGGCACCCTGACCCCCCAGGGGGGGAAGGGGAGGGTGCCCCCCCCCCCGTGCACCCCAAATCACCTCTTTCCCTGCCAAAAGCCCCTTTATTGGGGGGTGGGGGGCGCCGCCGGGCGCCGCCGGGCGCCGGGGGGGTCCCGGGGGGGATCCCTGGGGGGCTCCCGGGGGGGGTCCCCGACTTCGGCCTCCTGCCACCCCTCCCCCGCCTCCCCGGGGGGCCCCCGGAGCGGCCGGGGGGGTCCTGGCCACCCCTAAGGGGGTGACAAGGCCCCCCCCGCAAGCTCCGAGGGGGGGGGTGGGGGGCTGGGTTTCGGGGGGGGGGGGGGCGGGGAGGAGGAAGGGGGGCAGCTCGAGGCGCTGGCGCAGGAGCCCCGTTAGCAGCAGCTCGGGCGAGGCCAAGGGCAGGCGGGCGCTGAGCGCCGGGGCCCAGCGCCCCGCGTCCGCCTCGCACGTGATCACCAGCCGCCGCGGCTGCGGGGGAGGGAGGGGGGGGTGTCACGGGGGAGGGGGGTCCCCAACACCATCGGGACCCCCCCCCCCACCCTGAGCAACCCCCATTTGAGGCTTAGGGGGTCCCCAGTATCCCCAGTGCTCCCAATGGGATCCCACCCAGGAGCGCTGGGATGCTCTGACCCCCCGCCGTGGGATCCCAATCCCCCTGGGACCCCCAGAAGCCCCCCCCCCAGACCCCTCAACACCCATGGGACCCCCAACCCCAATGGGACCCCCCCCAAGATCCCCCCAATGCCCTGACACCCCCCCCAGGGTACCCTGACCCCCCAGGACCCCCCCGGGAGACCCCAACCCCAATGGGACCCCCCCAAGACCCCCCCCAATGCCCTGACACCCCCCAGGGCACCCTGACCCCCCAGGGAGACCCCAACCCCAATGGGACCCCCCCAGGACCCCCTGACACCCCCCCAGGGCACCCTGACCCCCCAGGGAGACCCCAACCCTAATGGGACCCCCCCAGGACCCCCTGGCACCCCCCCAGGGCACCCTGACCCCCCCCAGGGAGACCCCAACCCCCATGGGACCCCCCAGGACCCCCTGACACCCCCCCAGGGCACCCTGACCCCCCAGGGAGACCCTCACCCCAATGGGACCCCCCAGGACCCCCTGACACCCCCCCAGGGCACCCTGACCCTCCAGGACCCCCCCAGGGAGACCCCAACCCCCATGGGACCCCCCAGGACCCCCTGACACCCCCCCAGGGCACCCTGACCCCCAGGACCCCCCCGGGAGATCCCAACCCCAACGGGACCCCCCAGGACCCCCGACACCCCCCCAGGGCACCCTGACCCCCAGGACCCCCCCTGGGAGACCCCAACCCCAATGGGATCCCCCCAGGGCACCCTGACCCCCCCCAGGAGACCCCAACCACAATGGGACCCCCCCCAGGACCCCCTGACACCCCCCCAGGGCACCCTGACCCCCCAGGACCCCCCCAGGGAGACCCCAACCCCAATGGGACCCCCCAGGACCCCCTGACACCCCCCCCAGGGCACCCTGACCCCCCAGGATCCCCCCCGGGGGACCCCAACCCCAATGGGACCCCCCAAGACCCCCAGGGAGCCCCCAACTCTCCCAGTACCCCCCAGTACCCCCCAATGCCTCCCCTGTCCCCGCTGGGTCCCCCCCATGTCCCCCCCTGGTGGCTTTGGGACCCCCCCAATGTCCCCCCATGTCCCCAACGTCCCCCTGTGTCCCCTCCTTCCCACCCCCAATGGCTCTGGGTCCCCCGTGTCCCCCGATGTCCCCTTGGGTCCCCTCCCCAGTGGCTCTGGGACCCCCATGTCTCCCCCGGTGGCTTTGGGACCCCCCCAATGTCCCTTTGGTCCCCTCCCTAGGTCCCCAATGTCCTCCCATGTCCCCAACGTCCCCGTGTCCCCTCCTTCCCACCAATGGCTCTGGGTCCCCCGTGTCCCCCGATGTCCCCTTGGGTCCCCTCCCCGGTGGCTCTGGGACCCCCATGTCTCCCCCGGTGGCTTTGGGACCCCCCCAATGTCCCTTTGGTCCCCTCCCTAGGTCCCCAATGTCCCCCCATGTCCCCAACGTCCCCCGTGTCCCCTCCTTCCCACCCCCAATGGCTCTGGGTCCCCCGTGTCCCCCGATGTCCCCTTGGGTCCCCTCCCCAGTGGCTCTGGGACCCCCATGTCCCCCCCGGTGGCTTTGGGACCCCCCCAATGTCCCTTTGGTCCCCTCCCTAGGTCCCCAATGTCCTCCCATGTCCCCAACGTCCCCGTGTCCCCTCCTTCCCACCAATGGCTCTGGGTCCCCCGTGTCCCCCGATGTCCCCTTGGGTCCCCTCCCCGGTGGCTCTGGGACCCCCATGTCTCCCCCGGTGGCTTTGGGACCCCCCCAATGTCCCTTTGGTCCCCTCCCTAGGTCCCCAATGTCCCCCCATGTCCCCAACGTCCCCCCGTGTCCCCTCCTTCCCACCCCCAATGGCTCTGGGTCCCCCGTGTCCCCCGATGTCCCCTTGGGTCCCCTCCCCGGTGGCTCTGGGACCCCCATGTCCCCCCCGGTGGCTTTGGGACCCCCCCAATGTCCCTTTGGTCCCCTCCCTAGGTCCCCAATGTCCCCCCTGTGTCCCCAATGTCCCCCCGTGTCCCCTCATTCCCACCCCCAATGGCTCTGGGACCCCCGTGTCCCCTCCCTGGTGGCTCTGGGACCCCCATGTCCCCCCCCTTGGTGGCTCTGGGCCCTCCTGTCCCCCCCCCCGCCACTGTCCCCAATGTCCCCTCACCGCGTAGGCGTGGGGCATGGTGGGCAGGAAGGTGCCACCGCTGCAGGTGACGATGTCCCTCATGTGCTCGGGCTCGGGGCGGACGTTGGGGGTGACGTGGACCTCGTAGCCCTGGGGACACCGGAGGGGGGGACATGGAGGGGACACGGAGGGGACACGGCCGTCGGTCCAGCCCCGAGCCCCTCCGATGGGTCCGGGCCACGCGGAGGGGACAAGGACACCTTGGGGACAGCGTGAAGACAGCAGGGGACACTAAGGGACATCAGGGGACACCCCTTGGGGCTGTCCCTGAGGCCACCTGGGGTGACAACTTGGGGGAGCAAGGCCACCTTAGGGGACAGGGACACCTCGGGGCCACCTTGGGGACACTGTGGGGACACCAGCAAAGGAGGGGACACCTCTGGCCGTCCCCAGGTTGGACCGAGGCCACCTGGGGTGACAACTTGGGGGACAAGGTCACCTTAGGGGACAGGGCCACCTCAGGGCCACCTTGGGGACACCAGCAAAGGAGGGGACACCCCTCGAGCCGTCCCCAGGTCAGACCGAGGCCACCTGGGGTGACAACTTGGGGGACAAGGCCACCTTAGGGGACAGGGACACCTCGGGGCCACCTTGGGGACACTGTGGGGACACCAGCAAAGGAGGGGACACCCCTCTGGCCATCCCCAGGTCGGACCGAGGCCACCTGGGGTGACAACTTGGGGGACAAGGTCACCTTAGGGGACAGGGCCACCTCAGGGCCACCTTGGGGACACCAGCAAAGGAGGGGACACCTCTGGCCGTCCCCAGGTTGGACCGAGGCCACCTGGGGTGACAACTTGGGGGAGCAAGGCCACCTTAGGGGACAGAGCCACCTCAGGGCCACCTTGGGGACACCAGCAAAGGAGGGGACACCCCTCGAGCCGTCCCCAGGTCGGACCGAGGCCACATGAGGGGACCCGACTCAACGGGGGACAAGGACACTTGGGGGCACGGGGCCACCATGGCTCCATCGGGTGACATCGGGTGACATCCCACCCGGCCACCTTGTCCCCCAGTGGGTGACCCACGCGATGGGGGGACAGGGCCACCCGTGGGGAGGACGGGGCCCCTGGGGGAGGGTTGGGGACAGTTGGGGAGGGTTGGGGACAGTTGGGAGGAGGGTTGGGGACAGTTGGGGACGGTCACCTGGAGCAGGGGGTGGCGGCGGGCGCGGCGCAGGGCCTGGGCCAGGCTGAAGCCGAAGTGACGTTCCTGCTGGCTGTCACGCACCAGGAAGGGACCCGGCCCCAGGACACGGCCACTGCGGGCGCTCTGGGGACACCAGGGGACACGTGGTGGCAGCCCCAACCCCAGGGACCCCCCCTGTCCCCAAACGCCCCCCTCCCTTGTCCCCCAAAGCCCCCATGGCCCCAAGGATCCCATTCCTTGTCCCTAATGTCCCCCCTTGTCCCCAAGGGCCACCATGTCCCCAAACACTCCTCTCCCTTGTCCCCACAACCCCCATGTCCCCAGGGACCCCATCCCCTGTCCCCAAGGGCCTCTCCTTTGTCCCCAAGGACCCTCCTGTCCCCAAGGAGCCCTCTTTTGTCCCCAAGGACCCCCCTGTCCCCAAGGAGGGCTCCTTTGTCCCCAAGGACCCCCCTGTCCCCAAGGACCCCATCCCCTGTCCCCAAGGACCTCCCTGTCCCCAAGGACCCCTCCTTTGTCCCCAAGGAGCCCATCCCCTGTCCCCAAAGACCCCTCCTTTGTCCCCAAAACACCCCCCTGTCCCCAAAGACCCCTCCTTTGTCCCCAAGGACCCCCCTGTCCCCAAGGACCCCTCCTTTGTCCCCAAGGTTGTCCATATCCCCAAAGATGCCATCCCATGTCCCCAAGGAACCCTTGTCCCCAAGGACACTGTCCCCAATGCCCCCCATGTCCCTTGTCCCCAAAGACGCCATCCCATGTCCCCAAGGGCTCTCACGTCCCCAAGTACCTTCTCCTTGTCCCCAAGACTCCCCGTGTCCCCAAGAAACCTCTCCTTGTCCCCAGAACCCCCCCCGCCCTGTCCCCAAGGACCCCCTTCTTGTCCCCAAAGCCCCCCACCCCTGTGGGACCTTGTGGAGCCACTCGGGGGTGACGATGGGGACGCCGCGGGCCACCGCGCAGAGGAACTTGACGGTGCGTCGGACGCGGTCGGTCACCAGGTGGGTGCAGTCGAAGACGGAGGTGGCCATGGACCCCCCCAGTGTCTTCAGGGCCACCTCCATGCCCGGGGAGGCCACCACCCCTGTGAACAGCACCTGCGTGGTGGGGACACCACGGGGACGTGTTGGGGACACCGCTGGGGTGGCCACCACAGCGATGAACAGAACACGGGGACGTGGGGACACCGTGGGGACACTGCTGGGGTAGCCACCACACTGATGAACAGAACATGGGGACACCATGGGGACATCATGGGGACACCACTGTGGTGGCCACCACAGTGATGAACAGAACATGGGGACGTGGGGACACCATGGGGACACCCCTGGGGTGGCCACCACACTGATGAACAGAATGTGGGGACATGGGGACACCATGGGGACACTGCTGGGGTGGCCACCACACCAACAAACAGAACATGGGGACGTGGGGACACCATGAGGACACCCCTGGGGTGGCCACCACACCAACAGAACATGGGGACACCATGGGGACACCACTGTGGTGGTCACCACACTGATGAACAGAACATGGGGACGTGGGGACACCACAGGGACACCGCTGAGGTGGCCACCACGCTGCTGAATGGAACATGGGGACATGGGGACACCATGGGGACACCATGGGGACACCCCTGGGGTGACCACCACACTGATGAATGGAACATGGGGACATGGGGACACCATGGGGACATCGTTGGGGTGGCCACCACACCAACAAACAGAACATGGGGACGTGGGGACACCATGGGGACACCGCTGGGGTGGCCACCACGCTGCTGAACGGAACATGGGGACATCGGGACACCATGGGGACACCCCTGCAGTGGCCACCACACTGATGAACACAACATGGGGACACCATGGGGACACCCCTGGGGTGGCCACCACACCAACAGAACATGGGGACACCATGGGGACACCACTGTGGTGGCCACCACAGCGATGAACAGAACATGGGGACACCATGGGGACACCATGGGGACACCCCTGGGGTGGCCACCACACTGATGAATGGAACATGGGGACATGGGGACACCATGGGGACACCGTTGGGGTGGCCACCACACCAACAAACAGAACATGGGGACGTGGGGACACCATGAGGACACCCCTGGGGTGGCCACCACACCAACAGAACATGGGGACATGGGGACACCACTGTGGTGGCCACCACACTGATGAACAGAACATGGGGACATGGGGACACCATGGGGACACCATGGGGACACCCCAGGGGGACGTGGGGGGGACAGAGGGACCCCGAGGGGACACGGGGACGTTGGGGGACACCGGGGGCACCCCTGGGTGCTGCCCCTTCCCACAGTACCTTGGGGGGGGCGGAGCCAGGGCCCCCCCGGGGGCGGAGCTGGTGCCCCGTGACCTCTGCTGGCTCCTCCTCCTCCTCCTCCTGGGGGGTGGAGCCACAGCATGAGACCCTGCCCCTTCCCACCAAGCCACGCCCACCCCATTAGGCCACGCCCTACCCATCCAATCACTCCCCAGAAGCCCCACCCACAAGCCCCACCCCACTTGACCCCACCCACCAGGTCCAGACCCGCCCCCTTTTTGGCCCCACACACCACCTTGAGGCTCCACCCACAGCCCCACCCCACTTGACCCCACCCACCAGGTCCAGACCCGCCCCCTTTTTTGGCCCCACCCACCACCTTGAGGCTCCACCCACAGCTCCACCCCTCCAAGCCACACCCACCTGAGCCTGCCTCTTGGAGGGGGCGGGCCCTGCCCGGTGTGGGCGGGGTTTGGGTGGTGGGCGGGGCTCCTCCTGGTCACGCCCCTTCGTGACTGGTGGCTCTGGCGGAGGGGGGCGGGCCTGGAGGCGGGGGCTGCGCCGCACAGGGCCAGGGACAGGAGTTGCTCCGCCCCCAACCCTGCCGGCCCCGCCCCTGCCGGAGGCTCCGCCCCCTGTGGCTCCACCCCCTGTGGCTCCGCCCCCTCGGCTCCTGGCCAGGCGCTGGCTGCGGCGGGGCCCCTCCCCTACCTGGGGAATGGGGGGGGGGATCAGTGCCGGGACCCCCGGGTCCCCTTTTTGGGGGGGTGGGGACCACCCAGACGCCCGGGTCCCCTCGCACTCACCTCCCCGCAGGGCGCTGCTCCGGTCCCTGTCCCCTCCCGGGCCGGTGTCACCGTCACCGGCTCCGCAGGGGGGACCCAGGCATCGGGGGGGTCCTGGGGGGGCTCCTCCTCCTCCTTGGGGAGGAAGAAGCGCTGGGTGGGCTCCTCGGGGTCCCAGTTTGGGGTCACGTCTGCGGGAGAGCCGTGCTGGGGACCCAGGTGTCCGGGGTGGGGGGACCCGGGGGTCCCCAGGTGTCCGGGGAGGGGACATCTGGGCCACCTACCCTCGGTCACCGGCGGCAAGAAGTTCTGGGTGGGCTCCAAGAAGAGGTCGGGGTCTTCTGGGGGGGGGGGGGGGGGGGGGGAAGAGCCTTGAGAAGGGACCCCAGCACCCAAGAGGGGATGTTGGCACCCAAGAGGGGACCCCGGCACCCAGGAAAGGGGACCCTGGCACCCAGGAAAGGGGACCCCAGCTCCCGGGAAAGGGGACGCTGGCACCCGGGAAAGGGGACCTCAGCACCCAAGAGGGGACCCCAGCACCCGGGAAAGGGGACACTGGCACCCAAGAGGGGACCCCGGCACCCAAGAGGGGACCCCGGCACCCGGGAAAGGGGACCCCAGACCCCAAGAGGGGACCCCGGCACACGGGAAAGGGGACCCCAGACCCCAAGAGGGGACCCCGGCACCCAGAAAAGGGGACCTCAGCACCCAAGAGGCGACCCCGGCACACGAGAAAGGGGACCCCAGACCCCAAGAGGGGACCCCGGCACCCAGAAAAGGGGACCCCGGCACCCAGGGCCACCTCGCTTACCCTCGACGTCGGTGTCACTCTCCGTCACCGTCGCACCCGTGTCGCCGCCGGGGGTGGCCCCTGCGCTCCTGGGTCCATCGGCGTCACCGGTGACGCCCAAATTTGAGAGCAGACGCGGGGATTTGGGGGGGGGAACATCTGGCGGCACAGCTGGATCCTCGCCCCTCAGCGGGGTCTCCCCGTTGCGGTGCCGGGCCCCAACATCTGGAGTCGGGGCCTCCACAGCTGTCGCTGCGGCTGAATCGTGACGGTTGGGGACCGGTCCTTCCGCGCTTGCGTCGCCGTGTGATTTTGGGGACAAACTTGGCCCTTTCGGGGGCGATTCCCGGCGTTTTGGGTCGGCCCCCATCGCGTCGCTGCCTGTGGTGGGGCTCCCAACATCTGGACGGGGGCGATTTTGGATCCGGATTCGGCGCCGGAGGCTCCGAACATCTGGAGTGGGGGCCACCTCCTCCATGTCGGTGTCGCTGCCGTCCCCGGGGCTCGCGGGAGAGGAAACATCTGGATTTGGGGGCCTCGTTGCCACATCTGGGCCACCAGATGCCCCGCGACACCCTCGCACCCCCCCAACATCTGGAATGACGCCATTGTCCTCAACATCTGTATCGCTGTCCACATTCAGGAGCGGGCACTGGGCTTTAGGGGCGCCAACATCTGGAGTTGGGGACGTCACCTTCACATCTGGATCGTTATTGGGCCGCGTCGGCCCCTCGGGGTCAACATCTGGAGCAGCGGCCATCTTAGCAACTGTATCCATGACCTCATGGGTTGTCCCACGTAGTTTTGGAGCTCCAACGCTGGGAAAGGCGTTGAGGTCCTCCACATCTGTATCGCTGTCACCGCTGGAGGCCACCGAGCCACGGCTGAGGCCACCAACATCTGGATTCGGGGTCTCCATCACCACGGTTGGGTCTTTCCAGATGTTTCGGGGTGTTTTGTGGCTTTTTGGGCAAAGAACACGGTGACTCCGGTTTTCTTCTTCCACATCTGTGTCGCTGTCGACCTCTAGGTTGCAACGGTCGTTTGGGGGTTCGTCAACATCTGGATTTGGCTTCTTCATCGCCACATCTGGGGCTTTGCGGGGAATCCGACGGATTTTTGGACGCCCAACATTCGGATTCGCCTCATTCTCCTCCACATCTGTATCGCTGTCCGCCACGAGGGTCCAATGTTCGTTTCGGGGTCCTTCAGCACGTGGATTCGGACCCTTCGTCTCCACCTCTGGGTTTCGTGGTACATTTTGGGTTGCTCGATGGGGTTTTGGAGTCCCAACATCTGGATTGGAAGCGTCCTCCTCCACATCTGTATCGCTGTCCACCGCGAGCATCCCACGACCCTTTTGCGACCCTTCAACATCTGCATTTCGCGCCTCCATCTCAACATTTTGGTTTTTTTGTATATTTTGGGTTGCTCGATGGGGTTTTGGAGTCCCAACATCTGGATTGGAAGCGTCCTCCTCCACATCTGTATCGCTGTCCGCCGCGAGCATCCCACGACCCTTTTGCGACCCTTCAACATCTGCATTTTGCGCCTCCATCTCAACATTTTGGTTTTTTGGTATATTTTGGGTTGCTTGATGGGTTTTAGGGTATCCAACATCTGGATCGGCTCTGTCCTCCTCCACATCTGTATCGCTGTCCACCGCGAGCATCCCACGACCCTTTTGCGACCCTTCAACATCTGCATTTCGCGCCTCCATCTCAACATTTTGGTTTTTTTGTATATTTTGGGTTGCTCGATGGGGTTTTGGAGTCCCAACATCTGGATTGGAAGCGTCCTCCTCCACATCTGTATCGCTGTCCACCACGAGCATCGCACGACCTTTTTGCGACCCTTCAACATCTGCATTTCGCGCCTCCATCTCAACATTTTGGTTTTTTGGTACATTTTGGGTCGTTTGATGGTTTTGGGGGCATCCAACATCTGGATCAGCTCTGTCCTCCTCCACATCTGTATCGCTGTCCACCACGAGCATCCCACGACCCTTTTGCGACCCTTCAACATCTGCATTTCGCGCCTCCATCTCAACATTTCGGTTTTTTGGTATATTTTGGGTCATTTGATGGGTTTTAGGGTATCCAACATCTGGATCGGCTCCATTCTCCTCCACATCTGTATCGCTGTCCACCGCGAGCATCCCACGACCCTTTTGCGACCCTTCAACATCTGCATTTCGCGCCTCCATCTCAACATTTTGGTTTTTTGGTATATTTTGGGTCGCTTGATGGGTTTTAGGGTATCCAACATCTGGATCGGCTCTGTCCTCCTCCACATCTGTATCGCTGTCCACCGCGAGCATCCCATGTCCATTTTTGGGCCCTTCAACAGCTGAGTTTAAGTTCTCCACCTCCACATCTGTATCGCTGTCCCCAGGGGTCCAGCATCCATTTTTGGGACCTCCAACATCTGGATTCGGGGGCTCCACCTCCCCGCCCGGGTTTTCTTGCACGTTTGGGGCCCTGCTACGTATTTTTGGGCACCCAACATCTGGAAGGGCCTCAGCCTCCTCCACATCTGTGTCGCTGTCCACCACAAGCATCTGACTTCCACTTTTAGCCCCTCCAACATCTGGATTTGGCTCCCGTTCCTCCACATCTGGATTGCTGCTCACCTCCAGGGCAGCCCGGTGGCGGTTTGGGTGAAAAAGAGCGGTTTCTGGGGGCACCTTGACATTTGTATCGCTCTCAACGGCGAGAGCCAGATGTTTCACATCTGGGCTCGCAAGCTTTGGGGGATTCAGAGAGCCATTTGGGGGCTGAACATCTGGAACAGCCATTTTTCTCCCCACATCTGGATCTGGGGGGGTTGGGGGGCCGAAACGGCGCTTTTTGGGTCCCCCGACGTCGGGATGCGGGCAAGGCGCGGCCGCATCCGGGTGGCGGCCTGGCGCGAGGGCGCGGCGACGTTTTCGGGGGCCCCGAACATCTGGGCAAACATCTGGCTCCTCCGGGTCGCTGTAGGGGGGGGGTGTTGGGAGTTGGGGGTCTGCCCGACGGCCCCAGGGTCCCCCAAGGGACCCACGCATCGGGGTCCCACCTACCTCTCCAGCACGACTCGGGGTGAGGCAGTGTCTCCGAGGGCGGGGCCTGAGGGAGCGGGGCACAGATTGTTATTGTAGGGCCTACAGTAACCCCAGAGGGTCCTATCAAAGCCAGGTTCCCCCCTTTCCGCTCCCCACCTCTACATCTCGGCGGTTCCTACGATAACACAACACCGGTGTTTATGTAGGTCCTACCGTAACCCCCGGCTTGTTGCGTTTTTGTAGGCCCTACGATAACGCCGCGTTCCCCCCCCCGCCCACCCCGCCGTCCTCGCGCACTCACGCCAAGGCAGCTCGTCGTCCTCCGAGTCGCTGGCGAGGGGGGACCCCGGCTCCGGTCCCTGCCCTGCGGAGGAGCCAGGTATTGGGGGGGACACCCCCCCTTTTTGGGGACACCCCCCCTTTTTGGGGACACAGGTGTCCCCCCAGGAAGGGACCCCGATATTTAGGGGGGGACCTACCTGCACCCCCCGCAGTGCTGAGGCCTCGGCGGTGCCTTCGCTGCATGGTCTGGGGGTGGGGGGGGAACAACTGCCCCAAGGAAACAACTGCCCCCCCCCGTCAGCCCCCCAAGCACCCCCCCAGCCCCTAAATGCCCCCCCAAATTGCCCCCCTTCAGCTACAACTGCCCCCCTGGGTCAAAAGGGCCCCCCCAACTACCTCCCCCATCCTCCAAATGCCCCTCCTCATCTGCCCCAGGGCTCCCACTGCCCCCCAGTTTCTAACTGCCCCCCCCAACCCTGTATCCTGCCCCAGGGACCCCCAAATTGTCCCAGAGAGTCCCAAATTGCCCCGAGGACCCCCCAAACTGCCCCACAGGGGCCCCAAATTGCACCAGGGACCCCCCAAACTGCCCTACACGGCCCCCAGTTGCCCCAGAGAGCCCCCAAACCGACCCACAGGGCCCCAGATTGCCCCAGGGACCCCCCAAACCGCCCCACAGGGCCCTCAATTGCCCCAGAGAGCCCCCAAACTGCCCCAGAGAGCCCCAAATTACACCAGGAACCTCCCAAACTGCCCCACACGGCCCCCAATTGCCCCAGAGAGCCCCCAGACTGCCCCAGAGAGTCCCCAGACTGCCCCAGGGACCCCCCAAACTACCCCACAGGGCCCCCAATTGCCCTAGAGAGGCCCCAAAGTGCCCCACAGGAGCCCCAATTGCCCCAGAGACCCCCCAAACCACCCCACGGACCCCCCAAACTGCCCCACAGGGCCCCCAGTTGCCCTAGAGAGGCCCCAAACTGACCCACAGGAGCCCCAATTGCCCCAGAGACCCCCCAAAATGCCCCAGAGAGCCTCAAATTGCACCGGAGATCCCCAAACTGCCCCAGGGCCCCCCCCAAATTGCCCCACAGGGCCCCCAGTTGCCCTAGAGAGGCCCCAAATTGCCCCACAGGGCCCCCAATTGCCCTAGAGTGCCCCCAAAGTGCCCCAATTGCCCCAGGGACTCCCCAAACTGCCTCACTGGTCCCTAAATTGCCCGACACGTCCCCGGGGACCCCCCAAACTGCCCCACAGGGCCCCCAAATGCCCCGGCAACCCCTTAAATTGCCCCACACCCCTCCCAACTGCCCCTCGCCCCCCACCCAAGTGCCCCAGGGACCCCCAAACTGAGCCGGGGACCCCCCAAACGCCCCAGGACCCCCCCCAAGCGCCCCACCGCCTCACAGGACCCCCACGCTCACCCCTCCCGCGCCAGCGCCCCCATGCCCCGCCCTCCCGGCCCTATTGGCCGCCACCGCCTGGCGTCACCGCCCAACGGCCTCTCCCATTGGCAGCCGCGCCCGTCCGTCCAGGCGGGAGCATAGAGAGGAGCTTGGACGGTCCTCCAAGCGTGGCGGCGCGGCGCTACCATAGAGCGCCAGCCTCCAGCTATAGAGAAATGGCAGAGCGGCCCCCAGGGAGGGGGCGGTGCACACGGCGAGGTGGGGCGGGGCCTCCCGCCCGCGCTGTCCAATAGGAGCGCTGCGAGCGGGCGGCGCCGTCCAATGGGAGCGCGGGGCCGGCCGCCGCCGCTTTGTCTATATGAGGCGCCGCGGGGCCGCGGGAGCCGCCATTGTCGCCGCCGCCGCGCTCGCAACAGCGCTCCCGCCTTAAAGGGGCCGCGCCACCGAATCGCCCATCAAGACCGGGTGGGGCCCACCTCTCCGGCACCGTCACCTCGCCCAGCCCTTACCCTCGCCGCCACCATGAGGGAGATCGTCCACATCCAGGCGGGCCAATGCGGCAACCAGATCGGGGCTAAGGTGAACAGCGAGCGGGCAGCGTCGGGCCGGGGGGCGGGGGGGGTGGACCCCACCTTCCCTCCCACAGCGGCGCGGCCCCTTTTAAGAAGCCCCTCCCCCTTCGCGCGCAGACAAAGGCGGACCCGAATGGAGGCGATTTCAGCCTAAAATCGCCCCTTTCCCGCCCGCTGAGGGCCTGAGGTGAAAGGCGCGGCCCCGAAATGAGGGGGATTCGGCCTCAAAATGAAGCGGTTCGGCCCCAAAATGGAGGTTTCCGGCCTCAAAATGGGGGCGCCCCGCCCCCCCCCCCCCTTCGTCTCACGCGGCCCCAAAATGGCGGTTTCCCGCCGCGCCTCAGGGCAGCGGCCCCGGAATGCGGCTTTTCAGCCCCAAAATAGCGGGTTTTTACCACAAAATACCTTTTATATCCCGTCACATCAATCCCTTTCACGCCGTTCGGCCCCCAAATGGCTATTTTTTGCCTCGATGAGGGAATTTTCAGCCATAAAACGAAGGGATTAGCCCTAAAATGGTGTTTTTCGCCCCAAAATACGTGTTTTCATCCCCTCCTCCTTCTCCAAGCGGTATTTTTAAGCTTAAAAATGCGCTTTTTTTACCTCAAAACCGCGGCGTCCCGCCCCTCCGGCATGTTCAGCCCCCAGAATGGCGATTTTTGCCCCAAAAAAAGGGTTTTGCACCCTTCAGTAAGTTATTTTGCTACAAAACGGGCGCTTTCCATTCTCAAAAAGGGGGATTTATACCCCAAAATAAAAATTTTCGCTTCCAAATCGGGGCGTGCCGCCCACAACGTGTTCGGCCCCAAAAGGGGGGTTTCTGCCCCCAAAAACAGGGTTTCTGAGCCCAAAATGAGCTTTTTCAGCCCCAAAATAGGGGCGTGCCGCCTCTTGCGAGACCCTCGTGGCCCCAAAATGGAAGTTTTTCGCCCCAAAAATGGGATATTTATGCCCCAAAATAGGGGTTTTCTTTTCCAGACAGAAAATAGGGTTTGGGGGTAAAACAATAAAAGTTTTTAAACCCCAAATTAAAAGGTTTTGGCCTCAATCGGGGTTTCCGGCCCCAAGATGGAGGTTTTTGGCCTCGAAATAAGAGCTTTGTTCCCTGAAATGGAGTTTTCAGCCCTAAAATGGGGGATTTTGCCCTCCCAACAGATTTTCTGGCCTTGACGTAGAGGTTTCTAGCCCTAAAATCGGATTTTTTTACCCCAAAATGGATTTTTTTCAGCGTTAAAATATGGCTTTCTGCCCCTGGAAGGGTTTTCCAGCCCCAAAATGGAGGTTTTCAGCCTCCCGAGTAAGATCTTTGTTCCCTGAATTGTCATTTTTAGCCCCCAGATGGCTTTTTTCAGCCCCAAAATGAGGTTTTGAGGACCCAAAAGGAGCTTTTCAGCCCCAAAAAAGGATTTTTTTAGTTGCAAGCGCATTTTTTCACAGCTAAACCGAGGCTTTTCGGCCCCCAAAATGGAGGTTTCCAGCCCCAAAATGGAGGTCCTCAGCTCAAGAATGGGATCTTTGTGCTCCCAAATGCCATTTTTCTGCCGCAAATTAAGGGGTTTTGCTCCAAATTCGATATTTTTTTGACCCTAAAATAGGGACTTTTTGCTGCAGAATGACAATTTCAGCCCCAAAATGGATGGTTTTGCCCCCAGAATAGGTTTTTACTATGCCGGAATAGATTTTTTTTGCTGCATAATGGGATTTTCCCGCCCCTAAAGGTTTTTTCAGCCTCCAAAAGAATTATTTTTAGTACCAAAATCAGGTTTTCCCCACCCAAACGGCGATTTTGGTCTCAAAATGGACGTTTTCAGCCTCAGAGTAGGATCTTTGTTTCTCCAAACGGAGTTTTCAGCCCCCAAAATGGAGGTTTTCAGCCCCAGAATAGGATCTTTGTTCTCCAAAATGGCTAAAAAGAGGCGTTTTGACCCCAAAAAAGTGCTTTTCTGCTCTGCAATGGTGTTTTTAGCCCCAGAATAACGATTTTTATCCTCAAAACAGGATCATCTCACTGCAGAATTACAATTTTTCTGCAGCGCCAACGTAGAGGCTTTTTGTTCCTAAAAGCCACGTTTCAGCGCCAAACCAGAATTTTCAGCCCCGGAATCGGTTCTTTTTCCCCCAAAATGGGCTTTTCACCCCAGAATTAAATTTTTTTTAGCCACAAAATGCCCCTTTTTCTGCTCTGCAACAGGATTTATTTGGAAGAAAAATTATAATTCCGGAACTCCAGAAATTGCCATTTTTAAATGCGGCTTTCCAGGCTTTAGAATGCTGTTTTTTAACCCAAATCAGCATTTTTTAACCCATTTCTCCACCTTCAGCCCCAAATTGCTGTGTTTTGGCCTGTTTTCACCCGCAGGGCGTGGCCCTGCCCCCCCCCATGACCTTGGGGAGGGGGTGGGGGGTCCCAAGGGTGCCTGCCCCTCCCCCACCCTTTGTTCCCAGCCGCCCCTCCCCCCCCGGGGAGATTTTTTTGGAGAGAAAAATTGAAATTTTGGGAATTTTTTTTTTTTTTGAGGGAAGGGATGGGTATTTTGGGGGGAAAAAGGGCAAATTTGGGGTGTTTTTTTGAAATTAATCATTTTTGGAAGCGCCTCCGCGATTCAAACGCTGCTTCCGGTTCCCGCCCGCCCGTTTTTGGAGGGGTGTGGTCATGCCCAAGCTTGGCCCCGCCCCTGCGGGTGTTAGGCCCCGCCCCTTTGGGGCAGGCCCCACCCCTTGGGAGCTGACCCAGCCCCCTGGTTTGGCTCCTCCCCCTCTGACAGGTCCCACCCCTGTGATTGGTGCTCTGGGGGTTGGCTCCGCCCCTAGGGTTGGTCTTCCACTAGGAGTCCCTCCTCCAATGAGGCCACACCCCCTGCATTGGCTCCTCCAATAGGATTCCACGCCCTTTCAAAGCTCAACCCCCCAGGGTTGGTTCTTCCAATGAGGCTTCACCCCTTTGGGGGACCTCAGACCAAGCTCCGCCCCTTGCATAGACCCCGCCCACCCTGAACCCCCAATGGGGGGGTCCCAGGGGCTCGGGGAGGGGCGGAGCCTCTCTGACCCCGCCCCCTTGCCCCCAGTTTTGGGAGGTGATCAGCGACGAGCACGGCATCGACCCCACCGGCACTTACCACGGCGACAGCGACCTCCAGCTCGACCGCATCAGCGTCTACTACAACGAGGCCACCGGTACGGCGTCACCCCGTCCCCTGTCACCCCCTCGGTGTCACCCCTCTGTCCCCATCGCCCCCCCCCCGCCACGTCCCCGTCCCTCTCCACCTGACCCGCTCAGCTCACCCATCCCACCACCCTCCCTCCACCTCCTCGCGTTTCGGGGGGGTTTGGGGACGAGGAGGTGACGCGACGTTGTCACCATCACCCCCCTCGGTGACACGGCGATGTCCCCAGGGGGTAAGTACGTCCCAAGAGCCATTTTGGTGGACCTGGAGCCGGGCACCATGGACTCGGTGCGCTCAGGACCCTTCGGGCAGATCTTCCGGCCGGACAACTTCGTTTTCGGTGAGTCCCCGTGTCACCCGATGTCCCCTACGTGTCCCCACCGTGTCCTCTGAGGTGACCCTGGGGTGCCCGTCATGGCAGGGTGGCATTTTTCTTCATTTGGTGGCTATGAGGCTCCTGGTGGTGGCCCCTCGGTGACCATCGCCACGGGGTGGTGGGTCCCCACTGTGGTGGCCCGTGGGATCCCGGTGGTGGCCCATGGGTTCCCTTCCCAGTGGAGTGGCACATCCCTCCTTGGTGGCCCTCAGGTGCTTGTCACAGTGGGGTGGCAGGTCCCTATTGTCCCCTTCTTGGTGGCCAGGGTCTTTCCCTGCGTCCTCAGGGGTCGGGGTCCCCAAATCGGGGGGATGAGGGGAGATGGGCGTCTCTGAGGAGCTCAGGGTGCCCATGGTGAAGGTCCACGAGGAGCTTGAGCTACCCAAGGGTGGGATGGAGGTCCCCAAGAAGGGTGCCAAAAGGTCCCCAAGGTGCTTGGTGTCCCCAAGGAGGGTAATGGAGGTCCCCAAGGAGCTTAAAGGTTTCTAAGGGCCAGCTGGAGGTCCCCAAGAAGAGGGATGGTGGTCCCCAAGGAGCTCAAGTGTGTACCAGAGGTCCCTGAGGTGCCCAAGGGTGGCATGGAGATGGAGAAGGAGGGTGATGGAGGTCCCCAAGGTCCTCAGGAGTGGGCTGGAGGTTGATAGAGGTCCCCAAGGGTCAGGTAGAGAGACCCATGAAGGGTGATGGAGGTGCTGAAGGTTCTTGAGGGTGGGATGGAGGTCCCCAAAGACCTCAAGGGGCTCAAGGGTGAGTGGAGGTCCTCATGGAGCTCAAGGGTGAGCTGGAGATAGGCGGGAAGAGCACTGAAGGTCCCCAAGGTCCTTGAGTGTCCCCAAGGGTTTGCTAGGTGTCTTCAAAGACAGCGATGGAGGTTCCCAAGGAGCATGAAGTCCCCACGCGTGGGTTGGGGGTCCCCAAGGAGCTCAAGTGTGGACCGGAGATGCCCAGAGGTCCCTGAGGTGCCCAAGGGTGGCATGGAGATGGAGAAGGAGGGTGATGGAGGTCCCCAAGGTCCTCAGGAGTGGCCTGGAGGTTGATAGAGGTCCCCAAGGGTCAGGCAGAGAGACCCATGAAGGGTGATGGAGGTGCTGAAGGTTCTTGAGGGTGGGATGGAGGTCCCCAAAGACCTCAAGGGGCTCAAGGGTGAGCTGGAGGTCCTCAAGGGGCTCAAGGGTGAGCTGGAGGTCCTCAAGGGGCTCAAGGGTGAGGTGGAGGTCCTCAAGGAGCTCAAGGGTGAGTGGAGGTCCTCATGGAGCTCAAGGGTGAGGTGGAGATAGGCGGGAAGAGCACTGAAGGTCCCCAAGGTCCTTGAGTGTCCCCAAGGGTTTGCTAGGTGTCTTCAAAGACAGCGATGGAGGTTCCCAAGGAGCATAAAGTCCCCACGCGTGGGTTGGGGGTTCCCAAGGAGCTCAAGTGTGGACCGGAGATGCCCAGAGGTCCCTGAGGTGCCCAAGGGTGGCATGGAGATGGAGAAGGAGAGCGATTGAGGTCCCCAAGGTCCTCAGGAGTGGGCTGGAGGTTGATAGAGGTCCCCAAGGGTCATGTAGAGAGACCCATGAAGGGTGATGGAGGTGCTGAAGGTTCTTGAGGGTGGGATGGAGGTCCCCAAAGACCTCAAGGTCCCCAAGGGTGAGCTGGAGGTCCTCATGGAGCTCAAGGGTGAGCTGGAGGTCCTCAAGGGTGAGTGGAGGTCCTCATGGAGCTCAAGGGTGAGGTGGAGATAGGCGGGAAGAGCACTGAAGGTCCCCAAGGTCCTTGAGTGTCCCCAAGGGTTTGCTAGGTGTCTTCAAAGACAGCGATGGAGGTCCCCAAGGAGCATGAAGTCCCCACGCGTGGGTTGGGGGTTCCCAAGGAGCTCAAGTGTGGACCGGAGATGCCCAGAGGTCCCTGAGGTGCCCAAGGGTGGCATAGAGATGGAGAAGGAGAGCGATGGAGGTCCCCAAGGTCCTCAGGAGTGGGCTGGAGGATGATAGAGGTCCCCAAGGGTCAGGTAGAGAGACCCATGAAGGGTGATGGAGGTGCTGAAGGTTCTTGAGGGTGGGATGGAGGTCCCCAAAGACCTCAAGGGGCTCAAGGGTGAGCTGGAGGTCCTCAAGGGGCTCAAGGGTGAGCTGGAGATAGGCAGGAAGAGCACTGAAGGTCCCCAAGGTCCTTGAGTGTCCCCAAGGGTTTGCTAGGTGTCTTCAAAGACAGCGATGGAGGTTCCCAAGGAGCATAAAGTCCCCACGCGTGGGTTGGGGGTCCCCAAGGAGGGTGATGGTGGTCTCCAAGGAGCATAAGGTCCCCAGGGGTGGGTTGGGGGTCCCCAAGGAGGGTGATGGAGGTCTCCAAGGAGCATAAGGTCCCCAGGGGTGGGCTGGAAGTCACCATGGAGGGTAACAGAGGTCCCCAAGGAGCATAAAGTCCCCACGCGTGGGTCGGGGGTCCCCAAGGAGGGTGATGGAGGTCTCCAAGGGTGGGATCAAGGTCTCCAAAGTGATGAAGGTTGGTTTGAAGGTCCCCAAGGTCCTCCAGGTTGGCCTGAAGGCCCCCAAACTGAGCAACCAAAGGCCCCAAAGGCCTCAGTTTCCCCCAGGGAGCCCCCTTCCGTGACGTCCCCACCATGTCCCCACCTCAGGCCAGAGCGGCGCGGGCAACAACTGGGCCAAAGGCCACTACACGGAGGGGGCCGAACTGGTGGACTCGGTCCTGGACGTGGTGAGGAAAGAGGCAGAGAGCTGCGACTGCCTGCAGGGCTTCCAGCTGACCCACTCGTTGGGCGGTGGCACCGGCTCCGGCATGGGGACCCTCCTGATCTCCAAGATCCGTGAGGAATATCCCGACCGCATCATGAACACCTTCAGCGTCGTCCCGTCCCCCAAGGTGTCGGATACGGTGGTGGAACCCTACAACGCCACCTTGTCCGTCCACCAACTGGTGGAGAACACGGACGAGACCTACTGCATCGATAACGAAGCCCTCTACGACATCTGCTTCCGTACCCTGAAGCTGACCACTCCCACCTACGGTGACCTCAACCACCTCGTCTCGGCCACCATGAGCGGCGTCACCACCTGCCTGCGTTTCCCCGGTCAACTCAACGCCGATCTTCGCAAGTTGGCCGTCAACATGGTGCCCTTCCCGCGTCTCCACTTCTTCATGCCCGGTTTCGCCCCCTTGACGTCGCGCGGCAGCCAGCAGTACCGCGCCCTCACCGTCCCCGAGCTCACCCAGCAGGTCTTCGACGCCAAAAACATGATGGCCGCCTGCGATCCCCGTCACGGCCGTTACCTCACGGTGGCCGCCGTCTTCCGAGGTCGCATGTCCATGAAGGAGGTAGACGAGCAGATGCTCAACGTTCAGAACAAGAACAGCTCTTACTTCGTCGAGTGGATCCCCAACAACGTCAAGACGGCCGTGTGTGACATCCCGCCGCGCGGCCTCAAGATGGCCGTCACCTTCATCGGCAACAGCACGGCCATCCAGGAGCTCTTCAAGCGGATCTCGGAGCAGTTCACGGCCATGTTCCGTCGCAAAGCCTTCCTCCACTGGTACACGGGCGAGGGGATGGACGAGATGGAGTTCACCGAGGCCGAGAGCAACATGAACGACCTCGTCTCGGAGTATCAGCAGTACCAGGATGCCACCGCCGAGGAGGAGGAGGACTTCGGCGAAGAGGCCGAAGAAGAGGCCTGAGGGCTGGGGTCGTCCTCGGAGAGCCCTCGGCGTCATCGTCCTCGGAGAGCCCTCGTCCTTCAGCGTTGTCCTCGGAGAGCCCTCGTCCTTCGCCGTCATCGTCTTCGGAGAGCCCTCGTCCTTCACCGTTGTCCTTGGAGAGCCCTCGGCCTTCAGCGTCGTCGTCCTTGGAGAGTCCTTGTCCTTCATCATCCTCCTCAGCCTTCATCGGTGTCCTCTGAGAGCCCTTGGTCTTCATCGGCGTCCTCGGTCTTCGCCGTTGTCACCGGAAAGCACTTGGCCGTCGCCATCGTCCTTGGAGAGCCCTCGGCCTTCGGCACCGAGAGCCCTTGTCCTTCACCGTGGTCCTTGGAGAGCTCTTGGCCTTCATCATCATCATCCTCAGCTGTTGGCCTTCACCGTCGTCACCAGAAAGCCCTCGACCTTCGTCATCGTCACCGAAAAGCTCTTGGCCTTCACCGTCGTCACCACAAAGCTCTTGGCCTTCGTCATGGTTGTCCTCGGAGCCCTGGGCCTTCGCCGTTGTCACCGGAGAGCCCTTGGCCTTCATCATCATCATCTTCAGAGAGCCCAAAGCCTTTGTCATCGTCCTCGGAGCGCCTGCCGTCCTCACCGGTGGCGTCGGCACCGGAGTCCTCGTCCTTCATCATGGAATCAATGGTCACTAGAGTCCTTCGTCATCGTCACCAGAGTCCCAGTCCTTCATCGTGGTCATCGAAGGCCTTCGTCATCGTCACCGGAGTCCCAGTCCTTCATCGTGGTCATCGAAGGCCTTCGTCATCGTCACCAGAGTCCCAGTCCTTCATCGTGGTCATCGAAGAGCCTTCGTCATCATCACCGGACTCCCAGTCCTTCATCATCGTCACCAGAGAGTCCCAGTCCTTCATCGTGGTCACTGAAGAGCCTTCGTCATCGTCACCGGAGAGTCCTGGTCCTTCATCGTGGTCACTGAAGAGCCTTCGTCATCATCACCAGAGAGTCCCAGTCCTTCATCGTGGTCACTGAAGAGCCTTCGTCATCGTCACCGGAGAGTCCTGGTCCTTCATCATGGTCACTGAAGAGCCTTCGTCATCGTCACCAGAGAGTCCCAGTCCTTCATTGTGGTCACCGAAGAGCCTTCGTCATCGTCACCGGAGTCCCAGTCCTTCATCATGGTCACTGAAGAGCCTTTGTCCTTCGTCATCGTCACCAGAATCCCAGTCCTTCATCGTGGTCACCGAAGAGCCTTCGTCATCGTCACCAGAGAGTCCCAGTCCTTCATTGTGGTCACTGAAGAGCCTTCATCATTGTCACCAGAGTCTCCCAGTCCTTCGTCATCGTCACCAGAGAGTCCCAGTCTTCATCATGGTCACCGAAGAGCCTTCGTCATCGTCACCAGAGTCTCCCAGTCCTTCGTCATCGTCACCAGAGTCCTCAGAGCGTCCCCGTCCTCCACGCCACCTCTGTCACCTCTCGGTTGTCACCGCCACCAGAAGGCCCCCGTCACCGCAGAGCCACCGCCCCCCCCGTGTCACCGTCCCCCGCCGCCGGGGCTGATGACATCACCACTAAATTATTGCAGCCCCCGGGGAACCAATTCGCCCCCGTTTCCCCCCAAACCCACCACTGCAGGGGGCCCCCGGGTGGCCCTGTCCCCCGTGTCCCCAAGCGGGGGCTCTCCTGTCCCCTCCGTGGCCCCTCCCCCCCCACCCCAGCCTTTTTTTGGTTCGTTTTTCCCCTTTTTAAGCTTTTTTTTTTTCCCTTTTTTTTTTTTCATATTGAAAAGCCGCCCCCGGGCGAGGAATAAACCCGGGATGTAAAGCCACCCCCGTGTCCCTTGTCCCCTTCCTGTCCCCTTCCTGGCCCTCTCGGGGTCCCCTGTGGCCCCTCAAGTGTCCCCCCCCCCTCCGCTCTGATGTCCCCTCTGGGTCCCCACGTCCTCGGTGTCCCCTCAGGTCCCTTTGTCCTTCCAGGGTCCCCCTGTCCCCTCTGGGTCCTCACATCCTTGGTGTCCCCTCCAGGTCCCCACCTGTGTCCCCTCAGTGTCCCCTCCAGGTCCCTTTGTCCTTCCAGGGTCCCCCTGTCCCCTCTGGGTCCTCACATCCTTGGTGTCCCCTCCAGGTCCCCACCTGTGTCCCCTCAGTGTCCCCTCCAGGTCCCTTTGTCCTTCCAGGTCCCCTGGGGGGGGGGGGGGGGGGGGGGGTCCTACCTGTGTCCCGTCTGGTGTCCCCATGTCCTCGGTGTCCCCTCCAGGTCCCCATGGGGGTGTCCCACCTGTGTCCCCCACATCCTTGGTGTCCCCTCCAGGTCCCTTTGTCCTTTTAGGGTCCCCGTGTCCCCTCCAGGTCCCCAGCTGTGTCCCCTCGGTGTCCCCTCCAGGTCCCTTTGTCCTTCCAGGGTCCCCGTGTCCCCTCGGTGTCCCCTCCAGGTCCCTTTGTCCTTCCAGGGTCCCCATGTCCTTGGCATCCCCTCCAGGTCCCCAGCTGTGTCCCCTCAGTGTCCCCTCCAGGTCCCTTTGTCCTTCCAGGGTCCCCCTGTCCCCTCAGGGGGGTCCCCATGTCCTCGGTGTCCCCTCAGGTCCCTTTGTCCTTCCAGGGTCCCCATGTCCCCTCAGGGGGGTCCCCATGTCCTCTGTGTCCCCTCGGTGTCCCCTCAGGTCCCTTTGTCCTTCCAGGGTCCCCATGGGGGGGGGGTCCCACCTGTGTCCCCTCTGATGTCCCCACATCCTCGGTGTCCCCTCCAGGTCCCTTTGTCCTTCCAGGGTCCCCCTGTCCCCTCAGGGGGGGTCCCACCTGTGTCCCCTCTGGTGTCCCCACATCCCCAGTGTCCTCTCCAGGTCCCTTTGTCCTTCCAGGGTCTCCCTGTCCCCACCTGTGTCCCCTCCAGGTCCCTTTGTCCTTCCAGGGTCCCCCTGTCCCCTCAGGGGGGTCCCCATGTCCTCGGTGTCCCCTCAGGTCCCTTTGTCCTTCCAGGGTCCCCATGTCCCCTCCAGGTCCCCACCTGTGTCCCCTCTGGTGTCCCCATGTCCTCAGTGTCCCCTCCAGGTCCCTTTGTCCTTCCAGGGTCCCCGTGTCCTTGGCGTCCCCTCCAGGTCCCCAGCTGTGTCCCCTCCAGGTCCCTTTGTCCCCTCAGGGGGTCCCACCTGTGTCCCCTCTGGTGTCCCCACGTCCTTGTTGTCCCCTCCAGGTCCCTTTGTCCTTTTAGGGTCCCCAGTGTCCCCTCCAGGTCCCCAGCTGTGTCCCCTCGGTGTCCCCTCCAGGTCCCTTTGTCCTTCCAGGGTCCCCATGGGGGGGTCCCCTGTGTCCCCCCACCTCTAGATGTCCCCACCAGGGTTCCTGGGTCCCCTTTGGGGTCCTCAGGTCCTTGATGTCCCCTTCAGCGTCCCTCTGGGGGTGTCCCCTGTCGTGTCCCCCCCCCAATGTCCCCTTTGCTGTGGTCCCCGCGTCACCTCTGCTGTCCCCAACATCCTCCATTCCCAAATGTGTCCCCACGTCCTCGTGGCGAGGGGGAGGGGACCCTCCCGCGTCCCCATCCCCAACAGGTCCCCTCTGCGTCACCTCATAGGGCTTCTGTCCCCCTCCTGTCCCTTTCTGGGGCCACCCGTGTCACTTTTGGGGTCCCCAAACCCTCTGCGCCCCCCCCTCCCCCAACCTGAGGGACCCAGGTCTCAGCCCCCGTGCGGACGCAGCAGCTTTAATGATTTGGGGACAAAGTGACACCGTCACCCCGCCACGGGGACGTGCCAGCCCCCCAGGGCGGTGGCATCTGGGGTTGGTGGCACTTTGGGGACATGGTAGCACCACGGGGGGCGTGGTGGCACTTTGGGAACGTGGTGGCACCTTGGGGGGGGACACGGTGGCACCGTGGGGTGGTGGCACCACGGGGACACGGGAGCATCACGGGGTGGTGGCACTTTGGTGACACACAGGTTCCAGGGGGGTGGTGGCACCACGGGGACATGGGAGCATCATGGGGGGGTGGCACTTTGGGGACACACAGGTTCTAGGGGGGGTGGTGGCATCACGGGGTGGTGGCACTTTGGGGACACAGAGGTTCCAGGGGGGTGGTGGCACTTTGGGGACACGGGAGCATCACGGGGTGGTGGCACTTGGGGACACAGAGGTTCCAGGGTGGTGGTGGCACTTTGGGGACACAGAAGTTCCAGGGAGGTGGTGGCACCACGGGAGCATCACGGGGTGGTGGCACTTTGGGGACACAGAGGTTCTAGGGGGTGGTGGCACCATGGGGACACGGGAGCATCACGGGGTGGTGGCACTTTGGGGACACAGGTTCTAGGGCGGTGGTGGCACCATGGGGACATGGTAGCATCATGGGGTGGTGGCACTTGGTGACACAGGAGCTCTGGGAAGGGGGTGGTGGCACCTTGGGGACACAGGGTGGTGGCACTTGGCAGGCAGGGTGGCACTTTGGGGACACGGGTGGCACTTTGGGGACAGGCGGTGACACTGCCTCAACCCTGGCATTCCGACTTCTTCTGGGTGGCCTGCGGGGACAAAGCGGGGACTGAGGAGCGCAGCCGGGCGTCCCCACGTCCCCAAAGGACCCCAGCGTCCCCCCTGTCCCCAAGGGGACCCCGCGGTGACACCCCCCGAGGGGACAGGCGGACCTGGGTGACGCTGACACCCGTCAGGGCCTCGACGGCGGCGGGCAGGCGGGTGACGACGTCCAGGATCTCCCCCGGCAACCGCGACACCCCGACGTCACCGGAACCGCCGGCCACCAACGTCACTCGCCGCGTCCCCAACAGCGGCTGCGCCACCGCCTCCGCCACCTGCCCCCCCCCCCCCCCCCAAAACCAGCGGTTTTCACCCCAAAAACCTGCCCGCGGCACCCCCAAACCCCCCTCCCCCGCCCCCAAATCCCCGTCTTTCACCCCAAAAATGTCACTTGGGTCCCCAAATTCCTCCCCCCCCCCCCTCCCCGAACCCCTTAAATGCCCCAGGGGGACCCCAAAATTCCCCCGGGGGGGACCCCAAAACCTCCCCTGAAGCCCCCAAATTCCCCCCCCCCAGGGACCCCCAGATCCCCCCGGGACCCCCCCAAACTGCCCCCACCCCATGGGGGGACCCCAAAACCAGGGGGGGACCCCAAAACCATGGGGGGACCCCAAAACACCCCCTTGAGCCCCCCCCCGAGATGCCATAGGGACCCCAAATCCCCCCTGGGACCCCCTCAAACTCCCCCCACCCCATGGGGGGACCCCAAAACCAGGGGGGGACCCCAAGACCATGGGGGGACCCCAAAACACCCCCGTGAGCCCCCCCGAGACACCATAGGGACCCCAAATCCCCCCTGGGACCCCCCCAAACTCCCCCCACCCGATGGGGGGACCCCAAAATGAGGGGGGGACCCCAAAGTATCCACGTGACCCCAAAACAGCCCACGGGGACCCCAAATCCCCCCTAGGACCCCCCCAAAACCCCATGGGGGGACCCCAAAACCCCATGGGGACCCCAAAACACCCCCGTGAGCCCCCCCGAGACGCCAAACGGACCCCAAATCCCACCCCAGGGACCCCAAATCCCCCCTAGGACCCCCCCCCCAAACTGCCCCCACCCCATGGGGGGACCCCAAAACCATGGGGGGACCCCAAAACAGCCCATGGGGACCCCAAAACACCCCCGTGAGCCCCCCCGAGACACCATAGGGACCCCAAATCCCCCCTGGGACCCCCCCAAACTCCCCCCACCCGATGGGGGGGACCCCAAAATGAGGGGGGGACCCCAAAGTATCCACGTGACCCCAAAACAGCCCACGGGGACCCCAAATCCCCCCTAGGACCCCCCCAAACTGCCCCCACCCCATGGGGGGGACCCCAAAACCCCCCCCCAGGGGACCCCAAATCCCCCCTAGGACCCCCCCAAGCTGCCCCCACCCCATGGGGGGGACCCCAAAGCCATGGGGGGACCCCAAAACAGCCCATGGGGACCCCAAAACACCCCCTTGAGCCCCCCCGAGACGCCATAGGGACCCCAAATCCCCCCCCAGGGACCCCAAATCCCCCCTGGGACCCCCCAAACTGCCCCCACCCCATGGGGGGACCCCAAAACCGGGGGGCCCCCCCCAAAATACCTGGGGGAGCCGCTGCAGCACCATGTCGACGACGGCGGCCTCCTGGTACTGCCCGAAGGCCTCCGCCTTCGCCGCCGTCTGCGCCGCCTCCGCCCGCGCCCGGGCGGCCACCGCCGCCGCCCGCGCCGCCCCCGTCACCTGCGCGCCACGGCCGCGTCCCCCGCGTGCCTGGGACCCCCCCCCACCCCCACCCCGGGGGCCCCTGGCACCCCCCCCCCCCCGCCCAGATGTTGGGGTCCCCGGGTCCCCTGTTACCCCCCACCCAGACCCCCAGCGTCCCCTGTCACCCCCTGCCCAGATGTTGGGGTCCCCTGGGTCCCCTGTCACCCCCTGCCCAGATGTTGGGGTCCCCTTGGTCCCCTGTCACCCTCTGCCCAGATGTTGGGGTCCCCTGGGTTCCCTGTCACCCCCTGCCCAGATGTTGGGGTCCCCTTGGTCCCCTGTCACCCCCCCACCCAGATGTTGGGGTCCCCTGTCACCCCCACCCAGATGTTGGGGTCCCCTGGGTCCCCTGATACCCCCCCACCCAGATGTTGGGGTCCCCTGTCACCCCCCCCACCCAGATGTTGGGGTCCCCTGGACACCTGGGTCCCCTGTCACCCCCCTCCCCAGACCCCAGGGTCCCCTGTCACCCCCTGCCCAGATGTTGGGGTCCCCTGGGTCCCCTGGCACCCCCTGCCCAGATGTTGGGGTCCGCTGTCACCCCCTGCCCAGACCCCAGGGTCCCCTGTCACCCCCTGCCCAGATGTTGGGGTCCCTGGGTCCCCTGTTACCCCCCACCCAGACCCCCAGCGTCCCCTGTCACCCCCTGCCCAGATGTTGGGGTCCCCTGGGTCCCCTGGCACCTCCTGCCCAGATGTTGGGGTCCCCTGTCACCCCCCTCCCCAGACCCTGGGGTCCCCTGGCTCCCCCCCACCCAGATGTTGGGGTCCCCTTTGTCCCTTGTCACCCCCCGCCCAGATGTTGGGGTCCCCTGGGTTCCCTGTCACCCTCTGCCCAGATGTTGGGGTCCGCTGTCACCCCCCACCCAGACCCTGGGGTCCCCTGTCACCCCCTGCCCAGATGTTGGGGTCCCCTGGGTCCCCTGTCACCCCCCACCCAGATGTTGGGGTCCCCTCGGTCCCCGTTCCCCCCCCCCCCTCACCTTCATGGCTTCAGCCTCAGCCTCTGCCTGCATCATCATCTGCATCCTGCGGAGGGGCGGGGCTTGGGAGGGGGTGGAGCCACGGGGGCGGGGCTTGGGAGGGGTGGAGCCACGGGGGCGGGGCTTGGGAGGGTGGGGCCTCCCCATGAGGGTGTGGCCAAGTGAATAATGGGAGGGTGTGGCTATGGGGGCGTGGTCTGGAGGGGTGTGGGCGTGGCTTGTTGGAAAGGGGGCGTGGCCTCTCCTCAAAGGGCCCTGGCTTCCCTTAAAAGGGGCGTGGCCTGCAAAGGGGCAGGGCTGCCTTTTAAAGGGGCAGGGCTCCTTTAAATAGGCCATGACTGCAGCCTGGACAGGGTGTGGCTTAATGAAGGGGCGGGGCTACCATTTAAAGGGGTGTGGCACCACCCAAGGGGGTGGGGCCCACCAAGTGGGGGCGTGGCTTGGCCGACTGGGGCATGTCTCTCCATTTAAAGGGGCGTGGCATCACCAAGGGGGTGGGGCCCACCAGGTGGGGGCGTGGCTTGGTGGATTGGGGCGGGGCTCCCATTTAAAGGGACATGGCATCACCCAAGGGGGTGGGGCCCACCAGGTGGGGGCGTGGCTTGGCAGACGGGGGCGGGGCTCCCATTTAAAGGGGCATGGCATCACCCAAGGGGGTGGGGCCCACCAGCTGGGGGCGTGGCTCCCCATTTAAAGGGGCATGGCATCACCCAAGGAGGTGGAGTCAACCATTGTGGGGGTGTGGCTTGGCAGATGGGGGCGGGGCTCCCCATTTAAAGGGGCATGGCATCACCCAAGGAGCTGGAGTCAACCATTGTGGGGGTGTGGCTTGGCAGACGGGGGCGGGGCTCCCCATTTAAAGGGGCAGGGCATCACCAAGGGGGTGGGCCCCAGCAGGTGGGGAAGGGGCAGGACTCACCGCTCGGCCTCGGCCAGGCGCTCGAGGCGGTAACGCTCGGCCTCGGCGGGTTTGCGGACGGTGGCCTCCAGCTCGCGTTCGCGCCGCCCGATCTCGTGCTCCTGCAGCTGCGCCTGCTGCGCCCGTTCCACCACCAGCACCTGCGCCCGCTGCTCCTCGATCTGCTGCTTCGTCTTCGCCACCTGCGCCCGCGACACCCCCTCAGCACCCAGGCGGAATCTGGGGGGGACCCTGGCGTCTGGGGGGGGGGGGGGTGACACCCAGGTGGCTGGGACCCAGGTGTTTTGGGGGGGGTCCCCAGGTGTCTGGGGGGGGACCCAGGCATCCAGGACCACATCAGGGGGGACCCAGGTGTCCTGGGGGGGTGGAGAGGGCACCCAGGTGTCCTGGGGAGGGGACCCAGGCACCCAGGGGGGACCCAGGTGTCCTGGGGGGGTGGAGAGGGCACCCAGGTGTCCTGGGGAGGGGACCCAGGCATCCAGGACCATGTTGGGGGGGGTCCCAGGTGTCTGGGGGGGGTCCCAGATATCCCAGGGATTCCAGGCATCCCAGTAAGGGGACCCAGGCATCTGGGGGGGTGCAAAGGGCACCCAGGTGTCCTGGGGAGGGGACCCAGGCATCCAGGGGGGACCCAGGTGTCCTGGGGGGGTGGAGAAGGCACCCAGGTATCCTGGGGAGGGGACCTAGGCATCCAGGACCATGTTGGGGGGGGGTCCCAGGTGTCTGGGGGGGGGTCCCAGATATCCCAGGGGGATTCCAGGCATCCCAGTAAGGGGACCCAGGCATCTGGGGGGGACCCAGGCATCTGGGGGGGTGCAAAGGGCACCCAGGTGTCCTGGGGAGGGGACCCAGGCACCCAGGGGGGACCCAGGTGTCCTGGGGGGGTGTCAAAGGGCACCCAGGTGTCCTGGGGAGGGGACCCAGGCATCCAGGACCATGTTGGGGGGGGTCCCAGGTGTCTGGGGGGGGTCCCAGATATCCCAGGGGGGTTCCAGGCATCCCAGTAAGGGGACCCAAGCATCTGGGGGGTGACCCAGGCATCCTGGGGGGGTGCAAAGGGGACCCAGGTGTCCTGGGGAGGGGACCCAGGCATCCAGGACCACATCAGGGGGGTCCCAGATGTCTGTGGGGGGTCCCAGATATCCCAGGGGGGTTCCAGGCATCCCAGTAAGGGGACCCAGGCATCTGGGGGTGTCTGGGGGGGGACCCAGGCGTGCGGGGGGACCCCCAGGCGTGCGGGGTACCTGCAGCTGGTAGGCCAGGTCAGCCTGGGCTTTGCGGGCGCTGACGGCGGCGTCGCACAGCGCCTGCTGCACCTGGAAGTCGCGCTGGGCCTGCGCCATCGCCGTCTCGCTCAGCAGCTGCGCCGAGACCTGCTCCTGGCGTGCCCGCGCCTCCTGCGGGGACACGGGGAGGTGGGGGACGCCGGGGGACACGGGGACATGGGGGACAGCAGGGCGCATGGGGACATGGGGATGTGGGGGACACCTGGGGACGTGGGGACAAGGGGGACACCAGGGTGCGTGGGGACAAGGGGACATGGGGGACACCGAGGGACAAGGGGATGTGGGGGACACTGGGGGACAAGGGGATGTGGGGGACACCAGGGTGCATGGGGACAAGGGGACGTGGGGGACACCAGGGGACAAGGGGGACACCAGGGTGCATGGGGACAAGGGGACGTGGGGGACACTGGGGGACAAGGAGATGTGGGGGACACCAGAGGACAAGGGGGACACAGGGACAAGGGGGACACCAGGGTGCATGGGGACGTGGGGGACACCGGGGGACAAGGGGACGTGGGGGACAGCAGGGGACAAGGGGGACATGGGGGACAGCAGGGGACAAGGGGACGTGGGGGACAGCAGGGGACAAGGGGACGTGGGGGACACCAAGGGACAAGGGGACGTGGGGACAAAGGGGGACACTGAGAGACAAGGGGACGTGGGGGACACTGGGGGACAAGGGGTTGTGGGGGACACTGGGGGGCACGGGGGGACAAGGGGACGTGGGGACATGGGGGACACTGGGGGGGCATGGGGACAAGGAGGGATGCAGAGGGACGTGGGGACACTGTGGGGACAGCAGGGGACACTGGGGGATGGGGGGCAAGGGGACACGGTGACACTGTGGGGACACTGGGAGACACTACAGGATAAGGGGACACTGGGGATGGGGGGACATGGGGACACCAGGGGACATAGGGACACCAGGGGACAGGAGGGGACACCAGAAACTGGGGGCATGGGGATAGAGGGGGACACTGGGGGTTGGGGTGACGTGAGGGGACACGGGGGTGGCCCGGGGACATCGGCGGGGGGACACGGAGACATTTGGGGACCTCGGAGACAACCTGGTGACATCGGGGACAGGCGGCGGGGGACACTGGCACATGGGGGGGGACCTGGAGACCTCAGTGAGGGAAGGGGGGGGAGGCGGGGGTGACAGAGGTGACAGAGGTGACATGCTCACGCGGATGCCAGCGTCCCGCTTGGCCTCGGCCTCCCCGACGCGGGCGTCGCGCTGGACCTGCGCCGTGCGGCCCTTCCCCAGCGAGTGCAGGTAGTCCTGGGGACAAGGAGGGGACAAGGAGGGGACGTTGTCACCCCCCTCGTCCCACCTCTGTCCCCTGTGCCGGCTGTCCCTGTCCCAGCCAGCGCTGGTGGCCCTGGGGACAGCCCCATCCCTGTACAGCGTCCCCATCCCTGTCTGGATGTCCCCAATCTCTGTCCCCATCCTGGTGGCCCTGTCCCCATGTTCCTGTCCCCACAACGCTCTGTCCTTGTCCCAACATCTCCATCCCTGTGTCCCTTTGTCCCCATGTCCCTTTTCCTGTGACCCCCGTCCCTGGGTCATCGTCCCCATCCCCACGGTCCCCTGTACCCCCGTGTCCCCAGTGCCACCACCCATGCTGGTGTCTCTGTCCCCACCGTGTCCTCACCTTGTCCCTGCTGTGTCCCCATGTCCCTGGTGCCACCTGGTCATCGTGGATGTCCTTCAGAGTCTACCTGACCAGGTTGTCACCCTTGTCCCCACCATGTCCTCACTGTGTCCCCATGTCCCCAGTGCCCCCTGGCCATTGTAGATGTCCTTCAGAGTCTACCCGACCATATTGTCACCCATGTCCCCACTATGTCCCCCTCCAGTGTCACCTGGCCATCATGGATGTCCTTCAGAGTCTACCTGACCATACTGACACCCATGTCCCCACCGTGTCCCCATGTGTCCCCCCCCCGGTGTCACCTAGTTATCATAGATGTCCTTCACGGTGTCACCGACCATGTTGATGCCCTTGTCCCCACCGTGTCCCCATGTCCCTGGTGCCACCTGACCACTGTAGATGTCCTTCACGGTCTACCCGACCATGTTGTCACCCATGTCCCCACTGTGTCCCCCCCCCCCCGGTGCCACCTGGCCATCGTAGATGTCCTTCACGGTCTACCCGACCATGTTGTCACCCATGTCCCCACTGTGTCCCCCCCCCAGTGCCACCTGGCCATCGTAGATGTCCTTCAGGGTGTCACTGACCATGTTGACACCCTTGTCCCCACTGTGTCCCCACCGTGTCCCCATGTCCCTGGTGCCACCTGACCACTGTAGATGTCCTTCAGAGTCTACCCGACCATGTTGTCACCCATGTCCCCACTATGTCCCCCCCCGGTGCCACCTGGCCATCGTAGATGTCCTTCAGGGTGTCACTGACCATGTTGACACCCTTGTCCCCACTGTGTCCCCCCCCGGTGCCACCTGGCCACTGTAGATGTCCTTCACGGTCTACCCGACCATGTTGTCACCCATGTCCCCACTGTGTCCCCCCCCCCGGTGCCACCTGGCCATCACAGATGTCCTTCAGGGTGTCACTGACCATGTTGACGCCCTTGTCCCCACTGTGTCCCCACCATGTCCCCACTGTGTCCCCATGTCCCCAGTGCCACCTGGCCATTGTAGATGTCCTTCAGAGTCTACCTGACCGTGTTGTCACCCTTGTCCCCACCGTGTCCCCCCCCGGTGTCACCTAGTCATCATAGATGTCCTTCAGGGTGTTGCTGACCATACTGACACCCATGTCCCCACTGTGTCCCCATGTCCCCAATGCCACCTAGCCACTGTAAATGTCCTTCAGAGTCTACCTGACCATACTGACACCCATGTCCCCACCGTGTCCCCATGTGTCCCCCCCCAGTGCCACCTAGTCATCACAGATGTCCTTCAGGGTGTCACTGACCATGTTGTCACCCTTGTCCCCACTGTGTCCCCCCCCCGGTGCCACCTGGCCACTGTAGATGTCCTTCAGAGTCTACCTGACCATGTTGTCACCCTTGTCCCCACCGTGTCCCCACCATGTCCCCATGTGTGTGTCCCCGGTGTCACCTAGTCATCACAGATGTCCTTCACGGTGTCACCGACCATGTTGATGCCCTTGTCCCCACCGTGTCCCCATGTCCCCAGTGCCACCTGCCCATCACGGATGGCCTTCAGGGCGTCACTGACCGTGCTGTCACCCGTGTCCCCCCCGTGTCCCCCCCCGGTGTCACCTGGTCGTCGTGGATGTCCTTCAGGGTGTAGCTGACCACGCTGATGCCCATGTTGACGAGGTCGGACGAGGCCACGTTGAAAACCTGCTCCGAGAACTTCTGCCGGTCCTTGTAGATCTCCTGGGGGCGGGGCATGGGGGCGGGGCTTAGGTGGGTGGGGTGGGGGTGTGGCCTCCTAAGGGGGTGGGGCCACAACAGTAGAGCTTGGCCAAGGGGCGCAGCTCCCACCAGGGGTGGGTGTGGCCTCCAGAAGGGGCGTGGCTTCCCACAAAGGGGCGGGGCTTCCCACAAAGGGGTGTGGCCTGGGGGCGGGGCTTCTGACAGTGGGTGGGGCTTCCATTTGGTGCAGGGCTTGTAATAGTGGGTGTGGCTTGCCCCTGGGGGTGTGGCTTCCAGCAAAGGGGTGGAGCCTGAGGGGGGCTTCTGACAGTGGGTGGGGCTTCCATTGGTGCAGGGCTTGTAATAGTGGGTGTGGCTTGCCCCTGGGGGCGTGGCTTCCCCGAGGGGGCGTGGCCTATGGGGATGTGGGGCTTCCAAGAAGGTGCAGGCTTTCGTGAAAAGGGCGTGGCTGGCCCCAAGGGGGGGTGTGGCTAGCCCCAAGGGGGGCGTGGCTAGCCCCAAGGGGGGGGTGGCTAGCCCCAAGGGGGGGGGTGGCTAGCCCCAAGGGGGGCGTGGCTGGCCCCGCCCCTCACCTCCACGGTCATGTGGGCCATGATGGCGCGCTGGTGGCCCTCCAGGGTCTCGAGGGCGATCTGGGCGATCTCGCTCTCCGATTTGCCCAGGAACATCTGGCAGGCGGCCGCCAGCATCTCCTTGTTCTGCCCCTGGATCTTCACCTGGGGGGAACGCCCGGCTTCGCACACGCGTGTCCCGCACACGCGTGCCCCGCACACGCGTGTCCCACGCACGCCCACCCCCCCAGGGGCCCACCGCCGCAGCGTGGCCCCTTTAAGAGGAAGAAGGGTGTGAATCCCCTCCAGCAAAGCCCTTTTAAAGGGGCACCACCCCCCCATCCGGATATTTTGGGGGGGGCCCACCACGACAAGAGGCTGCTGCCCCTTATGGGAGGTTTATGGGGGCCCCATGACCGTGCCCTTTTAAGAAAATGCCATTATATCCCTTCCAGAAGGGGTCTGAGGTGGGGCCCACCCTAACAGACCCCTTTTAAGACGATGATGCCCCTCCCAGAGAGCGCACTTATCTTTAAGGAGACATTTACCCCTCGGGGTGGGGTCTATGGTGATATTTTAAAGCCACACTACCCCTTTAAAGGGATGGTGGGGCCCACCATGCCAAGCCCCTTTTAAGCAGACCCCTCCCCAATACCCACGTAGCACTGGGGGGACCCCCTTGTGCCAAGCCCCTTTTAAGAGGGCTGGTGGGGACCACTACGACGACCCCTTTTAAGCCCCCCCCCCCCCGTAGCAGGACAAGCCCCTTTTAAGAGGACCCTGCCCCGAAGCCAGGTGGGCCCCACCGCTGCAGCTCTTAAAAGGGGCTGCACCGGTGGCTCCTGGGGAGGGGTGGGGGTGACACGGGGCGGGGGGTGACACGGGTGGGGGTGACACGGGGCGGGGGGTACCTGGGCGATGCCGGTGACGGAGATGGGGACGCCATGGCGGGTGTAGACCTTCTCACTGCGCACGTTGAGGGTCAGGGTGTTCAGGGAGATCCTGGGGGTGGGGGGGAGTTCATGTCACCCTGACGTCACCCTGATGTCACCCTGTCCCCCCCCACATTCCCTCTCGTGTCACTCCCCCTCATGTCCCCCCCCCCTCCCGTGTCCCCTCACCGCTGGATCTGCTGCAGACACGGCACCACCAGCACCCGACCCCCGGCCACCATCACGGGGGGGCTGCGACAGAAACCTGGGGGGACATAAAAGTAAGTGGGGACCCCGAGAGTCCGGGGGGGGACCCAGGGGGGTCCCCAAGAGTCCAGGGGGGTCCCCAGGAGCCCGGGGGGGGACCCAGGAGGCTGGGGGGGGGGACCCAGGAGGGTCCCCAAGAGTCCGGGGGGGACCCAGGAGGCTGGGGGGGGACCCAGGGGGGTCCCCAGGAGCCCGGGGGGGGACTCAGGAGGCTGGGAGGGGACCCAGGAGGCTGGGAGGGGACCCAGGGGAGACCCCAAGAGTCCGGGGGGGGGACCCAGGAGCCCGGGGGGGGACCCAGGGGGGGCCCCGAGAGTCCAGAGGGGTCCCCAAGAGTCCAGGGGGGTCTCAGGAGCCCGGGGGGGACCCTAAGAGTCCTGGGGGGGACCCGGGGGGGACCCAGGAGGGGACCCCAAGAGTCCAGGGGGGTCCCAGGAGCCCAGGAGGGGACCCCAAGAGTCCGAGGGGGACCCAGGGGGGTCCCCAAGAGTCCGGGGGGGGGACCCAGGAGCCCGGGAGGGGACGGAGGAGGGTCCCCAAGAGTCCAGGGAGGTCCCAGGAGCCCAGGAGGGGACCCCAAGAGTCCGGGGGGGACCCAGGGGGGTTCTCAAGAGTCCGGGGGGGGGGGACCCAGGAGCCCGGGAGGGGACCCCAAGAGCCCAGGGGGGGACCCAGGGGGACACCCCAGAACCCGGAGGGGGGGACCCCAACTCACCCGACACCACCATGGCCTCGTTGGGGCCACACGTGAAGAACATCTCGGCGGGAACCGGCGGGGAGACCCCGACCCCCACCCCCGCACCCCCCCTCCCGCTGCCTCCCGCTGCAGCGCGGCCCCACCCACCCCGGAGCCGCCGCTATCCCGGCAGCCCCCGCGGCAGCGCTCACCCCGCCCCGGCGGAGGGGCAGCAGGACCCAGCCTCGCCAATTCCCCGGATTCTACCCAGCGACCCGTGACGCCGTCAGCTTCTCGCCGCCCCATTGGTCACTCCCCGCTTTGTCGTATTATAAAGTCTCCTGGGAGGCGCGGGTCCTCTCTCCCCCTCGTTTCCCCCTCCCCCGTGTCCCCCGTGGCCCCGCTGCCCTCCTATATGTAACTGCTCCCCTATAGGGAGCTACCCCCCTATAGGGAGCTACCCCCCTATAGGGAGCTGCCCCCCCAACATGGCGGCGTTTGGGCAACCGCCCTCAACAGACATGGCCGCTCCGGCTTCACCAACGCCTTCCGCGCCTGCGCCGTAGGTGGAGGGCGGGGTTTTCCGTGCGCGCATGCGCAAAGAGCCGTTGTGAAGGCAGAACGGGCGGAAGCGCGGCGTCGCGCTGGGACTTTGCGCATGCGCGGCCGGAAGTGAGCGCCCGCCCCTGCATAAGAGGCCGGGAGACCCCATCGGGGCCCTTTTTCTGCCGCGGGAGCCGCAGCCGCCGCCATGTGAGTGCGGCGCGGCCGGGGCTTCCCCGGGCCCGGAGGGGGGATCCGGGGCTCTGAAAGGGCTGGAGGGGCCCGGGGAGGGGGCGTGAGGCCGCTTGGGGACGGGGCCTGGGGGTGGGGAGGGTCTGAGGTGGGAGTTGGGGGGCTTGAGGTAGGGGTTGGGGGATTCAGGCCTGTGGGGGGGCCCTGAGGTATTTGCGGGGATTGAGGTAGGAGTTGGAGGGCTTAGGCCTGTAGGATAGGGGTCCTTGAGGTAGGATTTGGGGGACTCTGGCTTGGGGGGGGGGCTTGAGGTAGGAGTTGGGGGACTCAGGCTTGTGAGGGGGGGGCCTTGGGGTGGGAGTTGGGGGGCTCAGGCCTGGGGGGGGGGCTCTGAGGTAGCAGTTGAGGGGCTCAGGCCTGTGAGGGAGAGCCCTGAGGTAGGAGTTTGGGGGCTCAGACGTGTGAGGGAGGGGCTCTGGGGTAGAAGTTGGGGGGCTCTGGCTTGGGGGGGGATTGAGGTAGGAGTTGGGGGGCTCAGACTTGTGAGGGGGGGGGCCCTGAGGTAGGGGATGGGGGGCCCTGAGGTAGGGGTTGGGGGGCTCAGGCCTGGGGGGGGCTCTGGGGTAGGAGTTGGGGGGGCTCAGGTCTGGGGGAGGGGCTCTGGGGTAGGAGTTGGGGGGGCTCTGGGGTAGGAGTTGGGGGGGCTCAGGCCTGGGGGAGGGGCTCTGGGGTAGGAGTTGGGGGGGCTCAGGTCTGGGGGGGGGCTCTGGGGTAGGAGTTGGGGGGGGCTCAGGTCTGGGGGGGGCTCTGGGGTAGGAGTGGGGGGGCTCTGGGGTAGGAGTTGGGGGCTCAGGTCTGGGGGGGGGGCTCTGGGGTAGGAGTTGGGGGGCTCTTGAGGCCGCAGGAGGTGGCTGTGCCTTTTTTGGGGGGGGGGGTCTCCTGCCATAGAGATGAGCTGGCGGGGGGGGGTGTTAAGGGTAGATGGAGGCTTCCTGGGGTGGGGGGCTGTTTTGGGGGGCGCTGGAGGGAGTTTGGGGTGTCCCTGGGCTGTGGGGTGGGGGCTGCGGGGTGTGCAGGGGGTCGGGGTTTCCCTCTGCCCGCCGTAGCCGGTCTTTGCGCTCACCAGTAACACCAGGACCGTGCGATTGTCCCCGTTCCTCGCATACACCCTAACCCCCCCCCCCCAAACACGAGACCCTCGGGGGGTCCCTCGTTGACGGGGACACCCCTCTGCGTGTGTCACACAACCCCGCGACGCACCGGGCTCGCTCCGCGCTTGTACGCTACGCCCCGCCGCGCACCGTCCCGGCTTGGCGGGCGCTCGAGGAGTCGCAAACACACAACCCCGGGGGGGACGCCCCCGTGTCACATCCAGGGCTTGGGGACACCCCCGGGCCACCTTGTCACCGCTGGGAGGCTGAGGGACCCCCCTTCTCTGCGTAGACACCCCACCCGGCGGTGCTCGAACACCCCACGTGGGTGTTGTGTGCGTGGGTGGTACCCGTGCAAAGTCCTGGGGGGCCCCCTGCCTGCGAGGCGTTCCCAGAGCCGTCCCAGTTTATACTGGGAAGGGTGTTCAACCTCACTGGGACGCGTAGGCGCTTGGTTTTTTTGCTTTTAATTAAAGGGGTTTGATCTAAACACCCTGATTATGGGGTTTGGGGGGAAAGGGGGGATCACGGCGGGGACACAAGCATCGTTTCTGACCCCCATCCCCTTTTTCTCCCAGCATGACCGACTGGGAGACGGCCCCCGCCGTCACCGAGACCCCCGACATCAAACTCTTCGGCAAATGGAGCACCGACGACGTGCAGATCAACGACATCTCCCTCCAGGTATTTTTATTTGGGGGGGGAGGCGCACAAAAAGGGGGGTGCGACGGGGGTTCCCGCATCCCTCCCGTCGACGGGAGGAGCCTGACGTCATACCCCGCCAGGATTACATCGCCGTGAAGGAAAAATACGCCAAGTACCTGCCCCACAGCGCCGGGCGCTACGCGGCCAAGCGGTTTCGTAAAGCCCAATGCCCCATCGTCGAGCGCCTCACCAATTCCATGATGATGCACGGCCGGAACAACGGCAAGAAATTAATGACGGTGCGCATCGTTAAGCACGCCTTCGAGATCATCCATCTGCTCACCGGGGAGGTGAGGAGGGGGCTGGGGGGTCGGGTTTGGGGGCTGGGGGGGGGGTTGGGGTCGGGTTTGGGTGCTGGGGGGGGGGTGGGGTCGGGTTTGGGTGCCGGGGGGGGTCGGGTTTGGGTGCCGGGGGGGTGTTTTTGGGTGCTACGGGGTCGGTTTGGGGGGCTGGGGGGCTGGGTTTGGGGGCTGGGTTTGGGGGCTGGGGGTCGGCTTTGGGTGCTACGGGGTCAGCTTTGGGTGCCGGGGGGCTGGGTTTGGGGGGCTGGGGGGCTGGGTTTGGGGGGCTGGGGGGCTGGGTTTGGGGGCTGGGGGGCTGGGTTTGGGGGCTGGGGGCTGGCTTTGGGTGCTACAGGGTTGGCTTTGGGTGCCGGGGGGTTGGCTTTGGGTGCTATGGAGTCGGTTTTGGGTGCCCAGGGGGTGTTTTTGGGTGCTGGGGATCAGTTTTGGGCACCGGGGGGGTGTTTTTGGGTGCTACGGGGTCAGTTTTGGGCACCGGGGGGGGTGGTTTTGGGTGCTACGGGGTCGGTTTTGGGCACCGGGGGGGTGGTTTTGGGTGCTACGGGGTCGGTTTTGGGCACCGGGGGGGTGTTTTTGGGTGCTACAGGGTCGGTTTTGGGTCCTGGGGGGCTGGTTTTGGGTGCTGGGGGGGGTGTTTTTGGGTCCTGGGATGGCGTTTGGGTGCTGGAGGAGGGGTTTTTAGGTTCTCGGGGGTTGGTTTTAGGGCGCTGGGGGGTGGTTTGGGTGCCGAGGGTGTTGGTTTTTGGGCGTTTTGGGTGCCGGGGGGGTGTTTTTGGGTGCCGGGGGGGGTGTTTTTGGGTGCTACGGGGTCGGTTTGGGGCGCCAGGGGGGTGTTTTTGGGTCCTGGGATGGCGTTTTGACGCTGGAGGAGGGGGTTTCAGGTCCTTGGGGGTTGGTTTTAGGGCGCCGGGGGGTGGTTTGGGCGCCGAGGGTGTTGGTTTTTGGGCGTTGGGGGGATGTTTTTGGGTGCCAGGGGTGGGTTTGGGTGCTGGGAAGACTTTTTTGGGTGCAAGGGAGCTGATTTCTCTCCTGTCCCGCTGCAGAACCCGCTGCAAGTCCTGGTTAACGCCATCATTAACTCCGGACCCCGCGAGGACTCGACCCGCATCGGTCGCGCCGGCACTGTCCGTAGACAGGCCGTTGACGTGTCCCCCCTGCGCCGCGTCAACCAGGTACCTCCCCTCTCCATCCCTAACCCCCGAGGGGCTGCCACTGCCCTGTCCCCATGTCCCCCACGTCCTTTTTTGTGTCCCCCACGTCCTTTTTTGTGTCCCCCACGTCCTTTTTTGTGTCCCCCACGTCCCTTTTTGTGTCCCCCCACGTCCCTTTTTGTGTCCCCCCACGTCCCTTTTTGTGTCCCCCCCCGTCCCTTTTTGTGTCCCCCCCCGTCCCTTTTTGTGTCCCCCCCGTCCCTTTTTGTGTCCCCCCCGTCCCTTTTTGTGTCCCCCCCCGTCCTTTTTTGTGTCCCCCCCGTCCTTTTTTGTGTCCCCCCCGTCCTTTTTTGTGTCCCCCCCGTCCTTTTTTGTGTCCCCCCGTCCTTTTTTGTGTCCCCCCCGTCCTTTTTTGTGTCCCCCCCGTCCTTTTTTGTGTCCCCCCCGTCCTTTTTTGTGTCCCCCCCCGTCCTTTTTTGTGTCCCCCCCCGTCCTTTTTTGTGTCCCCCCCCGTCCTTTTTTGTGTCCCCCCCGTCCTTTTTTGTGTCCCCCCCGTCCTTTTTTGTGTCCCCCCCGTCCTTTTTTGTGTCCCCCCCGTCCTTTTTTGTGTCCCCCCCGTCCTTTTTTGTGTCCCCCCCGTCCTTTTTTGTGTCCCCCCCGTCCCTTTTTTGTGTCCCCCCCCGTCCCTTTTTTGTGTCCCCCCCCGTCCCTTTTTTGTGTCCCCCCCCCGTCCCTTTTTTGTGTCCCCCCCCGTCCCTTTTTTGTGTCCCCCCCCCGTCCCTTTTTTGTGTCCCCCCCCGTCCCTTTTTTGTGTCCCCCCCCGTCCCTTTTTGTGTCCCCCCCCGTCCCTTTTTTGTGTCCCCCCACGTCCCTTTTTTGTGTCCCCCCACGTCCCTTTTTTGTGTCCCCCCACGTCCCTTTTTTGTGTCCCCCCCCGTCCCTTTTTTGTGTCCCCCCCCCGTCCCTTTTTTGTGTCCCCCCCCGTCCCTTTTTTGTGTCCCCCCCCGTCCCTTTTTTGTGTCCCCCCCCGTCCCTTTTTTGTGTCCCCCCCCGTCCCTTTTTTGTGTCCCCCCCCGTCCCTTTTTTGTGTCCCCCCCCGTCCCTTTTTTGTGTCCCCCCCCGTCCCTTTTTTGTGTCCCCCCCCCGTCCCTTTTTTGTGTCCCCCCCCGTCCCTTTTTTGTGTCCCCCACGTCCTTTTTTCTGTCCCCCCCCACCCCAGGCCATCTGGCTGCTGTGCACCGGAGCTCGCGAAGCCGCTTTCCGCAACATCAAAACCATCGCCGAGTGTTTGGCCGACGAACTCATCAACGCCGCCAAGGTGAGGAGGGGGACGCAACTGTCACCGCTGTCACCTTCTCTCGCGAGTTGGGGACGCAACAGACCCCCCCCAAAAAAAAAACTTACACCCATCTCACCCCCCTCAGGGCTCTTCCAACTCCTACGCCATCAAGAAGAAGGACGAACTGGAGCGCGTGGCCAAGTCCAACCGTTAAAAAGCCCCCGTTGTCACCCCCCCTGTGCCCCCCCAATAAAAGTCACGGGCTCTCTGTCCCCCCCATTTCGTCCTCCCTGCGCTGTGGGGGTGGGGGGGGGTCCCCAAAGTTGGGGCAGGGGGTGCGGCTCCGTGTCCTTGTCCGCAGGCCTCATTCCTACCCCAATTTTTCCCTTTTTGGGGGGGCAGAGGGAAGAAAGAATCGGGGTAAAATAGAGCCGGGATGGATCCGGCACCTCCCCACGGCGAGGGGGAGCGGGAGGCGGCCCGGGCCCCCCGCCGAGGCCGGCGTGGGGTTTGGGGGTGCTCCCTAACCGCAGGGGACGGCGCTGTCCCCCCCCCTCGCCGCGGCTCACGCGGGCAGGGCAGGGCACCGCGGTGGGTGTGACGGTGGCGGACGTCCTTCTCGATCGCGGCACCGCCGGAGTCGAGCGGCACCTGGGCGAGCTCTGACTGCGGCCACGCGAGCGGGGTGCAGGTGAGGACGGGGGGGCTGAGCCCCCCCAAGTTGGGGGGTGGGAGGTTGGGGGGTGCCGGCTGAGCCGGGAACGGGGGTGCTTCTACCTTGAAGGTTGGACCCCCCAAAAATATTGATTTTTGGCGGGGTTTGGTTTCCCCAGGGGGGTTTTGGTGTCTCCGAGGGGGGTTCTTGGCACCCTAGGGTGGGGGGCTGCGTGGGTTTGGGGGCGATTTGGCTCGAGTACCCCCTAAATTCAGGTGTCCCCAACCCCGCGCCGCCGGTTGTGCTTATCGCTGCCGGGTAAACACCGTCTCGCTCTTTCCGCCTCCCAGGGACATGGCTGCCGCCGCCGCTGCCGGGGACGCCGAGGGGGTCTCCCCCCTGGATTGCGTCATCTGCTTCGCCCCCTACGACCGGCTCTTCAAGGTGCCCAAGGCGTTGGGGTGCGGTCACACCTTCTGCCTCGAATGCCTGGCCAGGGTCACCGTCGCGGCCCCCGCCGCCGCCGCTCCCGCCTTGCTCTGCCCCGTCTGCCGCCGCCCCACGGCGTTACCCCGTCACCGCGGCCCCCCGGCTTTGCCCACCCGCGCCGATCTCCTGGCTCTCCTCCCTCCCGGCCCCGCCGCTTCCGTCCGCTTCAGTCGGCCTAAGGGGCTTCTCTACGTCCCCCCCGGCCGCCCCAAACCCCCCAACCAGGTCCCCACCGTCACCCTCAGCCTGGAATTGGGGCGACCCGAACCCCCCGCTCCCCCTAACCGGGGGCGGTCCTGGACCTCCGGCCGGTGGTCTCTGTACCGAGCGGTGGTCTTGATGGTGGCCTTAATGGTGGGAGGGGGTTTGGTGCTTTGCGGAGTCTTCCTCTTCTTCCTCCAACCCCTGGCGTGCGGTGAGGGGACACCGGTGACAAACAACACCTGGGGAGAGCCGGGCTGGCCGCCATATTAAGAGGGAAACCCCCCCTACCTCTGTCACGTTGTGGACCGCCAACGGTGTCTTGGTGGCCCGCGGGGACAAGTCCCTGCTCCCGTGGCTCCGGGGGGGGTGCCCACCTTGGGGTCAGGATTTTGGGGGGGTCACAGGACCAGCCCTGTGTCCCCCCCACCCCGGATTAAAGCAGGTTGTTTTCCTTGCATGCCGGCTGTGTCCGGGTGTTTCTTTCCTACCCCGGATCCCAAGGGCAACCCCCTCCCTGAGTCAGGACGCCTGGGTCCTGCGGTTGCAGGCTGGATTTTTGGGCTGTAAATCGCCGATTTTGGTTCAGCAGAGGGAGAGGAACGCCGGTGGGACGCCTGTCTCCCTGGTAGATGGCGGTTCAGGGGTGATTAGGGGTGACAAGGTGTCCCATTCCTCCCCCCCCATCCCTCTTAGAGTTGGTTGTTCCCCTCCCTTTTCCACCCTTCCATGGTGCCTGGCACAGCCGCCACCTTCCCCTATCAGCGCCGTCCCCGGTACTGCCATCACGGGCGGTACCGGGACGGTGTTGGGCGCTGGTGTGTGTTTTGGGGGTGTGTGGGAGGGTTGGACCCGATACTGCAGCCAAACGGGAGCGGGGGACGGGGACACCCACCTGGATTTTTGGGGGGGTGACGGCAAAGCAAGGACGCGTGGGTTGTACGGCTGTGAACGCTGTCACCCTGAAGCAGGCAGGGTGGTTGTACCTGGTGCTGGACCGACTGGTTCCAGGATCAGCCTGGACCCAGGATCAGCCAGACTCGGGAACAATCAGATCCAGGATCAGCCGGACTCGGGAACAATCAGATCCAGGATCAGCCGGATTCGGGATCAGCCGGATCCAGGATCAGCCTGGGCCCAGGAACAATCAGATCCAGGAACAGCCGGATCCAGGATCAGCCTGGGCCCAGGAACAATCAGATCCAGGAACAGCCGGATCCAGGATCAGCCTGGGCCCAGGAACAGCCGGATTTGGGATCAGCCAGATCCAGGATCAGCCGGATCGGGATCAGCCAGATCCAGGAACAGCCGGATCCAGGATCAGCCTGGGCCCAGGAACAATCAGATCCAGGAACAGCCAGATCCAGGATCAGCCTGGACCCAGGATCAGCCAGACTCGGGAACAATCAGATCCAGGATCAGCCGGACTCGGGAACAATCAGATCCAGGATCAGCCGGATTCGGGATCAGCTGGATCCAGGATCAGCCTGGGCCCAGGAACAATCAGATCCAGGAACAGCCGGATCCAGGATCAGCCTGGGCCCAGGAACAATCAGATCCAGGAACAGCCGGATCCTTTCTCTGGCCTTGCTGACACCCCCCACCCCAAAGCTGAGCCTAACTGATGGAGGACGACTGTGAGCTTGGCCTACAGCTCTCCAGCTGTACCGGGGTACCCCTGGTCTGGGGTACACCCAGCCCCGGTGGCTGGGGTACGGTGTAGTTCCCCTTTCACGGTTAAACACCACAACAGACACACGAGAAGAAGCAGGGTCCGGTTGTCCACTAAAGTGCGACTGTACATATGAGAAACCAGACCCCGGATACAACAGTCTGCGCGTACAGGACCCGACCTAACGCTGCGCTCGAACGTACAGCCCCAGCCACAGACTCTCCGCCTGTGCTCACACCTCGCCGCAGCTGGTTGTGAGCTACAGTCGGACAAATACAGCATAAAAACTGGATCTAGTTGCACCAACAACTGATCCCAAACCAGCCGTCAGCTACAGCCGGACCGTGCGTTACAGTAACCGATCCCGATGTGCAATACGATTTGATTGTACGTACGAGTTGTGCACTACAGTCTGACTAGACTTAATTAGACTCAGTTGTACACTACAGCCTGACATTAAACTACAGGAATCGCCGCTTGCGACACAACCGCCCGCGCCCCCGGGCCTGATCCTGCGTCCCCGCGTCGCCTGTATCAACACCGGGCTACAATAACACTGTTACAGGGGATTAACAGGGTGGTGGTTTGCTACACTGGGAGCCGAGCTCCGGTTGTGCGCACCAGCGCGGGGCGATGGAGGGGGACGGCGGGTGGGTGTAGCAGGGACAGGTTGGAGGAGGACGAGTCAGCGGGACTGTCCGACTGTGTGCTATGGCTGGAGCGGAGAAGGGACGACTGTAGGGGAGAAGGGACGACTGTAGCGGAGACGGGGACGACTGTAGGGGAGGTTGGGGGGGGCTTTCCATGTTGTTAACTCAGCCCTCGCTCACTCTGCCCCCCCTTAATTAAGAACCATCCTTCTTCCCCCCCCACCCCATAGTTTTCCGCCTGACAACAGTCGGAGGGCGGGTGACACCGGGAGCCCCAGGAGGGGGGACCGAGCCGTGGTCTCCCAGGTTAAGACGAAGAGACGCGTTAAAAAAAATGAAGAATAAGGCAAAGAGGCTCCGCCCTCCCTGCCTAGCCCCACCCACTGACCCCACCCCACTTAGCTCCACCCCTCGGCAAATAGCCCCGCCCCCCGTGGGGGTCACTTATAAAGGAGATGGACGCGGCTACCGTCGCAGTTGCCCCGGCCGAGCTTGTCGGCTTGTTCCGAGACCAGGCAGCGGACCAGGGGGAGGTTGGGCTGGTAGAAGGGGGCCGGGGGGGCCGGGGCGGCGCTCAACCCCGGGGAGAAATGGTTGTCAGCCTCGTGGGAAGGGTTGGACGACCGTCGGCGGGACCGGAGCTGCTGGCGGTCCTGGAGCTGCTGGCGGAGTTCCGATACGCGTTCCTCCTTCTGCCGGGTGACAAATTTGGGTGCGGGGGGTTGTTGTGGCAGATACCACCTCAATACCCCTTATCGGTGTTGAGACCCCCCCTCCCCCACATCACCCCCGTTGAGGTGTTGGCGCCTCGGAGATGATCTTGGCACAGGTAGCAACACCTTGAAGCTACGCCCTTGAAGCTACACCCCACTTCTGTGGGGTTTCCACCCCCAAACCGTGTTTTGGGGTTCCCCACCCACCTCGGCGATGATTTTCTCCAGCTCCCGGTTCTCCTTCTCCAACAGTCGGGATTTCTCCTCCTCGTTGTTGTTGGTGGACGAGCCCGTCTTCATGGTGTCCTGCTGCTCCGACTGCCACTCGCCTCGGGTGATGAGGCGTCGCATCTGCAACGGTCGCCGGTTGTTAAAGCTGTCCCCCCGCAAAGCAACCCCCGCACCCGACTGTCCCCCGTGTCCCCTGCCGGCTGTCATCGCCAACACCGTGACCCTACTGCAGAAGAAACCTCCACGTCCGCAGAGGCAACACCTTGACCCTACAAGGGAGGACGTAGGACGACTGTTCCCCCCCCACCCCAGAAGAAACACCCGCACCCCGCCAGCCCCTTCCCCACCGGCACCTTGGGGACGAAGAGGACGACCAAGGTGATGTAGGAGGAGAAGACGACGGCCAACGAGGCGAAGGCGAAGGCCGCGTCTTGTTGGCTGCTGAGGATCATGGTGACGGGCGCCGTGATGAGGCAGAGGACCTGTGGGGAGGAAGGGGAAGATTTTGGGGGTCACCGTATGGGATGTGGGGGTGAAGGGGGGAGGGGCACAGCCACCCCGGCTTACTGCCACGTTGTAGATGGCCATGCCCACCGCTCGGTGGTCGTTGATCTTCTCCGTGGACACGCTCTTGGTCTCGTACGCCAGGAAGATGCCCAACAGCAGCAGCAACCCCTTGAAGCCGTAAAATATCCCTGGGGGGGGGGAGGAACCATGGGTGGTCAAACAGGGACCCCCCCCCACCTGGCCTGGGGTGGGGGGAGCCATGGGTGGTCAAACAGGGACCCCCCCACCTCGCCCCATGGGTCTCCCCTTGGCTCTCTACACCGTGCCTATGCCCCCAACCCTTCTTGCACCCCCAACCTTGCCTGTACCCCCCCCAATCCTGCCCGTACCCCCCCGGCCCTGCCCATCTCCCACCCCCCCTGAGCCCCCCGCCCCGTGCCCACCGAGCCACGTGTTCATCTTGGTGGAGCTGCAATGCTCCAGCTGGGGCAGGATGGAGACGTCCGTGTCCGTCTTGGGCTCCTCCTTGGTGAACTCCTGGGGGGGGTGACGGGGTGGGAGACGGGGTGTGAGGGGCGACGGGGTGGAGGCGGGGGGAGCCTCTGCTGTGGGGTCCCCCCAGCAGCACCCCAACACTGTGAGCATCCCCCCAGAGGCACCCCAACACCTTGGGCATCCCCCCAACGTCGGGAGCACCCCCTCAGCAGCACCCCAACACCTTGAGCATCCTCCCAGAGGCACCTCAACACCGTGAGCATCCCCCCAACATCGGGAGCACCCCCTCAGCAGCACCCCAACACCTTGAGCATCCCCCCAATGTCAGGAGCACCCCCTCAGCAGCACCCCAACACCGTGAGCATCCCCCCAGAGGCACCTCAACACCGTGAGCATCCCCCCAACGTCGGGAGCACCCCCTCAGCAGCACCCCAACACCTTGAGCATCCCCCCAACATCAAGAACACCCCCTCAGCAGCACCCCAACACCTTGAGCATCCCCCCAACATCAAGAACACCCCCTCGGCAGCACCCCAACACCGTGAGCACCCTCCCAGCACTGCCCCACCTCGATGGTGCGGTGCAGGGGGTCCACGATTTGCCAGATGATCAGCGTCACCACGTCCAGCCCCACAAGCAGCCCCACGGTGGCATACAGCTTCCAAGGCTCCAGGGTCTGGGTGTGGGGACAACACGGTGTCACCGAGACCCTGGGGGACCCCCCCCCCTCCAGTCCCCCCACTGGGTCACCCCTCACCTTCCTCTTCTCCTTCTTCTCCTCCTTCTTGGTGAAGACGGTGTGGACCCACCAGATCTTGGTGAACATGCTGCCGTACGCCAGGCTGAAGCCCAGCCCGAGGAGCCACAGCCGGGCCTGGGGAGGGTACGTAGGTTGGGAAGAGCCGGTTGTACCTCCCCGTCCAGCTGTACCCACCCCCGCGGAGTGTACCCCCCTCCCATGGACGTCCCTTGACCAACTCCTTTGGAAGTCCACAGCTCTACTCCCGACTGTACCCCCTCCAACTGTCCCCATCCCCTGGCTGTATCTCCAGCTGTTCCTCCTCCAGTTGTCCCCGTGCCCTGGCTGTATCTCCAGCTGTTCCTCCTCCGGTTGTCTCCATGCCCTGGCTGTATCTCCAGCTGTTCCTCCTCCGGTTGTCCCCATGCCCTGGCTGTATCTCCAACTGTTCCTCCTCCGGTTGGCCCCATCCCCTGGCTGTATCTCCAACTGTTCCTCCTCCGGTTGGCCCCATCCCCTGGCTGTATCTCCAACTGTTCCTCCTCCGGTTGGCCCCATCCCCTGGCTGTATCTCCAACTGTTCCTCCTCCGGTTGTCCCCATCCCCTGGCTGTATCTCCAGCTGTTCCTCCTCCAACTGTCCCAATCCCCTGGTTGTCCCCACTCCGCCTGTACCCCTCAACACCTCACCAGCCCCATACCTGACAGACGAAAGGGAAAAGCCCCGGCCCAATGTGGTACCCGTCGAGTCCCAGGGGGAAGACAGCAGCAAGCGCCAGCGTGCAGCCCACAGCCGTCATGTTGTTCAGGTACGGCTGTGAGTTCTGGATGTACCTGCGGGAGGGTTGTTGAGAAGACGGGGTGTCACCCAGCCACCGTGCTCAGCTATCGGCGGCGCACAACGTTCAGCTAACTCAACGGGACGCGAGAAACGGGGACACGAAGTGAGACAACAGGAAACCACGTGCTACAGCCAGACCCTCGATGTCACCCGAAGCTCCTACGCAGCGAGACGGGCAACCGGGCTATCTACTAACAACGTTTTGTCACCGTCATCTTCTGTAGGAGGACATGGGAGCATATAATCCCTTTTTTCCCCTCTGGGTGTTGCTAACCACACGCTGCTGAGGGTTTTTTTAGCAGCTATGGACAAGGAAAGGTGTGATTTTTGCCCAAACACCAGGAAAATGGGGAGGGTCACTGACCGGACATGCCCGTTGTAGATGTTGAAGGCCAAGCAGATGATGGCCAGGAGGATGCCCAACGAGGCCAGCACCGAGACGGAGATGAAGAGCTTCTGGGACAGGAATCGGAAGGTGGTGATGACCTTGGTGTAGTCAGCTGGAGGGGCACCTCCTGCAGAATCCATGGCACAATCAGGGGGCACGGAGGGGTCTTCCCAACCCTTCCCCATGGCGGTGACCCCCCCTGCTCACACCCCGCCCGCAGCGCTGCTCACCAATCCACTTGTCGTTGTTGTACCAGGACAGGTTGTCCTTGGTGCTGTCGTAGTAGCCGATCTTCTTGTAGACACCTCCTGCAAGGGCAACAGAGATGGGTCAGGTGGGAGGGAAGGAGGAATGACACCCCTCCGGCGGTTGTGCACACCCCCACAGGGTCACAGACTGGTTGGGGGTTGGAAGGGACCTCTGGGGGTCACCTGGTGCAACCCCCTGCTCAAGCAGGACCGCCCGTTGTCCATGATCACGTCCATGCGGCGGTTGGATGTCTCCAAGGATGGAGATCCCACCACCTCTCTAGGCACCTTCTGCCAGTGCTTGGTCACCTGCACTGTGAAAAAGGGGTTCCTGATGTTCAGCTGGAGCCTCCTGTACTCCAGTCCCTTCATCGTCTTCGTGGCCCTTCACTGGATGCTCTCCAGTAGCTCTCTCGTACTGGGGAGCCCAGTACTGGCCCCGTAGCTCCAGGTGTGGCCTCACCGGTGCTGAGCAGAGGGGAAGAATCACCTCCTTGACCTGCTCCACCGCTCCTCCTGATGCAGCCCAGGACACCGTTGGCCACCTTTGCCACATCGCTGACTCATGGTCAACTTGGTGTCCACCAGGACCTTCTCTGCAAAGCTGGTTGACCCCCAGCCTGTCCTGGGGTTGGTCCTGGAGCACTTCCTCTTGTTGAACCTCATGAGGTTCCTCTCAGCCCATTTCTCCAGCTCGTTGAGGTTCTTCTAGATGGTTCTTTGACCTTCTGGCATCTCTTTGACCTTGGTGTCATCAGCAAAGTGGCCGAGGGTACCCTCTGCCCCATCATCCAGACCATTGATGAAGATGTTGAACAGGACCGGACCCAGTATTGACCCCTGGGGAGCACTGCCGGTGACTGGTCTCCAACTGGACCTTCTGCCGCTGATCCCCACCCCCTGGACCTGACCGTTCAGCCAGTTTTCAGTCCACCCCACTGTCTGCTCATCCAGCCCAGACTTCACCATCTTCTCTACGAGGATCTTCTGGGAGACAACAGCGTTGAAAGCCTTCCTGAAGCCAAGGTAGACAACGTCCACAGCTCTCCCTTCATCTACCAAGCCAGTAGAAGGTGGTCAAGTTGGTCAAGCAGGACTTCTCCTTGGTGAATCCATGCTGACTACCCTCGATGACTTTCTTGTCCCAGGCTCCTTGCTTGTCCCCCAAACCTCCTCCACCTCTGGACCCCGCTCTGTCACACGCAAGAGCCATTGTGTGTTGGACACGTGGCCAAAAGGGCGCGGAGAAGGGGGTTGTCCCACGCGTGTTGCCATCCCTTGAGGGGTCGCGCGGTGGTGGGACTTGTTGGAGCGCGTGTCTTGGAGTGGTTGTGCGCTGCCGTTGTGCAGACAACACGGCCGCAACACCGAGCCGTGGCTGTTGTGCGTGAAGGGGCGTTGCGGGATGCTCAGTGGTGGTCACCACGTGCAACACGGTGACAGCGTCACCCCGATATGGCTGCTGCCTGTGCTCACTCACCTTGCAGCTGCTCAATGAGCGTCCAGGCCATGCGGGAGCCACTGGCGTCGAAGACAACGTGTCCCTGTGGGGTGGGATGGAGATGGGTGTTGGGAACCTGTCAGGTGGCAGGACCACGTCCCCAGAGGGGTGTTGGGAGAACGTTTCCTCTGGGATTTTCGGGGTGGCTCGTGAGGGCACCCTTGACGGATGCCTTCAAGGCACCACCACCTCGAAGGCGGAGGAGCTGGGGACATGGGAGACTTTGTTGGGGAGAAGAGGACCCGCTGGGGCCGGGGACCGGCAGAGGCTCAGGTGTGGGCAACGCACCGAGACGCCCTCGAAGGCGGAAGAGTTGAGGGCCCGGTAGATCTCATCGGTGATGTTCTTGTTGTTGTAGTTGAAGTCCTCCAGGCGCAAGCCCTTCTTGACCAGCTCCGCTGAGGTCTTGTTGAGGGCCAGGGCCAGCGCCCAGATGGCATCGTAGGCCAGCGGCGCCTCCTGAAAGCCGCCTGTCTCCTCGGGGTTCTTGCCCAGCCTCTTCTGCAGCTTCTCGATGAACTCCTGGGACGTCTGGGACAGGGACCAAGACGGCGGTGAGGCGGTGGGTGGGATGGAGCGGACCCCCGAGGGTGCCGTGTGTCCCCCCCATCCTCCCCATACCATGTTGGAGATGCTGCGGGTGTTCTCAGGGTTGAGCATGACGATCTCGGTGGTGACGTGGCCTTCCACGGCTTCGGCCATCTCCGCCTCGGTGCAGTTGATGGCCGGATCCTTGATGCGGAACCAGTTGTCGGCGTACCAGCCGATGAGGAACCAGACGTACTTCTTGCCGTACAGCTTCTCCTTGTAGACCTGTGTGGGCCAAGGAGCAGTGGCCTTACCCTTCACCCCATCCTTCCCACCATCATTCTTCACCCCATCCCACCCTTCTCCCCATCCTGTCCATCCAGCCGGACCTCTGTCCATCCACTCTTCACCCTGTGCCTCCACTCAACCATTTCCCTTCCCACCATCCCACCTGCCTGCCCGTCCATCCGTCCATCCGTCCATCCATCCACCCACCCACCAGTTCTATCACGCTCACATCTACCCACACTTCCACCCACCCGTCCCAACGTCTTTCTGCCCGCTGACCCGCGCGTCCCACCGCCCTTCGCTCCACCCCACCATCCATCTCCCCACCCACGTCCCCCTGATGTCCACCCACCCTTCTCTCCTGCGTGCCCCCCCCCATCCCATCCTCCCGCATGCCCCCCACGGTGCCCGCCCACACCACGTCCCCCTTTCCACCCCTCACCTCGCAGAAGACCTTACGCGCCTCCGTCTCGTAGAAGAGCCCCACAATGATACGGGCGTCCTGGCGCTGCGGGGAGACAAGTCACCCTGGGGTGGGACTTCTGCTCCTAGAGGGTCAACCCCACCCAGCTTCATTTGCATAACTTTGCATAGGGGTGCTGAGGAGGACTAGAACCTTGGCATTGCCATGGCCAACTCATGGACATTGCTCTCCATCTCCTGTCCGGAGGAGATGCATCGTTGACTTGGATGCTTGGGCATCTTGGGGTGTCTCTGCTCCCTTTGGGGTGCAGGACATGGCTCCGCCTGCACCCCGATGGTTGCGGGTGCCGCGGGGGAGGACGCGGTGGGGACGAGGACCCGGGCGCGGGCAAAGGTGGCCTCACCTTGAGGTTGCGCACGGGCGCGGCGGGGTCGGAGAAGAAACTCTGGCGGAAGGTGATCTCCAAACCGGCTTCCTTCACCCGCTGGTCCAGGTCGTCGAGGGTCTGGTGGTGGGCGGGCAGGAGGGGTGGGGAGCAGGCAGGAGGGGCAGGCAGGGAAGGGGGCAGAGGGGAAAGAGAGTGCAGAGTGAGTCCGGGGAGGATGGCGGGGTTGAGGGGCACCAAGCAAGGGTTGGGATGTGGGTCGCTTGCCGGGGGTCGCCGTTCCGTACCACGGGAGGGGATTGTGCACGGACCCGGCCGTCACCGGCTCCAGGATGGGCAAGAGGTTGTGGGGCAGAGTTTTGGGGGGGTTGGAGGAAGGCAGCAACAGGCAGGGAGCGGGGTGGGAGGTCGCCGGCGTGCGTACCGAGGTGAAGACCTCCGTGGTCTGCTGGATGGTGGCGATCTTGGTCCAGCCCCACTTCTTGAAGAGCTGGACGCGGGTGGGGTTGTGCAGGGTGGCCGAGGGGTGGGTGCGGAAGAAGGTGGGGAAGCGCTGGCGGTTGGAGAGGGCGGGGGAGCTGGAGCCGTAGGAGAGCTGTAAGGTGCGGGGCGGGGTGTGCGTCAGCGCCCAACAGTCGTCCCCTCAACGCCGCTACGGCCACCTGTAACCCATCGTCGACCGCCCGAGCGGACCGCGGGTGGCTGTACGGGTGCTGATGGCAGGAATCGCAGCGGGCGCGGGTACAACCGCGGAGCGCCGGCAACAGCCCTGCGCGTAGCTACAGCTGGATGTGCCGCAACACCGGCACGTGGCAAAACACCCCTACGCCCAGCGACAACCGTCTAGACACGGCTACAGATGGAGCAACAGCCGCAGAGGGAGCGACAACCTGAGAGCAACAACCACACACATGGCAACAACCACACACGTGGCAACAACTTGAAAGCAACAGCCGCACAAGTAGCAGTAACCTGAAAGCAACAACCACACACGTAGCAACAGTCACACACGTAGCAGCAAACTGAAAGCGACAGCCCCACAGGAAGCAACAACCGCACAGACAGCAACAACCCCATGTGTAGCAACAACCACGCGCGTAGCAACAATCTGAAAGCAACAGCTACACACAGAGCAACAACCTGAAAGCAACAGTCGCACACGTAGCAACAACCGCACAGGTGCCAACAACCAGACATGTCGCGACAACCTGAAAGCAACAGTCGCACACGTAGCAACAACCGCACAGGCAGCAACACCCCCACATGTAGCAACAACCTGAAAGCAACAGTCGCACACGTAGCAACAGTTGCCCACGCAGCGACAGCCGTCTTTGTCCATAGCCATGGCGGGACGCAGCTGCACCAGCAGCAACAGCCGCACCCCCAGCAACAACCGTAGCTACAGCCGTGCACGCAGCATTCCCACCCCACCACCGCCGTTTTGCCGCACACCCTGCCGCCTCCAGGCACGTACCACCCCCCAACAACCCCCTCCAACCCCCATGTGGACACCGAGACACAACCCAACCCCAACACCCCATCCCGGTACACCCCAACAGGCAACAGCGCTCCAAGCACAGCCGTGCCACCTCCGTCCCCCACCTTGGTCTCCATCCAACCCAACGTGGTTGGGGCAGGAGTCGGGGTGAAGGGGGGGTCCCCCAGCTCCTGTCCCCCCCCCCTCCAGGAGCCCTGTGTCCCTGGGGACACCCTTGGGGACACCCTTGGGGACATCCCCGGGGAGAAGGAGGTGGTTCCTCACCACGATGAGGTTCCACATCCGAGCGGCCTCGGCCACCAGCGTGGAGACGCTGCTACAACCGGGCATGAGGATGATCTTGATGGGGTCGTTGTAGAGAAGCTCGTAGAGGTACTTGGTGGCCTGGCCGGGGTCACACTGCGGGGCGGGGGGAGGGGACAAAGGGGTTGGGGACAAGGAGGGGGTGGCTGCTGGGACCCCTCCCAGCCCATCTCCTCCCAGTATAACCCACTGCCTGCCCCCCAGTTCCATCCCAAAGACCCTTCCGAGGGGACCCAGGTGTCCGGGGGGGGGGCATCCATCAGCCCAGAGGACCCAGGCGTCCGTGACGCAGGGTGGGGGGTGCGGTAGGATGAGGGGGGGGGGTGGGGTGCCTGCCCCACCCCCTCCGTGCCCTGCTCTTTCTTGGGGGTCTATGAATAATTCAGGGCACGATGGTCCGGAAAAAGGAGCCAGGCACCGTCGCCATGGCAACCCAGTGGCAGACCCAGCAGCATCCGTTGCCGTGGCAACCGGGCAGTACCAGTAAAGGGGGGGGGGGGGATGGAGGAGGGTTTTTGGGAGGGGGGCAGAGGGGAAATGGGACAGAGAGGACAGACGGACACCAGGGTAAGGGATGGACAAGACGGGGGGGACAGGAGCGGCGCTTGGCGGGGTACGGGACAGGCAGTTGGGGTGCGGGGGGGGGGGGATTTTGGGGGGGGGTGATGGATGGGGGGGGCAGGGGGTGAAAGGAGGGAGAGGACAGACAGACGGGAGGCGCAGGACAGACAGACGGGCGCAGGAAGGAGGTGGGAGGGTGAAGGGTGGGGTGTAGAATGGATGGGGGGGGCACACGGGGGGGGCAAGGTGGGGGTCAAGGTCCCCCCCCCCCCGTATCAAGGCTGGATGCTTGGGTCCCCTCCCTGCCTCTGCCCCCCCCCCCGCCTGCCCCTGCCTTCACCTTGAGCTGCCCACGCTGCCTCTGCCATCCTCATCCTCACCCCTACGCAGTGCCCCCCCCCCCATCCCCCCCCCAGACGCACGCTGCACCCCGATCCGGACCTGTGCCCCCCCCCCCAAACCCTCAGCACCCCGCCAGGCTCTGCGTCACCCCTCCCCCCCAGCACATCCCCTGCCCCCCACCGGTGCCCTATATATACCCACGGTGCCCTATATACCCACGGTGCCCTATATATACCCACGGTGCCCTATATACCCACGGTGCCTCCTGGCCCCCCCCGGGCCCCCCTGCCCTATATATTTGCCCCCCCCCCTTGCCTTAACCCCTCTGCCCCCGCCCCATAGCCCTGCCCCATCCCTGCCACCCCTTGCTGGCCCCCCTTGCCACGCCCACCTGTCCCCCTACCCCATCCCCACCACCCATCACCATCTCCACCACCCCTCAATGTCCCCCTACCCCATCCCCACCACCTCTTGGTGCCCTCCTACCCCATCCCCACCACCCATCACCATCCCCACCACCCAACATCATCTTCCTACCCCATCCCCACCACCCCTCAATGTCCCCCTACCCCATCCCCACCACCCCTTGGTGCCCCCCTACCCCATCCCCACCACCCGTCACCATCTCCACCACCTCTTGGTGCCCCCCTACCCCATCCCCACCACCCAACATCATCTTCCTACCCCATCCCCACCACCCCTCAATGTCCCCCTACCCCATCCCCACCACCCCTTGGTGCCCCCCTACCCCATCCCCACCACCCGTCACCATCTCCACCACCTCTTGGTGCCCCTCTACCCCTTCCCAACCACCCGTCACCACCTCCACCACCCCTCAATGTCCCCCTACCCCATCCCCACCACCCCTTGGTGCCCCCCTACCCCATCCCCACCACCCGTCACCATCTCCACCACCTCTTGGTGCCCCCCTACCCCATCCCCACCACCCGTCACCATCTCCACCACCCCTCAATGTCCCCCTACCCCATCCCCACCACCTCTTGGTGCCCCCCTACCCCATCCCCACCACCCATCACCATCCCCACCACCCAACATCATCTTCCTACCCCATCCCCACCACCCCTCAATGTCCCCCTACCCCATCCCCACCACCCCTTGGTGCCCCTCTACCCCATCCCCACCACCCCTCACCATCTCCACCACCCCTTGGTGCCCCTCTACCCCTTCCCAACCACCCGTCATCACCTCCACCACCGCTTGGTGTCCCCCTACCCCATCCCCACCACCCCTTGGTGCCCCCCTACCCCATCCCCACCACCCCTTGGTGCCCCTCTACCCCATCCCCACCACCCGTCACCATCTCCACCACCTCTTGGTACCCCTCTACCCCATCCTCACCACCCGTCACCATCCCCACCACCCCTCAATGTCCCCCTACCCCATCCCCACCACCCCTTGGTGTCCCCCTACCCCATCCTCACCACCCGTCACCATCCCCACCACCCCTCAATGTCCTCCTACCCCATCCCCACCACCCATCACCATCCCCACCACCCCTTGGTGCCCCTCTACCCCTTCCCAACCACCCGTCACCACCTCCACCACCCCTTGGTGTCCCCCTACCCCATCCCCACCACCCCTTGGTGCCCTCCTACCCCATCCCCACCACCCGTCACCATCTCCACCACCTCTTGGTGCCCCTCTACCCCATCCCCACCACCCATCACCATCCCCACCACCCCTCAATGTCCCCCTACCCCATCCCCACCACCTCTTGGTGCCCCCCTACCCCATCCCCACCACCCGTCACCATCTCCACCACCCCTCAATGTCCTCCTACCCCATCCCCACCACCCCTTGGTGCCCCCCTACCCCATCCCCACCACCCGTCACCATCTCCTCCACCCCTTGGTGCCCCTCTACCCCTTCCCCACCACCCATCACCATCCCCACCACCCCTCAATGTCCTCCTACCCCATCTCCACCACCCCTCAATGTCCTCCTACCCCATCTCCACCACCCCTCAATGTCCTCCTACCCCATCCCCACCACCCCTTGGTGCCCCCCCTACCCCATCCCCACCACCCCTCACCATCCCCACCACCCCTTGGTACCCCCCTACCCCATCCCCACCCCCTCTCGTTGCCCCCCCACCCCACCCCCCATCCCCTCTCTCACTTTACTGTCATGATGGATGAGTCGCAACTCATAATCGGGCAAGATGTCCCTCCGATTGTTGATGTCCTCCAAGGCCATACGGACGGCGGGCAGGCAGGCCTGGCCCCCCGGCCACCCCCCGCTCATGGGGAAGAGCGCCCCGACGTGTACCGCCTTCTTGCCTGTACCCAGCGACGGGCGCGACACCAGCGAGACGCTGAGCACCACCAAAAGCCAACGAGGTGGCTTGGGTGACACCAGGGGAGCCGCCATTCCCAGGGTCAAGACGTACGGATGGCGGGGATTCGCTTGGCCATGGCGTAAGAGGGATTTGGTGGAAGGGGGTTGATGTCACCGGCTCCGGCGGTGAGGTTGGAATGGTAATGAGGTGGGGAGGGGAAACGGGGAGTCGTGGTGAGGGAGGGGAGGAGGGACGGGGAGGGAAACAGAGGGATGGGGAGCGGAGAGACGGAGGGATGGGGACGGGAGAAGAGGAGGGATGGGGATGGAAAATAACGGGATGGGGATGGAAAATAACGGGATGGGGAGTGGAGAGACGGAGGGATGGAGACGGGAGAAGAAGAGGGATGGGGACGGAAAATAACGGGATGGGGATGGAAAATAACGGGATGGGGAGCGGAAAATAACGGGATGAGGATGGAAAATAACGGGATGGGGAGCGGAAAATAACGGGATGAGGATGGGAAATAAGAGGGATGGGGAGCGGAGAGATGGAGGGATGGAGACGGGAGAATAAGAGGGATGGGGATGGAAAATAACGGGATAGGGACTGGAAAATAATGGGATGGGGAGCGGAAAATAAGAGGGATGGGGGTGGGAAATAAGAGGGATGGGGACCAGAAAATGAGAGGGATGGGGAGCGGAGAGATGGAGGGATGGGGGTGGAAAATAATGGGATGGGGAGCGGAAAATAAGAGGGAAGGGGATGGAAAATAAGAGGGATGGGGATGGAAGATAACGGGATAGGGACCGGAAAATGAGAGGGATGGGGAGTGGAGAGATGGAGGGATGGGGGTGGAAAATAAGAGGGATGGGGATGGGAAAATAGAGGGATGGGGAGCGGAAAGATGGAGAGCGGAGAAGAGGGAGGGCTGGGGAGCGGAAAATACGGAGGGCTGGAGAGCGGAGGAGCCGGAGGGATTTGGGGCGGAGAATACGGAGGGATGGAGCTGGGAAAAGCCGGAGGCTGGGGAGCGGAAAACAGAGGGATGAGGAGGGGAAAGATGGAGGGAGGGGGAGGAAGGGATTGAGAGCAAAGGATGGAGCTCGGCGGCGGGGAGGCAGGGATGGAGGCAGGGATGGGGGGGGGACACATGCGGTGGGAGGGAGGGATGGGGGGTGGGAGGGAGGAAGGCTGGGAGGAAGAGGAGGGGGAGGGAGGGGAAGGGATGAGGGAGGGAGGAAAGGTGGGAGGAGGAGGAGGGAGGGGAGACGGAGGGAGGAAGGCTGGGAGGAGGAGGAGGGATGGAGGCAGGGGGATGGAGGGAGGAAGGCTGAGAGGAGGAGGAGGAGGGAGGGGAGACGGAGGGAGGGAGGCTGGGAGGAGGAGGAGGAGGAGGAGGAGGGAGGGGGGATGGAGGCAGGGGGATAGAGGGAGGAAGGCTGGGAGGAGGAGGAGGAGGGAGGGGAGACGGAGGGAGGGAGGCTGGGAGGAGGAGGAGGAGGAGGAGGAGGGAGGGGGGATGGAGGCAGGGGGATAGAGGGAGGAAGGCTGGGAGGAGGAGGAGGAGGAGGAGGGAGGGGGGATGGAGGGAGGAAGGCTGGGAGGAGGAGGGGGGGGGGATGGAGGCAGGGGGATGGAGGGAGGAAGGCGGAGAGGAGGAGGAGGAGGAGGGAGGGGGGATGGAGGGGTGGAGGAAGGGGCCTTCAGTGCCATGAAGCCATGTGGGGCTGGATGGGGGGGTCCCAGGGGGTGCCCATCCCCCCCGAGCAGAGCTGGGGGGACCTGGGGTGCCCCCACGGCCCCGCACCCAGCGGGGGGGGGGACATGGAGGGGGGGGGGGGGACATGGGGACGTACTCACCTGAGAGAGGGCGACGCACTGCGGGGGGGGAAACTGAGTCACACGGAGACACCCGCCCCCAGTGGGGGCTGGGGCTGGCACTCAGGGACCCCCCAACCCCAGGGACCCCCCACGGGGGCCTCAACCCCCACCCCAGGGACCCCCCCGATCTCAGGGACCCCCCATGGGGGCCTCAACCCCCACCCTAGGGACCCCCCAACCCCAGGGACCCCCCACGGGGGCCTCAACCCCCACCCCAGGGACCCCCCAACCCCAGGGACCCCCCACGGGGGCCTCAACCCCCACCCAAGGGACCCTGAACCCCCACCCTAGGGACCCCCCAAGCCCAAGGACCCCCCATGGGGGCCTCAACCCCCACCCCAGGGACCCTCCAACCCCAGGGACCCCCCACGGGGGCCTCAACCCCCACCCAAGGGACCCTGAACCCCCACCCTAGGGACCCCCCAAGCCCAGGGACCCCCATGGGGTCCTGAACCCCCCATCCCAGGGACCCCCCAACCCCAGGGACCCCCCATGGGGGCCTCAACCCCCACCTCAGGGACCCCCCCGATCCCAGGGACCCCCCATGGGGGCCTCAACCCCCACCCAAGGGACCCCCCAACCCCAGAGCCACCCCGTGGGGACCTGAACCCCCACCCCAGGGACCCCCCAACCCCAGAGCCACCCCGTGGGGACCTGAAGAGGGACCCCTCAACTCCAGAGCCACCCCATGGGGACCTGAACCCCCACCCCAGGGACCCCCCAACCCCAGAGCCACCCCGTGGGGACCTGAACAGGGACCCCCCAACCCCACTGACACCCAATGAGGACCTGAACCCCCACCCCAGGGACCCCCCAACTCCAGAGCCACCCCATGGGGACCTGAACCCCCACCCCAGGGACCCCCCAACCCCAGAGCCACCCCGTGGGGACCTGAACCCCCACCCTAGGGACCCCCAACCCCAGAGCCACCCTGTGGGGACCTGAACCCCCACCCCAGGGACCCCCCAACCCCAGAGCCACCCCGTGGGGACCTGAACAGGGACCCCCCAACCCCACTGACACCCAATGAGGACCTGAACCCCCACCCCAGGGACCCCCCAACCCCAGAGCCACCCCGTGGGGACCTGAACCCCCACCCTAGGGACCCCCCAACCCCAGAGCCACCCCGTGGGAACCTGAACAGGGACCCCCCAACCCCACTGACACCCAATGAGGACCTGAACCCCCACCCCAGGGACCCCCCAACCCCAGAGCCCCCCCCAGCCCCCCCACCCCCACCCCCTCCCGCCCCTCGGGGACCCCACTCACGCTCGCAGATGGGTTTGGGGGTGCTCCAGCGCCCCAGCTTGGTGCAGTTACTGCGGGTGCTGCCCACCAGGCGGAACCCGGGGTTGCAGCTGTACTCGGTCCACGTCCCCTCCACCGGCACCCGCTCCATCTCCCGCACCACCGCCTGCCCGTTCTCCAGGCTCAGGTGCATTTTGGGGCAGGTCCTCACTGGTTGGGGGTGCAAGGTTGGGGGGGGGGGTCAACTGCGTACCCTTCCCAGGGTAACCCCTCCCAACGCAGCCGGTGGTGGTTGGGACCTCTGGTGGGGGGGGGGTGGGGATGGTGGAGGTGATGGTAAGGGTGATGGTGATGGTGGCGGGGATGGTGGGGATGGTGGGGATGGTGGTGACGATGGTGATGGTGATGCCGATGGTAATGGTGATGATGGTGGTGATGGTGATGGCGGTGATGGTGATGATGGTGGTGATGGTGATGATGGTGGTGATGGCGATGGTGATGGTGATGGTGATGATGATGATGGTGACGATGGTAATGGTGATCATGATGGTGATGGTGATGGTAATGGTGATGATGGTGGTGATGTTAATGGTGATGATGATGATGATGGTGATGATGGCGATGGTGATGGTGGTGATGATGGT